>JACDQD010000001.1:46150442-46750442 GCA_019843655.1 Lethocerus indicus | reverse complement strand
CTATGAGTAATGATATATGACCCACCTTGATTAAATGCAGACAAAAATAACTATCAATGTCACGAATTAATTTATTACTCATCATGTTCTTTATAGTTTATTAGTGTGATTCCACTATCACACATTTTGATGTATAGAAAAATGTATAGTGATATATATTATCTACTATATATAAAACTGCTGTATAGCAGGAAACAAATAATTCATCCGTCTGCAATAACAAAATTACCTATATTTGCGTTTACGATCAGTTTTGTGAGGTTTTGGAATGCTTAATGCTCTATTAGTATTCACTGAAGATTTCCTCAATGTACTGTCACCAAGTTTCTGGATTACATTTGCTGAATCAACATCTTCTAATGGTAAGGAGGTTACTGTGATATTCTCTGTGGGTTTCATTTTATTCCCTGATGACTGAATGTACTTATCTAAATTCTTATCTTGTGTTTTCATCCTAAAAAAAAAATTAATCTCCTTCCAATAGAAAAATTAAATTGAATTATGTTTAAAATAATAGATATCATTAGTCATCATCAGATATCATTAGATTAACATTAGTTTAATCTGATTTTACATAATTATATGTATATTACCTGTACAAACACAGGTGACTTTTGCAATTCTAAAATATACAAAGTAATTAGTCCCATAATTTCTTTGGGAATCGCAACCACATAATTTTTTGAATATGTATAAAGTGCTACCGCAATTTCCATTTCCAATGAATGTTAAATAATTATTTTATCTACAATATTTTGATTTTCTGCCTTAAAAAATAGTCCGTTTAATGAAATATTTAGTACAAAAGTATCCCAAGAATATAAAATATGAAAAACGTGCCAAACATGGCCAAATTGATGTTCCCAATAATACTAACAATATTTTACTTCAATTTAAACAATTGAAACTTGCCTTAAACATTCAACATCATTTAATATAATTTCATCAGAGTAATTTCCATGCAATTGAACATGCTTTAGTCACTTACGTGATTAATAATGTTCGGCCCCCACCAAGTTTATTTATGTCGTTATCAGATTCTTCGTAACTTATATCAGAGGGATCAACTTCGCAAATGATTGGTCCAGAAGGTGAACCTTGAATAGTCTCCTCAAAAATAAATAAATAAACATAAGTCAGATATTTCTGTGTCAATAAAAAAATATATTATGTATGTAAATGTATTATATATATATATATATTTTTTTTTAATGCCGCAATTAACTACTACTCACAGAAATTAAATTGATGGGATCTGATGAATGATTACCACCATCCTTGATCATAAGAGGTAAGGGCAATCTCTTCACGTTCAAACCTCTGGTTTGCTGTACAAGCGTTACTAAGAATTGGATTAGCTGAAATTAGAAGGGCAATTGTTATATTTTTTGTCCATTGATAGAATGACTGGTTTTTTAGCATAGCATGATAATCAGTAACTAAATTCAGGAATTAGCTAGAAATAAAATAAAGGTTTGTGCTTATGCTTAGTTTATGGGATGGTGTGTTGATAGAGCTATTAGCTAGCTACCTTCCCTATATTACACTAAACACTATATAGGACAATTATAAATTAAACCTACTACTTATATTATTGCGATATTATATGTAAAACAGGCTCTCAGTTCTGTGATAGACCTTTTTAAAGAGCTTTAAAAGCTTGCTAAGAACACATAATACTTAGTTTATACTTAATTGTTCTATCAACACAATGTTGATGTTAAGAGTAAATTTGTTATTTATAACCAACCCTTGTATTTTGACAATTACACTAGCGTTATGCGCTGAAACCAGTCTACCAATAAACCAAGCACTAAAGTGGCAAGACCATCATATCTTCGCAAATTCCAGTAACAGACCCTCTCATATTTCTTTTTTTTTTTTGCTTATAGTGCAGTCAGTTACTCAGAGTATATTGCACTTGTGACCGCAGGGGTGACACGATCACTGGACCCTACTTATAAACTAGCTTACAGGCTAACACCCATGGCAAATGTCAGCCCCATCATTCACTTGGGTGGATTCGAACCACCGACCTCGGTGTTAACAGCCGCACGCCCCAACGCCTGTGGCCACCAATATACAATATACAAATCATTTTTATTACTATAAATACAATTATTATAATGATACAACGATATATACAAATGGTGATTACTGCATGCATTCCGGCCTATTGGCCTTACTACATATATATACTTAAATATTATGGTACAGTGATCATGAATGTTTAACAATATTGTTGTGATAATAGGGAAAATATACAATAAAAACCCGAGAACTAAAGCTACACTCACTACATTCACTGGCACAGACACACACATTCACTCACGCACTTTGCACTTGCCACTTGGGTTCACTACACTGCTCACGAAAACTCTGTGTCGGTGCACTGATCACTGGGGCACTGGTGACAGTATACGACCGGTCGTATACCGTCGTTAGCACTATGCACTATAGGCACTTTAACTGGCACATTCATAGCTTTCACTACACTGTTTCACTTTCACTTTGGTTGGGGGGTCTTCTAGCTCGGCGTGAGGATCCGCCTCCTTGCAGTACGTCTTTTGGGTGGCCAGTGGGGTTTTTGGGGTAGCCGGGAGGAAGTTGCCAGGGGATTTGGAGTTTGTCTCTGTGTTTAGTCGTTATTTTGTCTATTATTTCGTCCAGTTTAGGTGTCTGGGCCAAGTCGTGTACGTGTTCTGTTCGTGTTCTTGGGGGTATGTCGAGGGCAATTCTGAGGCATTTGTTCTGAGTGATTTGTAGTTTTTTCAAGTGTGTGTCGGCTGCGTTACGCCAAACGGGACACGCGTAAAGTAGGGAGGGCCTGATTATTGTTTTGTATACGGTCAGTTTCGACCTCTCATTGAGCACCTTTGACTTGAGAAGACAGTAGAGTCTTCCTAGTTTGCTTTTGGCCTGCTGGTTTACAGCCTGTATATGAGTTGACCACAGCAACTTTTCGTCTATGTGCAGTCCGAGGTATTTGACCGATTTCTTTAGGGGCACGTCTGTGTTCCGGATTCGGAGTACTGTCGGTTTGTTTTTCGTCGTCCGCGGGTTCGTAAAAAGAATCGCTTCAGTTTTCGACGTTAGTCTTAATTTTCCACAATTCTAGTTTACTCGTTATTTTCTGTACTGCGTTTTCAGTCTGTCTAGCAATTTCTTGGCGATAGGCTCGAGGGGAGTAGGGGCCAGATCGCCGGCGAATGCCGCTAATTTGACTCTATTCGGGATATCGGAGATGAGGTCGGCGGTGTATAGGTTGAATAGGGTGGGGAGAGGACGGATCCTTGGGGACGCCTGCCGGGATAGAGGCGGGCTCTGAGATCGAGTCGTTGATTTTGACTCTGATCTTCCTGTCTGTGAGGAAGGAGCGCAGGAGGCCGCACATTCTGGTGGACACTCCGCATTGTGCATTTTATAGACGAGTCCGTCAGGCCATACCGAATCGAACGCTTTTTCGCTGTCTAGTATTACTAGAGCAGTCGATACGCCTCGGTCCATTCGGTTCTGAATGTCGCTGACGACTCGCGTGAGTTGGTCCACTGTCGAATGTTGGATAATTTCAAGGTTGTCGATTTCCCTACGGAGCCTGGTCAATATTACTTTTTCGGTGATATTCGAAAGGACGGGTAATAGGCTGATGGTGCGATAGGAGCTTTGATGTGTCGGAGGTTTGTTGGGTTTCGGGATGGGTATTATGAGAGCCGTTTTCCAGAGGATAGGGAAGTGGCCTCGCCTCAGAATTGCGTTGATTATGTTCGTGAACAATACTACGGCTTTACAGGGTAGGTTTTTGACTGCGGCGTTAGTCAAACAGTTGATACCTGGGGCAGTCCTAGTCTTTGTCTTGCGGATAATGTTTAGGATTTCTTTGGGGGTGGCGGGTTTTATTGGGGTGTCCGTTAGACTCATACCTGCGGGAGGGAGGGTCCTCGTTGTGCTTCCTCCAAGTATTGCCTCCTGACATCTGTCCTGCGTTGTCTTCCTTCTCGTCGGCCGGGTCCTCTGTGCCGCCGGGTTCCTTTTGATGCCTCCTTCGGGTGTAGGCCGGGTCAGGACTATTGTCTTCTTCATGTACGCCGCTATTTTCTGGTTGTTGGCGGAGTTTCCTCTGTCCACCGTCTCTTTGTGGATGTTGGCGAAATACGTTAAAAGCTCTTCCGATTTTCCTTTGTCGTCGAATATTTTATCACCAGTATCCGAACGTAGGCTGGGACGCTTTTACCTGACTTATTTGTTAGGTAGTGTATGATTTTCCAAAGGCTTTCATCAATAAAACTTGCTTTCTGGACTTTATTCTCCCACATCTGCTTTTTCCAGACCAGGATTTTGAGTTTAATTACTCTTTCTAGCCTATTGGTTTCCCTTTTGTCTTCCCTGTTCCTGTGCTTTTGCAATCGGCTGCGTGTCCTGTTTTTGATGGCGATTAGCTGCTTGATATCGTCCAGTAGAGCTGGTGGTCTTATTGTCGACGTTCTAATCGGAATCCCTGCACGTATAGATGCTTGTATAGTTTTGGTTAGCGTCTCAATTGCCTTTTCAATGTCCTGGTCCGTAGTCAAAGGTGGCATTGCGGTTGCGGTGGTGTCGTTGATTGTTGTCCTGAAGAGGTCCCAGTCGGCTCGATGGTACTGTGGGTCCGGTTTATCTAAGCATATTTCCGGTCCGTGTTGTACCCGGAAGAATACCGGAAAGTGGTCCGACGATCCGAGGTTTAGCACTCGCAGCCTGGCTATTTTGTGTCCCCTATTTGCCAGGATGAGATCCAGGGTGGATGGGGTGCTTCCGTTGTCGGGTATGTGGGTGTGTTTTGGGGGAATCTCGATATGGACGTTCCTATTTTCGTCTAGGAACTTTTTCAGTTCGGTTCCCGCCGTGTTCCTTCTGACGCAGTTCCAGAAGGTGTGTTTTGCATTGAAGTCTCCCGCCACAATCGTCGTTTGTGGGCAATTTAGCATTTGTTTCAGGGTGAGTTAGTCCAATTTCGTTGTCGGTGGTTTGTAGAGAGCGACGAGCCCGCAGCCACCGAGGCCCCCCCCCCATATAATCCTTTTAAAAAATTACCTTCAAATCAAGAAAATATATATAAAATAAATGTTAGTCTCTTCTTACAAATACACTATTATAATTAATGATACACTGAACCATAATACACACGCATGCTATATAAATTGAAACATATTAAAGTCCAGTGAAAATCTCTGAAACCATTTAAAGAAAAAAAAAAAATTTCTTGTACAGTGAATAATTACATCAATCTAACTTCACCTTATTAAAAATTATCTTGTAAACTTAAACTTATGTTCATTAAATTATATGTAAAAAAATTATAATACATAAAATAAATAAATCTGTAATAATTGTATTAATATGACTAGAAAATAGAAGGATTAATTCTTTAGTAGAACATACTATATCCCAATACATTGCAGTCCATTAAGTTTTCAAATGATTTGACACTAAATTGAACATACTATTGCAGTATATCATCATCCTATTAATATTCTAATTATTCTATCTTTTTTTACTATTCTTTTTACAAATACACCCACTTAAAAAAAAAAACTTACTTGTTTTAATTATAGAGAATTTCATTTGTGGATAATCCTCCCCTATACCAAAATTTGTTTACTTCCTGAAAATATGACTACAATTAGCACTTAAGAAGTAGATAATTTTCCCCATTTATTAATTTCCTGCTACATAAGTATAAGAAAATGCATAATTTTTTTAACCCTCTCTATAATTATGAACAATTACTTTAACTGCTTATGAAAATAATTTTAACATTTGAACATTAGCATTTCAATATTAAAGTTTTAAGGTTTTGTGAATACAATTTTAAGACTTTTACAATCTTTGGAAGACACAAACTTTAGTAAAAAAAATGAAACATCTTTAACTTTAATCACCATAGATTACATATGAAATTGGTTTTCAAGTATGAATGTACTTTAACATGATCTGGCAGAACATTAAATACAATATACCGACAATAATAGTCTTCAGTAATCATAAGTTTGCAATGACTGATTTTATGTTTCATATGCTGTTTTTAATCAATAAAAACGATATCAAGTTCTTTTTACAACCAAATAATATTAAAACAGTGAGAAGAATTAAAATTTATAAAATTACCACAAAACCTTAACTTTAAGAAAAATATACCAGAAAATACTAGACTACAGAAATTAAAATTGTCGTCTTTCCCAAAATCCGGAATAGTGATTTTAATTTTTAATGCATTAATTTACTGTACATAGTACATGCATGATTAAACAATATATTCATCTATCCTGGCCTATTAAATTGCCACAATTAAATAAATACTGTACAGCATAAGGGGAAGTACAGATCAGAAATGTGTCTTAATAAGAGGTATTTAATAAACATGTCTTAATGGTTTCCAGAGAAATAATCACTAGGCATCATTAAATCTAATTACAACAACCATTTTAATTTGTAATTAGGCATATATGGCTAATTATTCCTTATTAATACCAAGAAATTAGTTGTAAAATCAACTTGTTATTTTTCTTAAGTAAAATTCTTTAAAGATGTTTTCAATAAACCAAAATATTTACCTTGTTTACAATTTTTTGTTGTTTCGCATGTTTTTGCCTAAGAATAGAATGCTCCCTCCAAAGAGCATCATTCTCATTTTTCATTGCGGCAAGTTTTGAGTCAAACAATTCTTGTCTATTCTGAAGTTGCTGAACTTCATGCAACAATTTGTTTACAAGTTTGGGATCACCTTTAAAATCACTAATGATTTCTCTACTGTTTGTCATCTGAAAGAATTAGGCAGTTATAATAATAAGTCAATTTTATGAAATAATACTGTATCCTTCACATCCACAGTTATGCTGTCTTTGTATCAAATAAAATCAATAAGCACTCATTTTTTCTACAAATACTTTTGTTAAATTCAAGATGGTACACCTTTAGCCAATGATCCATTGCAGCCCTTTCTATAATATTGATTTATAATCTGAATAATACTAATATATAATTTAGACACATAATTTATTTTACTGTGCCCCATGAATTTAGAAATGTTATATTAACTTCATATGTTTTCCACAAACCCTCATCACATACAGATCAACACTACTCAGGGACTTATAACACAAATATCTACTCATTTATACGTGATGCTTGGGAACCTCTTTGAAAAATATATACTAAGAAATACATTAATTTAATTTAAATAAAGATTTTACATCATATCTGAAATGTTTCATTTTCAATACGTATTGGAAATATTAGCTGAATCTTTTGATATGCATGAGTTATGTGAAAAAACTGTGACCCACCAGCTGCTGCTCTCTGATTCTTTCCTGAGTAGTGGATTAACAAGAAAGTAGATAGTAACAAAACAATTATACTTAATTATTTGCATTATGAAATAATTAATGCAATTAATATATATTTGCTGGTAGCAAAATATTTATATTTGTACATCCTGAGTTTCTTTTTTCAATAAAAGTTTATTCTTCAGAATTACCAAAGTGTCCAGTGCCTTTGTCAAAAGTCCCAAATAATCTTGTACTCTTGTATTTTCCTTTCTCTAGTAATTAAAATAATGATACTGTTCATAATGTTAATTAAAAATTGTTTAGGTTATAGAACAAAATATGAACATAGCATGTTAAATACATTTAAATTTAATGACAGGCAAAATTCTGAAACTGTTCAATTGTTAGCAAATTTAAAAATGAATCCACTGTTCGTTCAAATTACTTGGTATAAAATTTAATTTTAGTTACCTTCCTTTTAATTCTATCAAGCAGATGTGGGTGCCCAACAATGAAATATGGGTGGGAAAAACCTAATTCATTACTGTCACTTTTCATTGAAGCTGAGTCAATAGACAAAACTTTATGGAAGCCATCTATATATAAAAAAAAATGGTTGAAATTACATACTGAAATTGACATTACATATTGGAATCATAGGATGATAACAATGTATAATTTAAAAAAATATGAAAATTAGAGTTTCATAAAATGATTTGTATGTTTCGGTCTAATTATATTGTATTAAATAAAATGATATAACGTACACATATTCAGCTGTCTGATGAAACTTGCCATATTGTTGTGCTTATAGTATTTCGGAAGTAGTTCAGTTGAAAATTTTACTTGGTCATGTATGATAAAGCTTGTACCTTCCTGGAAATAAACAAGAGAAGTCATTTGCTGACAAAAAAATATAAATTGAATAATAAAGGATTTTAATATTAATAGTTTTCTATTTGAACCAAAACATTGAATGATATTTTAATTAATTTTGTTAATTTTTTTAGCTGCATTTATATAGGAATCAGATACTATTATAGCCTTGTTATGCACATATCGATTGTTAGGATTCAAATGATCTAGTGGGGAGGGGGGGCAGTTCCATTGATCACTACCTGTACTTATACCCTAACTTATTCCAACACCCATAGCATACACGCGAACTCGAACACTGACCTCCGGGTTCCAACGGAACCCGCAGCACACGTACGCCACACAACTTGAGCCTTTGAAGCTCCCTTCATGCCATTCAGAAGGAGCACTTATTTTTCCGTTCAAGACACCTACATATGATTAATTTACAAACGTTTATGGTATACTGAGTGGATTCAAACAACCAACCTCTGGGTCCCAATGTGCATGCTCAATGCCCTCAACTGTTGAGGCCCCGAATAATGATAATAATTTTTCTCAATATTTTGATTGGAAAAATATAGACGTTAATAAGCCATTCATTTACCTTCGCATGAATGGATTCCACAGTTTTGTTACAATTTATAGCTTTAAGACAGTGAAAAAAAGGTAGAATTTGGGACTAAAGGAGTAGCATGTCATTTTAAACATTTCAAAAATGTCAAATTCAATTTCTTTCCACCTTATTGTTAATAGACAGCATTGCAAATATGTGTAAAAAGGAAATTTATTTGACCTTCAGAAAATTGAATTTGACTTGGAAATGCTATATTATAGATACATGGAGCTCTACACAATCGATGTATCATATGTTAATCAAAATTGATAAAATATGTAAATATCTGATTTATTTTCCATAAGCAGATAATTGTCACACAGAATCTAGACATAGAAGCCTCTCCAGTCAAGTTAATAAGAAAAGAATGAGTGAGATGCCGTATGGGTTTTATAGGTGAGTAGGTTTCAGGAACTAGAGGTGATTCTGAAATTTGTTCTCAATCTTAATCATTATTGTGCAATACTGAGGCACAGTATATAATGCCAGCATAATTCTATGACCAATGCCATAATACAAGCAGATTTACAACTGCCATCAAGTATATAAATACATAAACAGATATCAAAGATCACAAGCAGGCTGTCGAAAGGTTATGAATATTAACAAAGGTATGAAAGTTAGTACAAACTAACAGTTAACAAAAGTACACTTAAAAAGGTTAAAGAAAGCGATATGTGCCATAACTTAACACTTAGCCCTAGTCACATGTGACATTATAAAAAAGGGTTGCTAAATCAAATTAGAAACATAATAATTAAACTCTGATAATTAGCAAAAAACTTCATTAATGACATAAAAATAATTATAACGAATTAATATAACTTTATTTCATGCATTTGAAGGAATATATTAAGGTAATAAAACTACACTGAAATGATAATATAATTTCTATATTATTATTTATAGTTTGGAAAATAGAAAATGAATGGTATAAACAAAATGTCATCCATGGATGCAATTAACAACCCACTGAGACAGAGGAAAATATAAAATAAATAACTTCACAAGTATATCAATAAATATTATTTTTTCTTAAACCTTTTCCGAAATTGTTCAAGATATTACTGACATTATAAGAGCACTTGAAAATCATTACCCACAAACAATTAGAAATTTATTGAACATAATTTCAACTTACTTTTGCCCAACAGATCAAATCGTTTGTGGAAGAATCAGACAGCATGTGCCACAGTTTCGAAATGAAAGCCGGGACATTAGGATTGAATTCCGGTGCGGAAAACATAATTCAGCTGATAGAACAAAGTGTACCGTTCTATCACTTATCTATTTTTAACTCGGTTTAAAACGTGTTTCTCGTTCAATCGGGCAAAATTTCTTTAATTCCAGTTAGTATAATAACAATAGGAAACAATAGGAATACCGAATGGCCAATTCATGTGGTGAAACGGACTAAGTCCAACATGAAAAACACCATAGGAACGTATCAACTACCCAACAGTAGAGAGATACAAGCGATTAAACTTGTTTCACGGCCGTCAAAATAAGCAGCTGTGGTCGATATGGGTTTCAAAATTTCAATATTTTTTTCTTACATTTTCGTTTTACAAACGGGTGCAGCTAAATAGATTGTGAATTTGAAATTAAATATTGTGAAATTAAAATACCAACCAACTTAAACTATTTGAACATTTTAAAGATAAATTAAAGTTCTGATAAATGTATACACGATGTATAGACATGGGCTTTATTCCTAAATCACATTTATGCAACTTGTTTTTCGAAACTGTTAAAAATAAAAATCTAAAAGTGATCCATACCACACCTTAGAAAAAAACACCATTCGTTCTTGAAAAACAAAGAACATGTCTACAAAAAACCTCTACAGAAAAATGGAAAAAAAAACGAAAAAACGAATGGAAATTAGAGAATTTAATTAAATGAGGTCTTGATTTAAAAAGTAAACGGTTTCCTTAAAAAGCACATCCACACACACACATATATATATATATATATAATGTATAGTAGATTGTATGTATGTATGTATGTCTCTCTCTCTCTCTCTCTCTCTCTCTCTCTCTCTCTCTCTATATATATATATATATATATATATATATATATATATATATATATATATATATAAAATGTATGTAGTAATTCTCGGATTTCCTTTAAAACGCAATTGTTATGCTCATTAAAAATGTATTATTATGAGTTACATTATGTTACTATTAATTATAAGTGTAATAATTAGTGAATTCCATATTCCAATATGCTTGACAACTAATTGTATTCCTTGGATGGCATAGGTCAAACAATAAACACACCAAAAAATATTTTCGGTAAAGCTAAGTTGCTTATGTTTCTACAATTGCTTTTAGGTGGTTTTTTAGATATTTAACTTTATAATCTTTATTTTGGTTACATTTATGCATCTAAAGTACCCTTTTTCCTAGTATAGGGGGGAACATCTATGCTAGTATCCCTGACCTTAATCTATCTCTTAACCTAACACAAAATATAATCACTCAGGGTATACACTTCTGTAATTGAAGGGCAATTTTTATTACAAAAACTGCAAAAAGTAACTGAAACATTTAATTTATAGTGTTACACCATTATAATTTTATTAAAAAGTATATAGATAAAGTTGCAACCTATGTCAGCCTAAATAAGAATATAAGAAAAACAGAGAATCAAGGGTATCCATTCAAGCTTAGATCAATAAATGAATAAATTGAAGGAATAAATAATCATTACTTAAGGAAATGAGCTGTTTAATACTCTAAATTGTAACAATTACTTATACAAGTATTGCTGTAATAGATTTGTAATGCACTCTTCTTCCAAATGTTTACCTGAAAAGTTGCATGAATTATTATTTAAAGTAATAGTAAGTTGATTTAATATCCAGAACCATTTAACTACGTTTAATGTTCATTTAATACTTACCAATGAAAATGATCCTACTACCACAGCATTCATCACTGGTTAATTTTACAGGATCTAATTCATATGTGGTGTAAATAGACTGGACCATCAAAGGTCCTGATTCTGTTTTAACAATACCCTAATAGAAAAGTAATGTATAGTAATAGAAATAAAATGTAATTTATAATCTTTGCAGATGTGAAATATACGTAAAGAAAAAAATAAATTGGGTGAAAAAGGTATTTTACCTTTACTCTGATGATTTCAGGACACAACCCAGATGAGTTTTTTGCATTTTTATGCCACAGTATTTCCTCTAAAAAGGATTCAAAAGAAGCCCTTGTGAAACATCCTGTTTCAATAGTAATTGAAGAAACGTTCTGCAACAGAACAAGACAAATGCAATACATCAAAAAGGAGAAACCCCTACACCACATAAATCTGATTTTTCTTCCAGCATATTTTGGTCAAGCCAAAATCCTTACTATCTTCCTAACTTCCTTACTACATGAGTAAGGGCAGGGGCAGGAGTACCATCACTGGATGGCTATTACAAAATTGTAGTTGTGACTTACTTAAAATAAAAGAAATAAAAAATGAATGCCATTATGGAATATATGAAATCGAAAAAAGTAAATACACACAAGAAAGTACTTACTTTGTCCAAATGAGGACGAATGCTTAAATTCGTTATTGCTGATATTATATCGCCAGCTCTAGAAAATAATACTGAATATATAATAACGAATTTTAATACTTGTGAACATACACTAATCTTCTAATGGGTCTTACCTTTTTTCTCTCCCACCAGAATATGCTTGAAGGTCTAGAATATCGTTCACACTGATCCTTCAAAGAAAATATGTTCAAACATAATAATTAACTCTGACAAAACTGTACTTATAAATTTATGTTTAATTACATTTATAGGTTTATTAACAAATCTGAAACCAAATACAAATGTTTGTGGTTTACATATCAAAATGACTTATTTTGGCAATAAATTAATTACATCATTAAAACATTATGAAATGATTTAAAATATTAAATACATATTCCAAATATATGAAAATACAAAGTGGAGATGCTGACATAATGAGTCTAGGTTCCTGGAATATATATATATATATATATATATATATATATATATATATATATATATATCCAATAATAGATAAAATGAAATACCAGACAGAGACAAAGAACATACATACTTAGAATGCCGAGTTTCTTCCAGGGGTGCAGAACTATTGATATATCTGAAATTATAATTTAAACGAGATTAAAACAGAAGCATAAGTTAAATAAAATATTCTGAACTTCAAGAAAATAAATTTAATATTAAATATACTACATTATGTATATTACGCTTATATAGGATACAAAGACAGAAACTTGTTTCTCAGGAATACCTTCAACAGGTATTTATATATATATATATATATATATATATATATATATATATATAAAATAAAATAATTCCACTTTTTATAAAAAAGGAATATCCAGAATATTGTTTAATTTTCCAAGCCATTATCCATTTTGATTTAGGCCTGATGGCTCCATATTCCTCACAAATAATATGGTCTTAGCAACATACTAATATTATGACGTATGGTATTTTAAATCATATATTTCATAATTAATTTAAAGAGAAGCTCAAATAGAGTTAATATTTTATAATGTAGTTCATTAATTTACACCTTTTTATACCTTATTTCCTTCTTTAATATATCCAATTGATCTCTGTCAACCATATCAACTTTATTCATTAATATCATATCAGCTAATGCCACCTGTCTAAAATGAGACAACAATAACTTTAATTTCACATTCATCATAATTAGTAGTTAAATGGGATATTATTATATTAAAGGTAACCAAATAAATAACTTACCTGACTGCAGCATTAATGTAATCATCTTTTACCTCCTGCAACACCTGAAGATAATAGGTAGCAATTATAGACTAATGTTACTCAATGTTAAAAATTACTTTTAAAAATGACAGTCATATTACCATTAACCCATTTTTTGAATCTACAACTGTAATGACACCTGAAAAAAAAGCGAGAATGTTATTCTATGACACACACTCACTTCTAATTTTCCAATATGTAATCTAGCAATCTGAAATTATCAGAGATGCTTGCTATAAGCTTTCTTAAAATAAAACTGTTATTATTAAAGTAAAAACAAATGTTCTTTCACTATCTACAATTCACATATTTTTAAAAAAATCAATGGAAAACGTACCGTCAAGAAATATTTCACTACATAATTCCTTGTCTAACCAAAACATAGTTATTATTGGACCTAAAATAAATAGTTTAAGTTAAACACACTTGTATGGATGAAATACAAGTAGATACACTTTATTTTCATTCAGAGCATTACAAAAATTATTAATCCTATGGGTGTTTAAAAATTTTAATTTGAAATAAAAACTAACCCGGGTCAGCTAAGCCAGTTGTCTCCAATAGTATGTAATCAAATTTTCCTCGTTTTGTCATTAAATCCTCAATTGCCTTAACACCATTATCTCTACAAGGTAGAGAAAATTAATTATATATCAAATAATTAAAATATAACGGCAGAGGGGACTGATTGATATCTTACTTAACTGAACAACACAAACAGCCATTCCTAAGTTCTAGCCATTCTTCATAAAGTTTACCATTTTCACCAATTGCCAAAGACTTTTCCATTGCACTTCCTGGATTTTTTCAAGTTTAAAATATAAAAATACAAAACAATTAGTTCCTTACATCTGGCTAGTGTAAGGTAAAAGCTAATGTACAATCATTACCTTCCCCGATTTCGTTCAGGATTACTGCAATTTTTTTGTTGTGATTTTCATTCAAAATATGGTTGAGGAGAGTAGTTTTTCCAGCACCTAAGTACCCTGTAACTATTGTTACAGGAACTTGCTTGAATTCCGTATGTACCAAGAAAGGAATTTCGTTATCAGTGTCTGAGTCGGAAGAATCCATTCTGCTAGAGTGTCGAACTTGAAAAAAATTACTGATATGACCCCTAAACGAAAACCGCGATTAAACGAAATAACCATAATGGAGGCTTCATCATGGTTATAATCGGAAATATATGAAAAGACTTGTTTGTTCCTAGATAATTAATTTTTTCCGGAAATTGATTAAAATATCGAATAGGGTGCAAAATTATAACACAATTGTTATATAAATAAATAACTATCTTTTAAATGGCTAAAAATGGTGCTATTTAGTAATGTTTGAATGTAAAATGTTTTCATCCTCTACATCATTGCCAACGTTTATCACGTAAATATAATATTCTCTTTGAAACTTATGCTGAAATTGAAACATATATTTAGAACAAATTAGCAATAATATATAACAACAAATTATAATATTTTATAACAATTTATAAAAAGCATCATTTATAATATGTTTGTCGATTATGTCACCAGTGTATTATTGCAGCTGTTCGGTATTTGAATCGGTCAAGGCTTAACTCTAGTCGTTATGTTCGGAAAACGTTTAATTTTTAAGTTAGGCCGTAATAAGTACTTTAAATTTGCAAGTTCGTTGTGTTACAGTGTACGGAAAAGCTATGTCAGTGGTTTCGCTCCAGTCGCCGAGGCCAAAACGTCAGTCGCCCGAAGTACCGAGAAAGTTAACAAAATTTCATTCACCAAAAATCTGTTTGTTGGAGAATACGACCGTGATGTTTTAACATTTCCCGAAATTTTGGATTTAGATAGCACGAAGAAAATCGAAGATTTCAAGTTCAGCTTCAAGGAGCTACTGGATAATGGTGAAAATAAATATTCATAAAAAATGATTTAGAATCGAATTTTGAGCCCCAAGACAACAGACAGATAGACAGATTTTGAGCTTTGTTAAATACATACCGACTCTTTGAATATTTGGTTGTATATTTATTTTTTATGTATATGTATGAATGCTTTATGATTACATCTGAGGTCTGTATAGTAACTGGAGTTATATGGTATGAGGGTAATATAAAATCATGTAGTCTATGTTTTAAAGACACTGTCATTGACAATTTAAGTATCAATAATGATAAAATTGTTATGTATGAAATATTGTCCGGATAGTAAATTTTCAGTGAAGCTCTGTTATAGAACAATAGAGCTTCACACTCCTCAATTACACTCTCGGAATTACCCTGAAATACAATTCTGGTTCAACATCTGACATAAATGGTGACAGGTATATAAATGGTTAAATTTGTGTACACCACAAATCCCCATTTCTTCCCCATTGGTGTGCATGGGCAATTGTAAATCACATGCCTGATATAAATTTGAATAGACACTATAGTTAAATTAAAAATTGAATTTTATAGTTTTTTCTTCACAGTCTCGTACTTGGTACATTATGTCCTAGGGTTAGTTAAAATTAATGAATAAACATTTGTTTATCCATTTAATTAATGCAAATATTTTTAAGAACAGAAGATAATGCAGCTGTGAAGAGTAAAAAATAATTACAATATTGAAGACTCTTCAAGATGTGGGTTTATGTCCGTTGTATGATAAAAGTGACAATGCTTTAACTGCAACTGAATGTCTGAGGATAACCGAATACATTGTAAAGGACCCATCTATAGCTCTCCTACTCGAACATCATTACTCTTTTATCCTAAAAGTAAAATTATTTTACTACCATTAACAGTCAATAATAATTCACAATTGAAATTAGAAAAATTCATTTTTGTAACACTATGATTATGAGGTAAACATTAAAAATTTAAGACATGTTATCAAAATGAATGTTAAACCATTAACAAAAATTATTGTGTATGTTAGACAGTGTTGAGATATGGGAGCAGTAAACAAAAAGAAAAATATTTGCCTAAATTGATGAATGGTGAATGGTTTGGTAGTTACGCGATGTACGAAGAAATCTCTGGTTCTGATCCTACCAATATTGAAACAAGCATTTCCCTACATAATGAAACTGGAAATTGGATACTTAATGGACAGAAAATATGTTTAAATTTGGATGCAACCCAGTTTTATCTGGTTTTTGCTAAATCAGAGGTGGTTTTTTTTTTATCAAGAATGTTTGCCTCTGTAAAGATTAACTTTGTAAATTGTTTAGTGTAGATGGTTAAAAATGTACTTAACTGATTAGCTAACTTAAAAATGGCTAATTTCATTATTATGGAGATCATGAAAATCATGATCCTTAATATTAATTGTTTAAATGTTTTAGTTTAAATTAAGAAATAATAGATTCGAATTTCATACTTTATAAAGCTTCATTTGAAATGAAAATCCTAGTGAATCTAAAGAAAAAAAATGTGTAAACATAAGTTTTCCAAATTGTGGAACTTTTCCAAAAGTTTATATTTTTATTTCCTTATAAAGTATTGTATTTGTTGCCTTTAAAGTTTGTTCCTTTGTGCAGTTTTCAAACAGGCCATCAAGCGTGATAGAACTCTCTACTGTTATTGTGGATAAAAATGAAAATGGAATTACTATTGAGCCCCTGGAAACATTTGGCCTTGAGGATTATCAATTATGCAAAGTAACTTTTAATAATGTTCTCATTCCCAAAGAAGATATGCTCTTGGAAAGTGGAAAAGGTTTTTTCATAGCATCTGATAATTTCAACACGCACAAGTTTTTGATGTCTTCATGCATTTCTGGTATATATTTATTTGGTTCATAAAAAAAAATTTTCTTTAATAATTATTATTTATTGCATTCTAGTTATTATATTATAGTTGGATCTAATAAGTAAACCTAAATAGATTTCTGCCATTTGGTTTTTTTTATTAATACAGTGTCTTATACATATTATTATCTGTCTTATTATTATGTCTATGAAATAATTATGATTAAATAATAATACTTGAAAATAGTAATACAAAATAGTTTATTCCAATAGAGTGATTAATCTTATGAATTAGTTCACAAATTGAATAAACTTGCTTCATGAATAACTTATTTTTTTTACATGCCAACTTAATATTGTTGTGTCTCTACTAATGAACAATCATAAAAAACAATTCAGCATGCTGGGCTTTTATACCAGTCTCTTAAGTTGGTTCTACATACTAAGTTTTTATCGTTAACTTGCAGGATACCTATATATCTTCCATACCTATATTTCTTCCTTTTTTTAATTTGTGTATTCAATAATTCCAGGTAATATGAAAGATGTTTTGAGACTAACAACTAGTCACCTAAAATGTCAGAAGGTTAATGAAGTACAGGATAGTGAATTACTTAAGAAAAAGTTAGCAGAAGTGGCAATATTCACTTATGCCTTGGACAGTATGTTGTATTTAACGGCTGGGATGATCGATAAGTATGAAACAGATACATCTTTGGAATCTGCCATTATACAAGTAAGAATATGTGTACAAGTATTAAGAAATAAATTATGAAACCCGTATCCGTAAAAAATGTATTAGTGTTAAATTTCTCACAACTTTTTTTAAATTGTGTTCATATTTACAGAATTCTCAGAAAAACATACAATTTACAGGTGTTCAGCACTAAACATGGCTTAGATCTCATAAATGACTGTATAGATTTAATTGGAGTTCGTTGTTGTATTAAAGATTTTCCTTGTGAAAAAGTTTGGAGGAATATGAAGAGCACTATTATTCTTTCTTCGCAGATATGTGAAACCCATAAGTTATTTATTTCTTTAACAGGTATTTTAATAATAGAACTATAAATAGTTACATTGCATGTTAGTATTTAAAATGTTATTAAATGACAGTTGAGGATTTTAATGGGTTTACCTAGGTTTCTAGGTTTTTATTATGGATAATATGTATATTATTTATGTATATAAGAGTGTATTAACACTACACTAAAAAAGGAAGGTAAATGGAGCCACAATGGCTCAACTATTAAGTTGACATTACTGCAAATTATTTTATAACATTTCTTTTTTAGGATTACAACATGCAGGAACCTACATGAATGAAGACATTAAAAAAATTAGAAATCCTCTACATTTTTCTACTCATATATTTAAGAGAATGCTATCTCAGAGATATCGAAATCGTGATTCCCCTAAACTTAATTTAGAACTTTACCTTCAGCTTCATCCTTCTCTGAAGGTTTGTCAAGTCCTTACTTCATATTTGTCTTAGTCCCAATAAATTGGTAAGGCTTACAAATTGGTCTTATTGATTGAAAATATAAATTGAATTTTGTTTATATATATGTATATATATATATATATATTCAATTACTATTCAACACATGTATTGATCATTTAAATATTTGTGCATGTAGATATAAATTGATTTCCAAAAGGGGAGCTAGTTATCAGAATAATGATTACACCTATTATTCCTATCAAATATACAATATGAACAGTACAGTATGTAAAATTATTTATTTCAGATAGCCTCAGATCTTTTGGAATACTGCGTTCTTAGATTTCAATTTGCAGTTGAATCATTGCTTGGTACACATGGTTCAGAAGTAGTTAATAGACAACTGGATTTAGCAAGGTTATCTGAAGCAGTTATTGATATTTATGCTATGACATGTGTATTGTCTAGAGCATCTAGATCCTATTGTACAGGATTACAAAACAGTGACCAAGAGGTAAATTGTTTCTTCTCTTACCTTCTTATTTAGTTCTGTTTAGAATTTATTGTGTATTGTAATCTGCTGAATTTCATACAGAATTTCATTATCAAAAATTAAAATCTATTAATTTTAAGAGATCAGTCCCCACCATTGTAGACAGTGACAATATAATAAAAGTAATTTATCAATGAGATTTGACAATATTAGTAATGAATGTGGTGTAACTTTTTTCTAAACGTGAGAAATGGATGTAAACCATATCTATGTATCTAAATAATCTATTTGTTTTACAGGTTTTAGCGGCTAATGCTTTTTGCCGTGATGCACATCAGAGAGTCAAATTGAATATTCAAAATATCATTGAAGGGAACTTAGCAAGTGATATTTCACACCTTAAAATTGGAGAGCATGTTCTAAAATCTGGAGGTTACTTCTTTGAACACCCATTGGAAAGGAATATTTATTGAAATAGGAATGAATGAATGTTTTTTTTTCTTCAGTTGATAAATTTATTATCATATATAAATATGATATATAAAATTCGTATATAAATTTATTTGTAAGTATAAATATACATTTTTTAATACATAATGTTGTTTTAATAGAAAAATTTCTCTGAATTCTGTTAGAATAATAGTGATGAATTTAATTGTAATCTATACATGTGTTTTAAATTTCTACCTTCAATTATAAATAAATGTGAAGGTATATTTATGTAGTCCCTCATATTGTAATAAAATATTAATTATTTTGCATTTATTAATGTGTTCATTATGAAATGAAATATTGAGAGAGAAAGAGAGAGGGAGAGGGAGGGAGAGAGAGAGAGAGAGAGAGAGAGAGGAGAGAGAGAGAGAGAGAGAGGAGAGAGAGAGAGAGAGAGAGAGAGAGAGAGAGAGAGAGAGAGAGAGAGAGAGAGAGAGAGAGAGAGAGAGAGAGAGAGAGAGAGAGAGAGAGAGAGAGAGAGAGAGCCTACATGTATATAAACTGGTTAAAATAATGGTTTTGGTACTGTATACAAACTTATATTTTATTAATCACAAATCATACTTATTAAAAATAGAATTAATCACATATTCACATTGACATTTTAAGTTTTTGTGACCAATATTTTGCATTTTAAAAAATTTGTTCTTGAAGTTTATCTATCTTAGGCATTTTTTTATATACTGGTATTTATCATTGAAAATAATATAATAGAAATAACATTAAACTTTATAAAATATCCTCATATTGTTCAGAAGTAATTATACAAGTTAATGTTTTAGGAATCATTTATTTTTGAATACTACAAATGATTAGGTGTACATTTGTTATAAAAGAAATAAGTAAATATAAGAACTCTAAATAAATATTATTCTTATGGTTATCAGAAGTGAACTAGATGTTCAATTTATTGTCCAGATAAATATACATTAATAACAATTTAAACATAAATTGTTAAGTTTATACAGATTAATATCAGTTTTTTACATGTTGATTTTGGAAAATATTATTAGTATAGATTATTTTTTCTACAGATCTCAGATCAGAATATAACATGGTCAAGAGTATTTCTTAATGTGGTGCATTCATCTTTATTTAATTCTTAATAAGTAATTTACTTATGTCATAATTTTAATGCACCCAGTTAAAAGAATATTGTGAAATAAGTGTAATAAACTATATTGCTTTGCTGGGCCTCAATTTATTAACTCGGGCATTGGTTATATAGGATAAAATTATTTTGTTTGATGTTATTTTAATGGCCTGTATAATTGAAAAAAAGGAATAACTAATGAGTGAACAATTATAACATGAACATGTTACAATTATGCATGATGTGTAAAGCCAGTAAGATTTATTTTGTGTTAAATCTTCACAGAAAATATGCAATATCCAGAAATGAAAGTCGACTCCTGATCACCACTAACATCAAAATTATACTGATATGTGTAACTTATTGTACATTGTTAATACTAAGACTAAATATAATTAATTATTTATGAATACGGAGTTCTGAATTGAACGTATGTATTGCACTATACATCAATGATATATATATATATATATATATATATATATATATATATATATATATATATTCCTGTTTTTGTATTTGTACAATGTGATTTGGATTTCTGGAGTAATTTAGTTCTGAATGCCTTTAGTTGGAGATTCAGTCAGGTGTTAATAATCCTCCTATGTTGTAATATCCATGCTAGGAGTTGTGGCTGTAATCACAAATCATTATGTGAATTCAGAAGTGTGGTTCATGTTTACATATTATGATAAATGAATTATTAGAGCCAATTGCACACTAATTGTCCATTGTATCTCATTTCTATTCATCCAAACAGAATTTCAGAGTAATGACATCAATTACTGTGATAACGGTTGATTGTTTAAGAATTATTCAGGTGAATTAACAGTGGGGTATGTTACAACAAATATATACATTTACAGAATTTGTTATATTTAATTAATCATCTTTTAAAGCCTTATGGTACAAATATACAATTCAAATCAAGTTAGCAGATAGATAATCCTGCCTTCAATCATTGTAATTTAGAAGGCATTAAATAGGATTAGTTCTTTTCTGACCAGAAATTATGTACAAATTAGAATCTAACTGAACAGGGCAGATCTCCAGAAGAAGGCCTGTACTGTATATGTGTATTCTGTACAGTACAATATAAACTGTAATGTATATTTTTTAATAAACTATTTAATGTACTGTAACTGTAATAAAAGGGTAGTCTATTACTTAAATACTCTGATGTACTAATTATTGTGCATATTAAACATTCTGAATTTAACATTGTAAACATACCTTTTGATGTTAGTGTTGAATTATTATTTTTTCTCTTCTTATATTTATTCTTTTCTTTTTTTTTTCTCGAACTAGGCCTATTTGATTTGTTCACTTTTGGCTTGTCATTTACATTTATTTTTTTGGTAATCTCTGGTGGAAAGGCGTTCCCAATAACTGAATGCGAAACTTGCGCTGGGTCTGTGCAATTCAGTTTGGTAAACATCCGTACTGCTCTTTTAAATGGCTGTAAAATCATTTGTGTTATTCGCCAGCTATAGTTTGTTGGAATTAATGTAAAATATAAAGTTAATTGATTTTTTAAAAAATGATTTGTTGAAAACTTCAGATATATAATATTATGAATTATATCTTAACATACTTTTGAAACTTTCGCTTGCCAAGGCATTATGAAGCTAGGTACAAGTTTATGATCTCTTGAGACTCCCATGATCAGATAAATTTCATTGTCGGACCTTGTTTTTTTCTCACAACAATAATCTTCGCTTTCGAGCATAAGAACTGGATGCCTCAACTTGGAGGTAAGGTTCGTTTTCGCCTTCAGTACCTTAGCCTTCTTACATGTCAACTTTTTTTTATCAATTCGTCGAAATTTTGCCCTTACCGCTACAACGTCAAGCAGCTTATTAATCAGTGGTCACAACATAAGATTAACCTATAAACTAAATATTAGTTCCATGTCAGGTAAATATTATAACTGCAGCAAAAGGAAACAGTGGACAAAATTATGGATATCTGAGACAGTCCTATGATGATCTATTTCATCTGTAGCTATGAATCATTTATTTCACTTAACAATAACTTAATAATTAAGTACTATACTAATGACCTGGTATGAGGTGGAATACGAAACACCTATTCGTAGAATTTATATTAAAGGTAATGAAGAATATATTAGCACATACCAAAATCCGCTCTACAGAAGTTATCGAGGATGTTCTCGTAAGTTAACGCTTGATTGCAGGCATTGCACTTGTCGCTATCTAAGGAATATGGGACAGATTATTAATATAATAAAAAAATACGTAAATATAAAGGAATCATTTCTATTATAAGTATTTTGTATGAACTCTAGTACAAGCCCAGGAACTGAAGCAAAATTTATGACTTGAAGTATAGTTTCCACGAGAGAAGAGAAATAGTAGGTTAAAATAATGTTTTACTTTTAAAAAATTAATAAGTGCTGAGTCACTTTAAAGCCGCTAAAAATTCAACACTGTGCCATCCTTCATGGAAAAACCTAACTTGCAGTTGCGCGATCTCTGGATTCTGCCTCATATATTCAAATTTCTGATTTTATTCTTTCATTATTTTGTTTTGAAGAGAATTTTTGTTGGAGGGAGGGAGGGGTTTTGAGAGGGAGAGAGAGAGAGAGAGGGAGAGAGAGGGAGAGGGAGAGGGAGAGGGAGAGAGAGAGAGAGAGAGAGAGAGAGAGAGAGAGAGAGAGAGAGAGAGAGAGAGAGAGAGAGAGAGAGAGAGAGAGAGAGAGAGAGAGAGAGAGAGAGAGAGAGAGAGAGAGAGAGAGAGAGAGAGAGAGAGAGAGAGAGAGAGAGAGAGAGAGGGAGAGAGAGAGAAATACGGCGATATTTTTGTAATGGCCTCGAACCAATCGAAAATGGAGAAAGTCTTAAAAAGCGAAAACTGAAATATTATAAGGGATCGGCGAAAATGTGCGAGAATTAGATGGCTATCTGCGCAATAAAAAATGCAAACACATGGTCAGAACATGAGGGATATGATTTTTTTCCCTGGACTTTTTTCTTCACCTGATCGAAGAGAACGCCGTTAGCTAATTTCCTTGCAATTTTGTGGTCGTGAGGCATCATAAAACCCAGTCCAACAAGACAGAAGGAGACACTCAACACTGAAATTTACGACCAAACGATTGGAACAAGATAACAAAAAAGGAATCAGGAAAAAAGGGAAGTTGGATTGGAAAAATGTGGTATATGGCTGAATAAGTCGATATTTGTAAATTTGTTAAAACTTAATTTTTCTATAAGTCAAATTAACGGATTGAGTTTGAATAAACACGTTTGTTATCTCAAGAAAAGGAGAGAAGTTGGTTCTTTTGGAGATACCGTCAAAACTTACGCTTAACTAGCATTAATTCCTAGTAGGATTCAATCCCCTCTTACAACATAAATTAGTTTGGCTGATTTCTAGGTTTTCCAAATTATTGAAATTATAATTGTGTTTTTATGCACCAGTTATTTGGAAAATAACTCACAGTAAAGAGAAAATGTATCCGTCTTATCCAACTTCAGATCAGAACTAATCCTGATACCTCCAGCTAGAGAAAGAGGGGAAAAAATTGCGATTGTAAGCCTGCCTATCTTACTCCCGACAAGTTGTTGAGAATCAGATCCCGTAAGTCACTAATGATAATAATATATAATATACCGTCCATATTACATTTTATACTTGAACATAGTCGATTAACACAGACAGATTCAAGTGTACACTTGAACATTTTGCAGATTCAAAAAATAAATCGAGCTCTCAAGTACCAGAGACATCTGCTTATGTAGACAGAGAGAGAGAGAGAGAGAGAGAGAGAGAGAGAGAGAGAGAGAGAGAGAGAGAGAGAGAGAGAGAGAGAGAGAGAGAGAGAGAGAGAGAGAGAGAGAGAGAGAGAGAGAGAGAGAGAGAGAGAGAGAGAAAGTGGAAATAGTAGTGCAATGGAACGTTCCCCGTCTTATTCGGCAATTTATTCATACCTGTTCAGGTCGAAGGTTGAATACTCAAGTAAGTTATAAGAGAATTTCGGTCATTTTCTTCAGTCATCCGACTTTGATTCGGGATGAAAGGAAACTATAAATTAAGGTTTTACGGACTTTTGTTTTTTCTTGGGATACTGTAAAACAACCCACCCCTTTTATAGACGGAATCCATTGGTCCATTGGTGTTTTGAATATGGTTCGGAGTTTTCCCCATCTTCCGGTCATTCCATTTCTTTTCACACATTTAAATATTATAGGCAATCTTGGACGCAAAGATTGGAAAAAACCTCAATATTAGCGGTGGATTATTCCTCCATCAACCGGGCACGAAAGAACAGCGCATTTATTTTTTAGCCATCTTGTAAAACTTAATTATTTTTCTCAAGGATGTAGTTTTCCTTTTATTTTCCCCTCGGACAATATAATATACTCGTGTAAAATATCAAATCTGCGTTCTCGTTTATCTACTTACTTATTAATATAAAATAGGCTTTTACAACCCAACCCCCTTCCCGATGCTTTAAATGAAATGGCGCACTACTACCAACCGTCGTAATTCAATTTAGTAATGCGAAGGATATTGTGAATTTTAAGTAATCGACATCTATGCCCGCATTATCCTATGCAATTAAAAAATTAAAAGTCTTTGTAAAATTGGAATTACAAAAGGAGAGATATTCTGGCCTCCATTAAAACTCCATCGGAACCCGTTTGGTGGTCTAAAAATCGCATCGGTTATTCGAACTACCAGATGGATCGAATGTTTTCCATAAATTATTCCTCCGGGAGTTACACTGATGCGGTTATGTTAAGCGGGCGGCGGATTAACGGTATAGCAGCAATGGACGATCGCCGATGAGGACGAAGTGTAGAGGACTTCATTCTTTTTTTCATTAATTTTTTTATAGTCACAACTACAATTTTTTTATTGTATATAGTGACAGTGTGCTATAAAATCACTCACGTAACTCCTGAAGGGAGGAGCCACCCAATGATGGTTAGACGGCGCTCGGGAGTTTCTGGAAAGCAACGCGTGGAAAGTTGTCGAATCAAGGGATTCGAATGATGGGATAATTTGGAGTGGAAAGATTTATACCGGGAAGCCGCTGATTCCTGGGTCCTAATGGACTTTTATGGATTACGCGGGTAGAAACATACGGAGGAGCGCTAGTGATTTTATCGAAGGGTTATTAATTTCAAGGATTGAATTCTATAGGAGTTAGACAGCTCGGTGGATCCCCACAGTTCGATTCCGTAGGTCCAGTTAGGTTTCAGTGCGCAGTTGTCAACTAATAAGTTATTATAGAGTTATAACTCTCAGGATCTGTAGTCCTGAGCAGTTTAGTAGAAATTTTTAACGTCGTTTCGTTTCTGTACGTTCAAGTCTTGTATGTGGGTTCCATGTGAATATTCTAAGTGCAGTCCCAAGGTGCACCTGATATTCAATATGAAGTTGGGACCGGTTCAGAAAACAAAAGGACAAGTTGCTCTTCTCAGAGTAAAAGTAACACGCGTACTTTTTTGGAAACTGAATTTAATCCTCCATTTCCTGGACCAGATTTCTATGGGGGAGAGGTATTCTCGTAGGGAATGTGATGCTGAATAAGAATCAGAGTTAGTAAGAGAGTCGTAGAGGACTGAATATTTGTTTGTGGAGCCGTGACATCAGCCCCTCTGAATCATCGTCTCGGCATTTATTATTGCCCGTACCTGGGCTGAGCACTCGACACATAGCCGGTCCACCGGCGCATTTAACTCAGTTTGGTCCAAATGGGCCGTCAAGCCGGGTTATCCGACGGCGACAGATAAACTCCGGTAATAAAATGAAAGGAGTGATTATCGGGTCCGAAGAAATGTTGAACTAACGCAACCGATGTCTCTCATAATACAGGAGAGTTAGAGATCCATGATATTGCTAATCAGCCGGGCATACCCTGTGATACGAACGCGTCTCTATTTCCAAGTAACAAATTATTACGGGTCTATGACTAAGTTATATCGCGTAATCCTGTGGGAAGAACATACGTTAGCAGGGGTTGCCCCCCGCGGATTTTTCCGGTGTTTGGAAACCACCCGAGCGAGCTCCATTGGAAGAATTTTACCCTTTCCTTCTGGGGCCTTATCGGGTGTTGTCTGCTTCCGATGTTTCATTACGGATTTTTCGTAAGGAATCCTACCGTGAACGTAAAACGCAGAAGACAGAAACGAAAACCGAAAATTGGACCCCCTTGATGACAAAAAACCATAGGAACCCTATCTTCTAACGTGACTGAATTTAAAATACTTTTTATTCTTTGTACTTTCAAAGTGATCGGAAAATTAATTCTTTAAGCCATCGTGTATAATTGTTTTTTAAAGGCTTTTATTATTTATATTATAATAAAATATTAACGGACTTTCATCCGTTGGGAGGATGAGGTTATGTTGCACATAACCTGTGCAATTATCGTGTTTTCTACCATTTCATCTATCTAGAAGTAAATTTTGAATATTTATCGACGTCAGAAAAGGAGAAGGTGCTTCCTGTTTTAAGCCAGTTGAAATACACACAGTGCTGGCCCTGCTTCGGTTGCCCGCAGAAGGCGTTGCACAATTCTTAGAAAGCTTAATTGACCCGGTCAATTCTGCGGTTGCGATTTGATCGAAGACAAGAACGCTCGATCGAATTTGAATTTAAACGGTGGGTGCGACACGAAAGCAAATTGAGGAGTGAAAGAACAGCGTTTCCGACCACGTCCGAGTACCATTTTGTTAAAAATAGATTCCAGCAGGTAAACAAAACAGTACCGGCCTACCCTTTTTCTTCCGCCATTGTTTTTCCACATGATTTTCTCCATGTTTTGAAAATATAAAAACGTAATTTACATCTCAAATACCTGAAATAAAAAGGGAATTATGCTACAAGGAAATTTGCGATTAGAAACAAGATCATTCTGGTCTGGCCATTAAACCCGGACAATTAATTTCCCGCACAATTTAATTTCAAATATTATGGTCAAGTTTAATTAATATAATGACTTAATATAATGTTTGCTTGAAATATGCAGGTTATTGAATTAAGTCATTCCGTAACCCAAACAACGAATTTCCTCCTATATTATTTCCAACTTTAGATTACATTTATGTTCTCTTTTAATCACTTTGAAAACGTATACCGACAGAAGATAAAATATTTATTATTAATTTTTTTTGTTTTTATAGGTTTTGGGGAGGAAGAAGGAAAAAATACTTTTCGCTTTTTTCGGCGAGAAACAAACGATCTCAAGTGGTATAAAATATTTTTATATTATATGTAAAGGATAAATAAGGCCAAGGACTTTCGGGTAAAAGCGTGATTTGCCTTCTACCGTTGGACCCGACTATCGGCGTTGGCCGAATTTGACCTTTTTTTATTACGTGCTCGTTACCGTTTCAAATTCGAAAGAAGATTCATGGGAATAGGATCGGGCGGTTAGAAATCGCCCCTGTCACCGACGGATGATGATTAGGACGATAACGAAGGTCAGATAAAGTCGAGCCGGTCAATAAGACTGTCCTTTCGAGGAGGCATTTTTATTTATTAGGACAGTGCCATCGGCCATTAGCCGTTGGATTCTCGGACAATAAATTCAGTCATAATTTTGATCTGTTTACTGACAAACAGGAACAGGACTCAGGAACGGCTTCGATTATAAAATAGTAATTCAAAAAAAAGGTTTTTCGGCCCTACGCGGGTCACATTCGCCTTCCGAACAAGCGTTCTCAAACGTTTGCGGTTGATTGAAAACAATTTAACTTTGAACCACAAAATTACCCCTCGGCAAATAAAACAAAGTTCTAGGATGCATCCACTGAGTTATGCGCCATTTAAATTTCTGTACAACTTCTATTGCAATGATCGATTTGAAAAATAAATCGAATGTTCAAGGGGTGGATTCTTTACATTCTTTTAGAGATTAAATTTATTATTGAGTTTATAACTCCCTGAATCGTCGGCTCTGGGTTAATAATGGTTGTCCGATTCTGCCAGCCTAACGGAACTTCGGACCGAGGATCCCGAAGTCCCAGGGTAAGTCCATTTCCGCCGGAATTAAAGCAGATTAAGCGCATGGCAAAAATATTTTTTGTTGACGCGTCATGCGTCTTTTATCAGCGGCCGATTGTGTTTGGGGAGGGGGTACGAAAGAGTTATCTTCACCGTCCATCGTCGGTCCCTAACAATCCCCGGGCTTTCGGACAAAACGAGAACCGGGCATCGGATGGGAAAAGTCGGTGAGCGGGAAAACGTTCGTTAAGCCATTTTTCTGTAATCTGTTAACACTCATTTCGTCCCTCTCCCTCAAAAAAATTTAATGTAGATACGAACTATATGTAAAGTGAAAATGGTACTTTTTTAAAATTAAGCTCTACTGGTTTACTGCAAGAATTACTTGGTCCCGACGAACCTGTAGCTGACACTCAAATTTGGGCAGTTGGCGCTCAAGTTTGGGGAGTGCAGAAAATTCTGCGTTTACAACAGAAGCGGCCAACAAAACATTCACTTACAGTTCGATTATATTTCGTACTTCGCGTGTCGTAAAACCGACTTACGAGCGGTCGAGGTACAATAAAAAAATCCCCGGCTCGGCATCTATTTCACTTGACATTCTGCAAATGGCGCATCTGGGCTCTCGCTGGACGTGAGCCCGTTTCTAAACATCGGATATAGCATGTGCAATCCGTCGCCTTATTAGAATTGCGACAAGAACTCCACTCCCGGAGCTACTGCCCTCGGTGGATTATAAATCCCGAGGGGGTCTTCTCGCATTCGTGAGAGTGTAAACTTAACCATTTGGTAAACTTGACCTGTCTTCCCAGTATAACATGGACTTCAAGTCCCCCCGCGAGCTTGATTTAAATAATAGACTTTCCGCCCTGCAACTTGATGAGAATGAATGCGATCCCTATCATGGCGGAAACGGATACGGGTACAAATTCGGTTCGCGTGTACATTCGGAAACTTTCAACTAATGTTACAACCTACAGGCTGTTACAACTTTTTTGGAGTTGTTTGAGCTTATTTGATATTATGCTAGACCTGTTTCAGTTCAACAGCAGACCCACGATCGGGTGATGAACCAACAGGCCTTCCAACAAATAGCCCAGATAGTTTTTACTGAACTAAAATATGCTAGTAACTTCCTAGTTAAATAAAAATTAGGAGGTGGAGGATTAGGAGGAGGAGGATTAGGAGAAGGAGGAGTAGGAGGAGGAGGAGGAGGAGGAGGAGAAGGGTGTTGGGAGGAGGAGGGGAGGGCGGCTAAGTAGTACCGGTATTTGTAACAGAATATATATGCAAGTTACTAACCGTAGCCGGTCGTCCTTGTTAACACCCGACCACTGAGTAAATCAACAGTTGACAATCTGCCCTCCAACTTCTCTTTCCTTCGACTTCTCCTCTCCAGTCTTTAACTGGCTCGCTTTCCACAATTCCTTTTCCTAACACGTGCCTTTCTTTTGAAACTTCCCCCTTCCATGTTTATTAATCAATTATAGAAAGACAATTATAAACATTGGAATGGTGAATCCAACCTTTTTTCTCCGGGAGACTCCATTACACTGTTTACAATTCTGTTGTTCCTCGGGATAATAAATTTAAAAAAGGCTATAAAATAAATCGTCGTGATTTAGTTTCCTGTATATTTTAGGGAGGATAAAGAAGGAAGGTTTTTTTTGTATGTTTTCTTAGTCTAACCTCGTTTACACTAACAAGCCCCCCCTCTTCTATAGGTCGAGTAGACCGGGTCCCAATTAAGCCGACGACACTGTATTTGGGAACCCATATTTGAGTGTACACAGTAAATTAAAGGTAATGAAGTTTTAGTTTCAATCTGAGTATAATCCGGCTCTGATGGTGGGATACAGAAGACTTCTTCTCTTTCTACAAAAAGTTAAGTAAGAGGTTATTTTCTCAAAGAAGAAAATAAGGGACTAGGAGAGCAAGGGAATTTAGGAAGAGTAGGAAGTGGTCTGGCTCCCTCTGGTGTAATGTTAGACCCGGATCGGTGGCTTCCTCAAACAGTATTACTCCCCGTCAACGTTCGGCCTAAGGTATCGATTACCCCGTTTTTTTGTTTGTTTTTTTCCCTATTACAGACGACTTTTTTACGTGCGTAAAAACACACTTTCGTGAAAAACATCTCCGGTAAAACCGCCTGTCTCGTAAAGGAAGGTAACTACTTTCAATTCTTTCGCAATATCTTTCCCAGAGATTGGCGGAGGATGGCCCCGGTATGAGAGGTAGAGGGAAACAAGTCGAATCGGCGAATTATTCTTCGACGGCGATTAAACTTGTTTACCGGTCGTTGACTTCCGAAAGTAGGTTCGAACCCGGTCCCAACCGAAAAGTATCTCCTTTCCGTGGGAGGAATAAAATGTATAATCCGTAGTATTATACAATTTACGGGTGCGCGCATGAATCCGGGCTTTTTTCCCGTTTTCGACAGAAGTGACCGGGAAACCTCCAGCGCGCAATATTCTGGGGCGTCTGGCAACCGAGGGGAAGACGTAGAAAGTCTCCCGGAATAATGAGATTCCCCCCGCGGAAAGCTGGCTTCATTACCCGAAATCGAATACATTCCTGTAAAAATTAATAGGAATTTAAATTTTCGGGATAGCGCTGCTGCTGGGCTGTCTGCCGAAGGAACTTTCAGAACGGAAGATCTTGGGGAGATGGTTATTGTTTCAGACTGGCGTACGGCCGTCGTTGTCACTTATAAGAATTAAACGAATTCTCCTGCGTCACGTTACGATGAAGATGGTGGGTTAAATATAAGATATAAGTAGTAATCCAAGTAGATTCGTCGACGAGAGAATAGGAGTATGATAAAAACGAGGGGTTTCTTCACCTTCCTATGAATCACTTCTAGATAAGGCATTAGACGAAGTTAACCATTTTTCGTTGGTTCCCTCTACCGGAGTGTAGAATAATTGGAAGAAAGGAATCGCTTAATAACGGCGAGCCACGGCAAAAATCTAACGGCTTTACAAAGAGCGAGTCAACTTGTTAGAGGTTCACTGCCGGTCGTGCAAACTCCGCTCGGAAACCGGTATAAAGATATATAGAGCGGGAGGGGGATCGGTTTCTCAAAAATTTATTTAAGGATATTCGGAGGAGGAGCGTCGCAGTGTCCGTTCACGGACCCAAAATAACATAGGGGAACGGTTCATAGGGGCGGATTTCCCGTACATGGGGGGAATATAGAGGCTCCGTATCACCCGGCCTAATCTTCTCCGGCGCGACGGCCGTTTCCCCATTCATCTTCGTAACCTGAAGATTAAGGCTCAATTAAGGTTCGTTGGCCGGCGTGACACCCGTCGTGTCGTTATTTCCGGTGGATTAAATAGTCCCATAACGAATAGATCACGGGGTAATTACACTCCTCTGCCCCCATCTCATTTAATCCGGCCAGAAATTACGCTCGATAGGTCCGACGAGAAGGATACGAACGTCACCCCTAATAAATATAAACGTCATAAGGCTAGCACGTACCGTCCGGGGCCTCCTGGGTCGTAGGCCGATGCAGGCAGAGGTCGTCGTCGGGAGGGAACTTGTCGCAGCGGAACATGTCCGGCCAGGGGAAGCCGTAGGTCTTCATTCGGCCCTCACAGCCTCGCCTCACCGCCTGACAGAGACTGCGGCAGGGGTAGATGGGGCTGTCCAGGCAGACGGGGCTGAACAGGGAGCAGAGGAAGAGCTGGGAGTCCGGGTGACAGCGAACGTTGAGGAGGGGCACCCAGGAGGCGGCCTGCTGGCAGGCCTCGGCCAATGTGTCGTGCTCGAGCAGGTTGGGCAGCCGCATCTTAGGGTAGCCGATGTCGTGGCAGAGGGACATGTTGCTGGGGATGTCGACGCAGACCGACTGGTGGGGGGCCCGCCACTCGGAGGCGGGGCCGGGGGCCGCGGCCAGGAGGAGGAGCAGGTTGGCGGTGGCGGCCAACAGCCACCGGGGGCGGAACATCGGGCCCGGCTCTCTAGTCTCTGGATGGCCTGCGGGGCATCACTGGCCCCACTGGACCCGCCGGCCCGCTCCCCCACCCCCACTACCCCCGCTATCCCCTCCACCGCTACCTCCGCCACCGCTACAAACCTATCCCAACGTCTATATTACCGAGTCTAGCTCCGCGATGGCAAAACCCCGACTCTACACCTTCCCATCCGATGGATTCTCCCCCTCGCCTCCCCTCCTCCCCGTCCGTATCTTCCCCAATCGGGCAAGTTATTATCCTCCCCCATAGTAATAAATAAATATAAGAGGGCCGACGGAATAAAATTCCTGCTACTTTTCGGACTCTTTTTGAGGCGAGAGGCCCCAGATCGCGATCGAATATTTGCGCGTCATCGTTATTCGGGCCATCGGCTCGAATCCGGATAGTCCGGAATGAAATGTCTGGCCTCGCGTTATCGTGGGGCGGTAGTGAGGTCCGACGTCTCTCCTCGTAAGACCCGCGCTCCAACGCCCTATTCTTACATTACTTATCTGCGATTGTTTCCTTTTTTCTGAAAAAATTCCCAGGACAGCTCCGACTGGACACATCGACGATTCTTCGAACGACTTAGGGGCTTTTCTGAAGATCGAGACACTCGATTCGAGGACCTTTTGGCGATATTTTTGTATATAGTTTTTGACGGGCTAAGGCGCACTCACATAGCTTAAGTAAATTCTTTTTGCGACCTTCCGTCTCCATTCCGCGATTTTGTATTCCCTAGATCGGTTTTGACTTCTTGCCGTCGTTTGTAGCGTTCCCTTAAGTAGATTCCCGAAGCGCTATGGGACACAGCGTTATTTATTACCCGATAGTTAAGGGGAAACGATCCGAGCGTTCTACACGTCGTAAATTTGCGTCCGGACGTTAACTGTGCTGACGGAATGCCTGCTTGCAGTCGACGCGGTTAAGCGGGTCACTAATTTACCGACGGGTCTAGTGTAGGGCCGAATCGTAGAGATCGCGAGAATGATTGTATTGGGAACCCCGACAACTTAAGTCGGGGCCACCTAACAGGTACGTTATGCTAAATGAATTCTTAACCCGATTGCACCTGCAGCATTCTGGATGGTTCGAAACGCCTTTAGCCACTGGCCAGTGGCTAAACATTTATTTTCTGTTTTACCTTAAACATAGCGTGTCGACTAAATAATAGATTTCTTTAATACTCATAATTATTATTACGGGATTTTTTGCCCGTCAGCTCGCCTTTTTCCTGTTAGGCCCTCGCAAATCATGTCTTCTAGGCAACTGTATATTTAAAATTTGGATTAGTTTGGAATACCAGTTATGCGGTCTGTGAGGGTTTTGAATACCGTCGTTTTCTCGTCGTTGGTTTTCCGACTGATACGTCGGAGGCCGATAGGCCTCTACGCGATAAATTGGAAGTGTGAAAATATTGTAATATTTATTGCGCTATTATAGTTTTCTCGATCTTCCGTCTCCGCCCGACCGGTTTCGGCTGATCACCATCTGCAGCAGCCGATTCTGTCAGTACGGTCAGTCGGATTGCTTGTGAGGTATCCTGTGTGCACAGTCACTTCACTTTTACTGTCGAGTGAATACTTTTTACTTTCGAACGCGCCGGAGCGTCTCACCACTCTCCTGATAGATACTGCTAGAAACAAGTCTGGCAAGAAACCGGTGTCTATTTCGATTGTTTCGCTAGAAACGGTGGACCCCGTACACTCCCTCGGGAGTATAACAAGTCAGGAATAATGACTTCGGAATATAATTGGAAGTTCGCTCAGTTTTTCCTCGGGGAGGATGACTCAAAGGGCGATAATGTATCGGAAATCGGTTTCCAGACGGGGCCGACGCCTGACAGACGCAAAACTTAAAAATCGTATCGGGAAGCACGGCGGGACGCCCGGCTAACGATGTGGACGCAATAACGAGTATAACCGGGGATGAGGCGCGGTGATAATGCACAGACGGCAGATAACGTCTGTCACATGGGGACATGGGGGCTCATTAGAGACCAGGTTTACCCTCTCCCTTTTTACCTCCCCATAAATAAAGTCCCTCCCTCCCCCTCTATCTCCCGTCCATGGGGGTGGGAGCTCCCGTTTAAATTGTCTCCGGGCGTAAAATCCCGTAGGCCTCAAATTGACGCACCCCCCCCCAAAGCCAGGACCGGTCCGGCGAAAATATTTATACTGTTGTTTAAGACAGTCGAAGCCCTGTTAATCGACCTCGATTTAGGCTGTTAGGCTGACCCCCTTCGGGGCCCGTTCGATATTATCGCGGCTCGTGAATCTCCTGTCAATTGCACTTATATCTCCCCTGGCCGTCGGGAGTCGTTCTAAATAAACGTCCCAATTAAGTTTCTTTATTCTCGTAAATTAATCCAGCAATGCTTTTTTCCGACCTCGCTTATGTAGTGTCATTGATAGCTTATAGCCAGTTATGCGCTTTGTGTTGCCTATTTACAGACTAACGTCCAACGGATCCCAAGGCGCACGCATTCATCATTTTGCATTCCGTCAGTAGATTAGTGTTATACTATTTTTTAACCGTGACCCTCTTTCTATCTTGTTTCTCACCTGTGGCCCCCTCTGTATTAGCGGTGGAAAAGGTAAATATGTAAACATTTTATCTGTTTTAATTTTAAGCGGCTGGAGCACACGCTTAAACAATTGAGGGTAGGAGATATTGTGTTCTACGATGCGAATCGATGAAATGTCCCGAGTGATTGAAAAAGGAGGCTCCCTCGAAGGGCGCGGGTAAGACCCACTGGTATACTCCCGGCAGTGTACCCCCGGTATACAGTAGACAATTCTCTTTACCACGACATTTTGTTTACTCGTATTGGAAAGAACTGAACCCCCTCTGTTAAGAACCACTATGTTATATTCCCACAGATGAGTCATATTTCGCATAAGACAACTGGTGTTTGGTTTCCAGATACCCCACGCCCCTGCATTAACCACATTAAGCATACAGAACGATTAAACGCCCATCAAAAGTACTAAGGCATTGATAATACCATCCCGAGTCAAAACGCCCCAGAATTTATTTTTATATAAACACACAACGAATTCTAATATAAACATTAAGTTTGGAACTAATTTATTCCCTTTTATCGTGGTCTCATTCTTGCCGTCGGTTTCACCGTCGCGAATCTTCGTCGGGGATTGTTCTCGCGCCACGTGGAGTCATTCGAGTTGTCTACTGACGTTGGGAGAAGATGATAACGGAGATGTATGCGATATCCTTATGGTATCTGGAATTCCTATCGAACCCATCGCACAGTTAAACCCAGACCCAAACCTTCTGCGCGCGTTGGGTGCTGGCCAAGCATCCTGTCGGTACTGCGACCGTCGACTAAACCGGCGTTTCTGGTCGTCTCGTTTATGCTATCATTCGCCTTCCGCTCTTATATATGTCTGCCTTTTATCGAGCGGCAAATCCTGTAAACAAGTGCCCGCTCCACGGGCTCTCTACTGACAGCGGTGAGGAGCCGAAACCGTATTTTTATATCGGATGAAAACACATTTTAACCTTACAATCTATAAATGGTATAAACCTCTACATATCGGCGAGCATAATAGCCGAAGTTACAGATTAATGAGACCTGAGTAGTTGTTGTATGCAGACTTAACACTAGGTTTACAGGACGCGTCAAACTGACGCAACAGTTTGCATTTTTTTACCACTTGTGCTCACTCTCATCCATTCAACGAGGGAAATATATATTGATGTTTTTTTCTTTCAAAAGTTTTGAAATTTTGAAGAATTTGTAAGTTTTGTAATTCTCTATGGGGTATACCAATCTCTACGGTATGCTTCAAACTGACACATAAGAAACGTCCGTAAACCTAGTGTTAATTAGGTTCTCCTACCTTTAACGGTGGGAATATCGCATGCCCCTCCCCCTTAAAAAACACCTGATTTCGCCGATAAGCCAAACAGTTTTATCGAAATTATTTCGGCAATTAATTATTCCGAAGTTGTTCAAAACTTTTTTCAATTCGCTCAGACACGGGCTTGGAAGTCAATAATAGCCAAAGCCGATAATAATTTATCGAAACGTTTCGAGACAGCGAAACGCTGGGACAATTCCGGAAGTTCGGGCGCTTTTATCCGGTCCCGCATCGACGAGTGAAGGGGTCCGGCGAAGGTCGAGTACGGATTTCTTTTCATTTTATTTATCTTATTTATTTACCGTTATAAGGTAAACAGTGAAAGTAGACAGAAACGGCGGGGCCCCATTACCGAGGCGTAAAAAGGAGCCCATTGTAGGAGAGCGGGTACGGGGTGGAGTGGTTGGAGGGTGAGGGGGGGGCTTTACCTGTCCTCTTTCTGGCTCCTTAACACAGCTTGTAACTCTTGAAAGGTTCTCTAGGCTTACAGGTAGGCCCCATCCTCCCGTATCCCCTTAGTCTCTTATTGCTAAAAATCTCCCATAATACACCGGTCATAATCTACGACCCAACCCGGGTTACAAAGAGGCACGGCGCTCAACAATAATTGCCGGTCAAATACCGAAACGTCGCACGCAGCGGTTTAAATTCTTTATTCCCGAGTTATATTTTAAAATTTACACGATAGCTTATAACACAATCTTAAAATATAAATTATTTCCGGCATGGACGCTGCAAAACAGCGTATAAAGCTCAATTTGTTAACTGAGTGAAAATGAAGATTTCATGAACACTGTACGCTAATCAGCTCTGCCGACATTTGTTTATTTCTTCGGAATATCTTTTACGCGTCTTTGTTTTAATTTTGACTGTATAAGATATTTGTTCATTGCAAATATAATATTATAAAAAAAAACATTGAACCGGAATTTTGGGTATGAATTTTTTTCCAATATTGTTTATAGGCGGAATTGGCTCTTAAATTTGTGTTTTTAAATTCGTCAATGAATTTTAGACCTACGAAAGGAATACAAAATCTCGATCCGGAATGAAGGCCGTCTATATTTCGGTTTTTCTTCGAAACTGTGCAGTGCTGCAGCACCTGCGGAATGCTTAATCGGCGGCCCCAACTCCAGCTAAGTACCAAGCTAGCGCTGAGTAAAATCACTTAAAAACTAGGTCTATCCTGCATGTTTCCTGTTTCAAATCGGCTGTTCCCAATTACTGTTTTTTCAGCCCTGCCGGAAGCAGCCGGGTATTCAAATTTCGGACGCCGTCCCACGGAATGGAACCGGAAGTCACCAGGTATAAATTCTGAAAGGTCGCGAATAATGGCTTTCACAAATATTCTTTCCCCTGCAGGCTAATTCCCCCCTCCCCCCCACCAATAAACAATTACTGCCACTCCCCCTAGTTCTCCCCCCTTTGTTCTCAATCTGGGAAAGGCCCAATTTTGGGAAACCGGGCCTAATGTACACGTGCGATTTATTTTGTTATCTATGCGATTCATAAAAATCTATTGAGGAACATTAAATGAGTAATAACAACACTTATCGGAAATACTAAATAATCCTGTTTATAAACTTGGAATGAAAAGTATAGTAATTGAGAGGAATTACTGAAATTTTACTTTATAAATTCATTTTAATTTCAGTTCGATCCCACCACATTTTTATTCGAGTTTAAAATTCCTATCGGATGCATTATTCAATTAAAATATGAAATTAAAGGGGAAATGTTTTTCTAATAATTCGTTTGTAATACAAATCTCAAAAAGTACCATTAGGGACATTGTAATAAAAGCTTTTAAGTGCTTTTATGCACCTGTTTTTATGTTTTAAATATAACCAATACCGACCTCACCTCAAAATTGGCGGTAAACCGATATAGGCCTGAGGTAAATTCAAATCGACGAGTGGAGATAGTTTCTTGTTTTAATCAGTTTAAGTTCAGCCGCCTGGCGACTGGCCCTTTAAAAATCGGGGCCCGAACTAATTCATTTCCCGTTCATCGCTGGTTCATTCTTGGTTCTTGTCAGGGACAGCTTTTCCTTGTTTCCGAGGTAGGGTCTACCGACGTTGGGGGAACGCTGGCGTGCGGAGACAGGGAAGGCCTTCAGCATGGCCAATGGTTTTTGGCTTTCCGCCATCGCATTACCGGTGACCTTGGAGAAAAACCAATACCAGTCTAACTTGGGGCTAAACGGCCTTAACGTTTCTGAAGTTCTTATACCAATAAAATAACATTACAATATACCCATCGTCTATTCGCCGGTATATTGGCGGTCAACGCTCATCAACCCCGATGTTGTTCATGGAGTTTATGAGTGTTTCTTCTTTAATCGGTTAAAACTTTATAACTGACGGCACTCGGCATTTGAAACCTGGTCAACACTAAGCCACAATATTTTTTTAGTTTATACTCTCGTATGGTTGGCATGTGTGAATGGTTCGCTCTAATTACAAATACAAATACTTAATGTTTCTATAAATATACATAGTACGTTGTAGGCGATACACGAATTTTGATTGTTACATGCATTCCAACTAGTTTGTAAGCTAAACTCACAAAACCACAGACGGGGGAATTAATCGGAGGTTTGAGATTGCCGAGTGAAAGGGATATATATATAAGGGAGTTGAGTTTCCGAACTGCGACTCGGGATGGGACGCTTCTGAGAAACGCGATACCGATAAACGAGCGGACATAGTAAATTTCAAACGAACCTTTCGGCTAAGCGATAAAATGTCTATATTCTGCCGAATGTCGGGGAAATGTCCTCGCTCTCTATTTCTGATTCTCCTCGGTCCTATCTAAAATTTTAATTAAGAACGCAGTTCTTTTTAAACGCAGTAGATAAAAAATCTGGAAGCAGATAGGGGGCTACTACTCACGGGTCGAAATTATCACTGTACCGAAAACCCGATATGGAATACTGAGCTTCAGCAGTAGACAAAAATACACTTAAAATGTACAATTTACATCTGGCATATGTATATTAACTTGATAACTTAAAATAATATAAAAAAAAAACAAAATAAATTTCGTTATTTCGGGATAATTTTTGTTTTGTCTAATATTTAAATCGAGTTCAATGAGCGTAATTAAATTCAATATTACTTTTTTAAAAATACGAATGTCGCAGATAGTGCACTGGGCACATCTTGTATAAGCTTCGCATGAAATTTTTGTTTTTACAAAGTCGTTACATCATCTTCAGCCGAGACTGAGAAAACATCTTACTTGGATGTCTGCGGTTGAAAGAAATAATATTTGAGTGTTTTCTATTTTCCAAATTTTCTTTGGTATATTGACTGTGTAATTATTTACTTTCCTCTGATTACTCGAATTTCATCTTTCGGCCAAAATCAAGGTTTAAATTGTTAAAGGTCCAATTTTCATATTAAACATGTCTTGGTGTAATGTCTTAACATTTTGTTTTTCAATGTTAAAGCTAAAAATGAAGACAAATTAATGTAGGCCGCCTTTTTACTCTACTATTCTATTGGTTCATTGTAAAGGGATTTTATACATTTTGGGGCGGGGGGATAGTGTAATTCTGATCTCTTTACATGAATATAGATTATTATTAATATAATATAGACTTGCGGTTCAGAGTAACAATGTAAAATATGGGACGCAATGTATTTGTTTGGGAGCTGCGACGGTCTGAAATACCCCAACGACCCAACGCATACTAGGAGAGAAAGAATAATAAATTTAAAATGTTGGGAGTAGACACGCGAAGAGGCGACGAAAAGAAACAAAAGAAAATGTTAAATAAACCAAACTGTATGAAAGAACATATAAAAAACACATAGAAAAAGGAATACCCAAACCCAACTATATATGGGATAGAATCAAGGTTTTGACTTCTCGCCACCATCACTAGTGGCCATTTAATAATATAGTGAGGCGCAATTTTGGAGTAAGGCAGTATTTTGTGGAGCTCATTTCAATTAATTCGTTGACCATCATAAGCGGAATGAAGACAATGAAAAGATGAAGTCTGAACTTTGCTCAGTTTTATCCTCCGCTCTAAGCCCAGCAGGAATCACCTTGGCTTGGAATCAAGCCACGCAGATCGAAGCTTGAGCGTACAAAAAGGAAGACATTTATTTGTTATTTATTTACACTATCGGTCCCAATTAATTTTTATTACACTTTTATCAATTCCTATAAAAGCTTTTCTTTTATCCAATTTCAGTCGTTCGAACAAATATCTGGCTTTCCGAGAAAAGTCCAATCAAAGTCAATTAAAAGTATTTATTAGGGCATTATTTGTTGTGCGCAAAAGATAATATTTGTGTACTAAATTGATCTTCTTTTGGAATGGTTGTGTAAACAAAACGGGGGGGGGGAGAATAACGGGCGATTTTTTTTTTCTTAAATATAAACTACAATACATTACAGCTACAATAAAGTATATAATGTTTGCGACAGAATGCTACCGTCGCCGATGAAAATCCCGAAATACGGCTGAAGACCAAACTCCTGCTGGCACAAAAAGTACATTAAATTACAGGAAATTTTCGTTGAAAAAAGGTATTAAAAAACATGTTTTCCCTTCATCTCCCCTTTAGGTTCAAAACCTCGGACGATAATTTGGATTTCAGAATATTGGCCAATTCTGCGACCAACGGAAAAAATCCAAAAACTGAAAAACAAAATTCTCGCCTAATTAACGGTTTTATAGGCCCTTAAAACTGTACATAATGGCTGCTTTAGATTTGGTCGAAATATTCCACCGAGATCGAGATTTTATCGTACGCATCAACCCTGGCATCAACCGGGCCTAAGTTATGGCCAAATTATGTATACAAACAAATACTCACAAACTTTTTATATTTATATTTAATTGTACACAATGTTTGCGTTTTATTTTAGATTTAGTTCAAATGTTCCAACGTGATTGAGATCTTATCTCATGGAGCAGCTCTGGAACTACAGGCGCCTAAATTTATGGTCGAGTTACACTATATATATATACACGAATGAGTATGTTTGATCCTAGATTTAATGGAGCTGTTCCAAAGTGATTTAGTGTAATTTAATGTATTTATGTATATAAATATACACTGATCGATGCCCGACGTCATGATAAGCCTACTGTCGAGAAGAAACCGAATAAAAGTTCCCCAAAGTGCGGTTTCAATATCATTATATATATATATATATATATATATATATATATATATATATATATATATATACACACATGAATACAATATCTTTTGAAATAACACGATAATATCTCAGTATCTTTTCAAATAAAACGACATCCCAATCACAGTGGTGTATCTCCACTACAGCTATGATGATACAGCCTGTACAATAATATATGATTTAGACATGTCTAACGTTTTCGTGTATTTGTTTATAAACATAATTTGGCCATAGTATATATATATATATATATATATATATATATATATATATACACACACACATAAATACATTACAGTATTTTTTGAAATAAAACAATATCACATCTCCACTAAATCTAAAGCAGCCATTATGAAGTAAACATTATGTGCAATATATATATATATATATATATATATATATATATATATATATATATATATACTTTATATACATACAGTGAAATACGTGAAAACGCTTAAGAAGGAAGGAGGCACTTGGCTTTGAAATACCCTCGGAGTTCGTTTCAGTGGATGATAATTTGTGTACAGGTCCAATGATAGAGTTTGTTCAAAGCTCAAAAAATATTATTGATGCAGATTCCGACGACGGAAATGAAATGAATAATACAGCTCCTGTTGAAATGAGGAACATCATGAAAAGTATGCTCCGTTATTTAGATGCACATTCCAATGGTGAAATGAATAACAAAATGGACGACATCGAACAATTTGTTGACAATTTGATGCTAAAAAAGACAATCCAAAGAAAAATATCAGATTATTTTCCAAAAACTCAATAAACGTTTTGTTTTTCAAAAAACTTGAATGTTTTAGTTTCATTGATTTTTATTAAATACGTGCATGTATACATATCTATTTAAATAAAATGTACTCTAATAAACTTAATTTATGTTTCTTTTGCAATATCCTTTAACACGCAAAACTATTTCGGACCCCTCAGTTTCGTATTAAACGATTTTCCCTGTATGTATATCTAACATTTGTTTATCAACATTATTTGGCTATAACCCGCCACATGTGTGAGTGTGTGTATGTTTATATAAGAAAAAGAGGGAGGAAGATTTTTGTCGAGGGACATTTTTTGGTCGGGGTCTGTGAGAGCACGTCCCAACAATATTTATTGCCGACGGTCCGGAGGCAGGCCGGTTACGCCTACGCTGGCTACACCACACCTTGCTACCTACCACCCACGGCCTAATTCTTTTTTTTACTTATAATCTCCGTCCTAATCGCCATTGAGAAATTCCGAGGAGCCGGGTGGACCGGGGGATAGTGCTCGGTCGATCTCCGCGTCTTTTGTTTTGTTTGTTCGGCCCCCGATCTCTCCGTTCTTTTCTTTTTCGCCGGTCCGATTTTGCGTGTTCTTGTTCTGGACTTGGCGGAGTGTGCGAGAAATACCTGGGTGAGTTGAGAATGTATCCGCGCTCCGTTTCTGAAATCACTCAGAGCTATCGACTCGACGAGTAGAGGAAAGTATCGTAAACCGCCAGTAAATAAATTAAAATTCTTGTCGATACGTTGTGTTCGCCGATCCGAACGCTTTCGCTCCGATCCGTGTGGACTTGGTGAAGTGAGAGAACGCAATCCCCGCTCGGTTCCCGAAATCGCTCACGAGAAGATAAGTAAAATGAAGTGTTCGCCGACCCGTTCTTTCGCGTTCGCTTCGACCGTAGGGGGGAAATGCTTAGATAAATTGAGAGTGTCGAGACATCTGAGAGCCGTTTCGTAAAATACGAGAAAATAAATTAAAAATTCCCATCGAGACGTGTTCATCGATCCGATTTTACACGTTCGCTCCGGCCTATCTCGACTTCGCCAAGTCGGATGACTTGAGTTGTGAGTTGAGAGTGTTGAGACGTTCGAGAGCCGTTTCCCCACTCCGTTTCTGTAATCGTTCACGAGACAATATTGCAAAAAAATATTAGATAAAATAAAATTCCTGTCGAAACGTTTTGCAATGGAAATATCTAATTTTGGTTAGTAGCGATATGTCTGTCCTGATCGAAGCCTTTTGAACCGCTTTCTTTTATCACTTGGGTTTGGTGCCAGAATCGGAATTTCAATAGCAATCCTCTTGAAAAACGATGAAAATTTTCGCCATCTCGTGATCGCCAACTTTCGTTTCTATGACTTTTCTTGCACTCGTCAGGGGCGTCGTTCCGCATGCAGTGTAGCTCTTGTCGTTGAATCGAGAAAAGGAGGGAAAGATTTGTTTTTTATTTATTTTGTTTCCTCTTCCCCCTTCTATCCCGTCGGACCGTGGGTAGTGGCTGATTTGTGTAATAGTGCCAGACGCGTTAACGCTCGCTTACTCAGACGAAATAAAGCGGTGAAACACCAGCCCGGGCGATAAACACCGGCGACATACGCCACTTGAACAAATAAACAGCAATAAACGGGACGAAAACAGGAGAAAATCGTAAGTATTCGGTAACAGTACCGCTCAGTCGACTTACGTCAGTTTTGAATGGAACGATTTATGTCTGGACGAACGAGACATTCAAATCGGAACGGATCATGCGATTGGGAACATGAAGTGCGGCGTTAACAATTTTAGGAAAGATGACAGATTGCAACGATTGAATTTTGCAGGTTTGGTGGATCCTCACGAGTCAATTCCATACGCCCGCTTAGGTTTTAAAATACAGATGTCAATTAATGATTTGTTCGGAAGTAATTATTGTTATCTGTTTTCGAGTCAAACATTTTAACCTTACAATTCATAAACACAGACCGTATGAGGCCGCATAAACATGTCCGAAAAATTACACGAACACACGTTTTATTCTAAAGGATATAGAAATGTATTTATGCGCGTGGGTATACACAAAAAAAAGAGCACCAAATAATATTTAAAATACATTATCTTGATTATTTTCGTTTCCCTGACAACTACTACAGGGTTCTAGACGCTTTGAACACTCACTTTCGTGAAATGATTACTCATTTTTCGTGGTGTAAAGATGTGTAAGATTTAAAAATAAAATGAATCTCCAATTCGACTGCTACAATAATAATTTTACTGTTATGTTTTGTAGTTCTCGGTTTCGACGGCAGAGTGGGTTAGTTTGTTTTTCTGAAAAAGTGAAATGCTTGCATTTTTTGTTTCTATTTCCGCGCATGAATTAACCGCATTGAGTGGTATATAGACCATATCACAATTCTTGTAATCTCAGTCAAGTTTTCACCATCGCCAGGAGTTCTATTACAGAACTTCTATTGGCGATGGCGGAAGACCAAAAAAGGTCTAGTTTTATTGGTGTTTATTATTCTTCCCAGTTGCAGGCCTATAGCTTTTTTCATGGCATTCCCCAGTATTATTTTAACATCACATTTCTCTAACTAACTTTGTCCTCGTCAATTTTTTCCTCAGGCGTACCAATGCTCGGAAGCCTGATGTTGGAGAACCCTTTTTTTATCCTCAGTTTACATATTATTTCACTTAAGATTTTATAACTCCAATATATGAATGTTTATACTCAATTTGAATCACGAATCCTGTGCCCAAAATGTCCCTATGACTGGCACTGTTAATCAATATAATCCTCCAATTCTGTACTCCTCAAACTTAGATATCCCAGTTTGTTCCCTGTGCCATTACTTAACATACTCATAATATACTTCAAATACTGGTAACATTCCACGTCTCTATGAAAATTTCCTTGATTCACCTTTTTCAGTGACATTTTTAGCCAGAAGGAACTGGGGATAATAATAATAATATATGTTATATTATTATTCTAAATAATAATGATTTAGGTTAATCGACTGGACTAATTTTATATGAACTTACATATTCAAATTATCATGGATGTTTGGTTCTCCCAAAATCAGTAGCATACTGAGTCCTGTTGTGGACAGTAACAAGGACGGTAATATATTCCGCATCGTTGCTTCACGAGTATACAGATATTGCTGTACAAAATACAAACCTACAAGGAGATTATGAACAAATCAAAATTCCTTGCACATTTTTCGCTCAGACACTTCGGTGTATTAGATAAACGGTCCACAGCGGTCCGAACGTATGCAATAGCAAAATCCATTGCTATTATTGTACCAGAAAATAAATATAAATATCATATGTAGTCACTTGGTCGCGCGGGTAGCCTTCTAAATGATGTAGTTGGTTATATCACGGTACAAACAACACACACGGGCGCATATATGTATAAATAAATTTTAAGAAAACGTATGAAATGCAGAACTGTGAAAAGAGGTGATCTCTCTCAGCTTTTCACTATCGCCACAGAACCTCTACTGGTGATTGTGGAAAGCCAGCGTTTATTATTCTTGCCAATTGTAGGTCTGTAGTCTTTTCCCTTGGAATTGGCAACCCCAGTATTCCTCTATAACTTCCGAAGTACAGTGTATCGAATGTATTGTAAATTTAAAAAATAATGTATTCATTTGGTGAAATAAAAGACATTGAACCATTGAGGTTACGATTTTAAGACAGGTTTTAAATAGGTATTAACACTATTACAAATACTTTATTTTTTCGTCGAATATACATAGGATATCACAGGTGATATGCAAATTTTGTTTGACACATATCAACTCGTGTTAATACACAGTCTAAATAAACTCGTATTGTTCACAATGCTGCTATGATAATTATGGTAATGTTATCATAATAAAAACCCGAGAACTCATATTACACTCATGCACTTTGCACGCCACTTGTTTACGAAACAAGTTACTCGTATATTTCACCGAAAAAATGTTGGGTCACGAATGATACAAACGTTCAGGGTGTATGTTTCATCCGGAACGTTTTCATCGGCGAGCCGCCTCCGGCGCTTGTCCGAATAAAGAAAATAAATTAAGGTTGAATGCAGAAAATCGGTGGCTGCGAATCAGGATCGGCACTGTTGCGACAAATTAAAACTAATTAATGTCAATATTTCTCGGAAGAGGAAGAAAGAGGGGGAAAATATGCCGGCCGGTAATTAAGGCGGCCGTGGCCAGCAATTTTTTCTCTTTATTTATTTTTTCCCTTTTCCAGCTCCCCCGAGAAATGCAAATAGCTGTTTTTAATTGGGTTTGTATCAATATTAACTCGATTTCTACGATTTACCCGACCGATGTAACTCGCTCAACAACAATGACGATTTAGACAATATATCATGTTCTAGATGTAAGACTGAACTTAATCGTTCGTGCTTCATAAAAATTACGAAAAAACAAAGCCATAGTGGGATAAGAGAATTATATATTTGTTTAAAATATGTTCGACATAATTTCAATAATCAAATTAAGGATGATATTTTCAAATACATTATATAATGTTTAAGTATACTAATGCTATATCATAATAAATTGTTAATCATGTTTAATTTTAAAAATATTTTACATTAATTGCAGTAGGTGATGATTGAGGACTAATACTATGACTACAAGGTGTACTGGTATTTTATGTTGTATCCTAATAAATTGCTAATTATGATTGATTTTAAGAATAATTTACACTAATTTTAGTAGGTAAATCTTCAATATTTTTCCCTGTGAAATAATTTTAGAATAATTCCTAAACTTTCATATGGCTAGTAACGTATGTTTAAAAAATATATCTGATTGTTGTAGAAAATGAGAAGTAGACGGGCCATGAAAGGTACCATGATGAGAAAATAATATGGAACCTATAATAATTAAATACTCCATATCAAGCATGCGTACGAGACCAACTTTGGTATCTTATTTGCATGTGAATGTGAACACTTGAAGGAATGGAAGAAGAAGGTATTCTTAATGCGTAAAACCAAATAGTTTCTATATTTGAATCTATATAAAACGTACATGCACCTTTACTTAACATAAATTTGTCGCTAATTACAAAAACAGTTATTTGTTTTTAAAAATACATCTTGATAACAAATCTGTTTGAGGGGCAGAATTAAAAGACTGGAATTGGTTGAAAACACGGAAATTTTTAAAATTCAATATTTTTCATAATTCGTTGCAATGAATGCTTTGTTATAATTCCAATAAACACCGCCGCCAACTTTCTCATTGCTTTTCCCACCGATCGCAAAAAAGTAATTTAAACATTCATTTTAAAGCGCATAACTGCGAAAAGCCAATTGCGCTATGTAAGTACTGAAGAAAAGTTATTCATTTTAACATCTTCATACATTTTTTTCAATGCAAAATCATTCATATAATTTAATCGATTAGCAGTTAATTGTTGACGATCTAGACGTATAAGGTCGGAAGACAGGTTGCATATACTGTTGAATAGATTTATTGTTCTATAGTTATAAGAAAACCGATAATGAAATAATTAATAATTATCATTAAAATAAACTCGAACAATCGTATTTTTCTATAAACGTCAGATTAACAAAGATTTACGGAATTTAATAAACGAATATTTTTATTTTTAATTTCATAGTATATTTAATAGTAGTAATTTAGTAATATAGGAACTAGTCTGAATAATCAGACTATTAAGTGGAGAAATGTAATGGTGGGTACAGACTTGGATATAGTCCAGTTCAGATATTTAATTCATACCTACACCATCTACTGGTGTACATCTTTTGACAAGAATGGATTATAAAATTTTTCGACAAAATTATTTTTGAAATATTCCCATGGGAGGGACTTGTAAAAATAAGGGGCCGAAGAAAAAAAGAAGAACCATGATCTTAGATTTGCAAAGGAATTAAGACAACAACCACGTGACAAAAACTTTTAGAGGTTATATCCCTTCCAGGGAATAAATAATATTTATTGTATGGTAGGGGGGGAAGCGAATAAACATTTTCATTTGTATGCCGCAATCATTTGTTTGTTTTTTATATTAGTTTTAATTTTTTGTATATATTGTTTTTTATTTATTTATTTTCAATAGTGTTCCAAGAATTTTTATTTCTCGATTTAGGAAACAGGCTACACATAAAAGTCGAGGGATAAACACGCCCCCCTTCACCACCAGCCTCTTGGCTTCATAAACGCAAGAACTGTAAATGTAAAAACCCGTTTAAGCTTGTTGATTTTCATTCTATATTTCTTAATTTTCTTTAATAGTTTTTATTGCAAATTTTCATGAAATAACTTATCTCGGGGCCGATTAATAAAGAAGACTGAAAGGCGCCACCTCTGCATAGGTTAAATTAGTTATTTACTAATGCCCACGTGCTCTGATTAAACCGCTTTCGAAAATCACCAACGTATAATAATGTAAATTCCGGATAAATACAAAAATAAATATTTAATCCGAGGGTGGCCGCAATTGGCAACGGGCTAAAAATATTTTATGTCTGGCGCGTTGATACAAGCCTCGTTTCCGGTTTGCGACTAGCAACCTTATTTTTTATTTTGTAAAAATCTTATATTCTTTAGTTTGTACTTTGGAAGTGGTTGAACAATGATAACAAATAATAAAACCCGATGTTATTAAAAACAATTACTGCAAATAAAAATGCCGATACCACGCTATAAAATTTTTTTTAAAGGCCCCTGGGCCTCCAGCGCCCATACTTCAATAGTCCATGGACTCATCAATTTCACTATGACAATAATAACAGTAGGTAATCTCGTGAAAAATACGCGCAGGTTATTTCTTAAGACGCCTGTTAGTGCCCCTTGTTTATTTTTGTTTTTAATACTAAAATTCTTAATTAACAACATATATATATATATATATATATATATATATATATATATATATATATATATATATACGTCCTAATGATAATGAAATTTCAAATCCTGACTACTGTTTTTATTATTGTTATACTAAAAAATATCCGTTTATTAATCGTTATACTTTATATTCTGAAGCCTATATAACACTCCGATTGTATTAATATGTTCTATTAATATTTCTGAAATATATAAGTGTAGGTATTTTAAAATGTTCCGACATTTTTAATAAGATATATTCTGACTATATTGATGCGCTAATCATCCGGCTATATTAGTGGGTAAATTTTGTTTCTTACCTGGTAGATGCCAACACTGGTTGGGGTGTCAGTTGTATATTTCTAGTGTAGTTAAGTCGGTGAGTCTGATTCGTGAAGTGATTTGATATCCACCGGAATTCGTATCCGTTTACGTATCCGTGATTAGATAAAGGGCAGGAGTATACATCTTAAGAAGCCATTGTGGGAATCGGAGGTGAGCCACCTTTTTCCATTGTCGTCCGGCCTTAAATTACACTACCTGTTAATGATAGCATCCAACTCTGATAAATTCCGCATTTTCAATTTGCTGAACTCGTTTGTTCCCGCACCGTTCGCCTGTTTGTTCCGTGGCATATGCTGAAAAACCCGAGCGATGGAATTGTTTTAGTTTTCGACACCCCCCCTGTGGTCTACCGATGAATTTTTAAAGCATTCCGCACTATTTGGTCAGCTATTGGGCAATTACCGTTTGTCGTCGTAAATTCATTTGGGTTCGTTATTTAACCTAATGGAAACTCCGCCAATTTTTTTTTGTTTTCAGCACTCTATGTGCCATATTTTTTGTAGATCACAGTAAAAGCTTTGTGGGAAATTCAGTGTCCATTCCTAGGTTTCATTATCATTACCAATCATAATATTTATCGGAAACATATTTTAGGTTGCCAAATATCTTCCTAAAAATGTTTTTCAACAAACCATCAGGTCTAGAATAGACAATGAATGCCTCGAATTTCCCATGCCTTTATTGTAGATATGAAAATGAGCACACTATTAACATTATTCAATTTTAATTGAATACACATTCACTTGAGCTAAGACATCTTATTTTGCACTATTTTTTGTTCCATTAGTATGTATTTATTATTTTAGGGAATCACGTAACAATCGATATTAATTGGAGTCCCAGAAAAGAAACTCGATTCAATCAAACTAAGTATAAAGGATTTATAAAACTAGCAGATTCGAGTTTCATTTGAAGCTTGAACAATTTCTTCCATAATGGTTTTATATATAAATGTTGGGCTAAATATTGATCTAATGTACACATATTTCATAAACATGTGAAACAATAACGCATTTCATTAGACTTGATATTATAAACTTGCACTTTGTTTGCTTATAATTTCCGGATGCGGTCAAAAAGCTGATTGCACATCTTTGTCAAACGGTATTATCTGAGTTGTAAATGTAGTAAAAATTTTTAAAATAAAACAAATTCATATTGAAGGATAAAATATGTTGGTGGTGGATGTTATACATCATTTTACTTTTTGGTTTACTGTTTTGATTTCTTCCCGATCAGGAGATAGACTGTTGTCAAGACGGACAATACAACAATATTATTATGATGGCGTACTCTCTACAGTTGCGTGCACAACGATTCATCAAAAGGCCGATAATCATCTGAACCCATGTGCCCCTTTTCTAATATTGTTAAACAAACTTTTCGTTTATCAATTTCCATATTGTAAGTTTGATGCTTATATCTGATTCTTGCAGTATCATCTGTTAATTATTGATTAATAATCTGATCATCTATGGACATTGTTTGCTATTTTCTATTGTTTGATGCATTTTCATAATTTTGGTTCATTACTGTTCAGGTAGCTTATATTGGTGTTTGGAATTGGGGGTGTCAGTCTTGTATTTTACGGTGTAATCGGTCGGTGAGTCCAAACTGTGATTTTTTTTTTTTAAATTCAATAGAATTTCAACAAGTTACAGATGTGCGATTAATCAGAGGATACCAGTACGCATTTTAAGAAGTCATTGTGGGAATTGAAAGGGAGCCACTTTTCCTATTGTGGACACAACTTAAATACATCCTGTCATGATAGCTGTGATGCTAATGTAAAATGTAGTCATATTTTAAATTAGATACATATATTTTGAGTTTGATCCACGACCGGAATTCCAAAATCAGTACAATAAATACTTTACACTTTTTCAGTTTTATCACCGCATCAACGAAATTTGGATCATTTTAGGTTGTTTAGACTGTTAGAAGAGGATTATTGTTATATTTTTTATAATTTTGCATTAGTTTCTTTTTTTAACATCTTAGAAACAAATGATCAGTTTTCAGCTCTTAAGTGTACCATATTTTTGATGAGACATTCATAAATCACTCTGGTTTAATTATTTTAGAAATTTACCATCATCCCTGTAGTTTTTTAATATAATCTAAGCGTTCTGAATTATTCAGCTTTTAAACTCATCAAGTTTTGAATGCTGGTTGGAAATGATTGTAGTTTAAAGTTATTGTTTAATATATATAAATAGTTTCAAATCAGAAAAAAATTTGTTTCTTTCAGTTTAAACATAACTATTTTCCTTATTAATGGCCCATTTATATTTATAACACATTTAATATGTATTTAAAATTAGAGTGTACATTAAAATTAAATTTCAAAATTCAAGCATCATTTAAAATGTTCATTCCGATCTGATAGGTTTTAGAGAAATATATAATTATGCTTTTAGTATATAAAAAAATTGCTAAAAAATATTTTCAAATTGTGTATGAACATATACAGTATAAATGTGATACATGATACAGTTAAATACATTTTAATTTGAAGTTCAGTAGTTGGTCTTCCTCCAAGAAATATTATCTTGAAGGTATTAAGAATACTTTTTATTCACTGTAATTTCATCAAATTATTAAGTATTAGTTTTTATTCCCATTTCTATTCTGATTCATGGTTCTATTTCATTCATGGTATTTTATTGTTAAGTAATGCGTGTTCTCATCCAGAGTGGACTGGCTTGTAAATGAAGTCATTAACATAATTTATTTGTCTAAATCACATATGTTTGGTACTGGTACTTCTATGGATATTTCTAGGATTTTAATGTAACACAAAGATTTAGATATATACTTATACACATTCTTTAGATTTTCAATAGACCTCTCAGGACAACATGTCTGCAACATAACTCAATTTTTGTTTTAATGACAAAAATGTCATTGTTTATTTCTAGCGCATTAATCATGAAAAGACCAAAATGCTTGCAGTTTTCATTTGCTCTGTTAGAACAACCCTCCTTTCTTTGTTTTATTTTGGATAATGGAGCTAGTTTTAGGATCAGGTTTTTTGACGGAAAACTGGCAGTCTCAAACCTAAGGCTCTCCCCGTTATTTATTGATAGACAAAATTTTAAATGTATATTATGTTTTGTTTTCTTCATCGAACATATTATTTTTTGGATTTTTAATTTTTTTTTTACGCACACTGTAGTCAGAAAATCGAATATTAACAATATTCGAATATTGGAAACTGATGAAGAACACGAGAATTGGACGCAATTTAAATATATTCTGCGATTAAAATTTTTCAGTGACAACCAGATTTGCGAAAAATACCATGGCTTCTCAGGGAGCCAAGGGAACTATAGGAAAGCGTCGGTCAGTTTCCAATTTGGTTGTAACCACCGCAGGAGCTTCTACTTCTTCAGGTGGCTCAACCTCTGTTAGCATTCCTGTTGCCACTGACCTCGCATCATTGTTTGAGTGTCCAGTCTGTTTTGATTACGTCTTACCTCCGATTTTACAGTGTCAGAGTGGACATTTAGTGTGCAGTAACTGTCGACCAAAACTGACATGTTGCCCCACATGTCGCGGACCACTTGGTAAACATTTTTTACACAGCTTTACTTAAAAAAAAAACTTTTTTTCATTTATTTCCCAACTGGGTATTTACAATATGACTCTAAATTCTGGTTCCCTGTGTGCAATGTATAGGTAACATAAGGAATTTAGCTATGGAAAAAGTTGCTAGCACGGTCATGTTTCTGTGTAAGTATTCGACTTCAGGATGCACAATGTCGTTGCTACATACAGAAAAAGCTGAGCACGAGGAGATCTGTGAATACAGACCGTATTCGTGCCCATGCCCGGGAGCAAGTTGCAAGTGGCAGGGCTCATTGGATCAAGTTATGCCACATCTCTTAATATCCCACAAATCCATAACTACATTGCAAGGTAATATTTATTCATTCATTTGTGCGCTGAGATAAAAAATTTAAGTTTTTGCAAATGTTTTTAATATTCTTTGACTCGTGTTTTATATTATTTTTTTAGCCATTAAATTTGAGTATTTGGTATTTCCTTAATATTTGATTGTAAAGTAAAATACTTACTTGTGGTAAGTAAAAAGGTATAAAAGATTTTTGAAAAATAAAAAATTACTCGGATTGTATATTGTATTTCTAATTTATTTAACTTAAGTAAAAATGTATTAAGCCTATAATGGAATTAAAAGGATTTTTAATTTTCTATTAATATAAATATACTTTGCTAGGTGAAGACATCGTGTTTTTAGTTACTGATATAAATCTACCCGGTGCTGTTGATTGGGTAATGATGCAGTCATGCTTTGGTCACAATTTTATGCTGGTACTTGAGAAACAGGAAAAGTTTGCTGGTCATCAACAGTTTTTTGCAATTGTTCAACTTATTGGATCAAGAAAACAAGCGGAAGTATTCGCTTATAGGTATCAATATTTATACTAGTGTATTTGTGTCCCACCGTTCTGTGGAGATACTTATAATTTAGTGAACAATTATTAAACATCTTTAATTAAAACTGAATTTAACATGTTACAGGCTCGAGCTCAATGGTCATAGGAGGAGACTTACTTGGGAAGCCACTCCTCGTAGTATACATGAAGGCATAGCATCTGCCATAATAAGTTCTGATTGCCTAGTGTTTGACACATCCATTGTGCAGTTGTTTGAAGATAATGGTAACCTGGGTATAAATGTTACAATCTCAATGGTGTAAGTAATTCTCAATATAAATCAAGATATAATACTTTTTCAGGGCATAACCATTCTTAAATGAACAAAAATATATAATACAAAGAAAATGTAAAATGTTTGCACTGTATTTTTGTAAAATAACAGTGATTATATGAAGTAATTATTTATGAATTCCAATAAAATGGTATTTTTCTTTTTCTATTTTAGCCGTGAGACTGACAAGATGAGGGATACTTGGTGAATAAATAATTTACAAACAAGAATTTTTGAATTACTTTTTTTACTTATTGTTGTCTGATAAAAATTTATGTTAAAAGACTGTCAGTAGAGCAATGCATTACTCTACTCTATTTGGAATCTTGTCTTCAATTTTCATTATTTTCTCATCATCTTTTTTATTTCTCTTCTCGAGAATAATATTAGTCTCTTCCTATACTCTTTTATTTGTGTTATGGTAATTATTATTAAGTATTTCTAATGGGTAATTCACAGCCATTTTGTTTTATGATTTGTGAATAATTTGTGAATGAATATTTTTTTGAGTATCCTCTGACTCATGTTTTACATTATTTTCACAGATATTAACTTTTAGTATTCAGTAATTTATTAATATTAATTGTGATTATACAGTAAATAAAAGGTATAAAAGTTTTTGCAAAAATAAAAATTACTGAAATTGGTCTATATTTTTGTCTTTCAATATAGCTATTAAAACCTATGTCTGTATATCATTTTCAGTTGATTTACTGTAATAACATTATTGCGTATTGATGATGATGTGTCTCTTGTATTTTATTGGCATATTCTATGTTGATATAGATAACAAAATATTTATGAATGTATTTTGTTATTATTAAGAACATTTATCGTGTAGATAAAATACCATGAGTATTTGTGTATGCATGATAATTCTTTACTCGTTACTAGAAGATGATTTTATATGTGGATAACTTGGTCTTTGATATTGATTAGGTAGTTTCAAAAAATATAACTCAATACCTGATTGTAATTAACGCAATCGTATGGTCAGTAATTTAAAAGTTGTGCATCACAGGCACAATTTTTAAGAAAAAAGAAAGAAATTATATACATTTTGAAATGTTACACTTATAAAAACTTGTATTATTGGTGACTTTGTTCTTTAGCTTTAGATCTGTTTGACATTGTGCAAAATTGTTTGATTTATTATTATTATTATTATTATTATTATTATTATTATAGTTCTTATTATTTTTATTATTAAAATAATAATTATTTTCATGTTTATCATTATTATTAATCAAATATATTATTAAAGTAAAACACATTAAGTTAGCACTTACACTGGTATTTCATTTACTTAATACATTCAATTAAAATTAAAGTGTAAATTGATGGTGTATCCAGGTAGGGTTTTTATGTTCGCATATTATTTTTAAATCTTAAACTCCTTTTCTATCTAATACCACTGTTATATGTTCTGTGTAAAAGATGTTTAATGTGAAATTGTCCTTTACAATTTGTCCTTAGAGTTTAAGTGAGAGAAGCTGGAATTTTAAATGTTTCATTCATAATTTCCTGCAAAATAATTAAATAAACTCAGTCCTGGCTGCACCTCTCTTTTGTAATGAAAATGATTCTATTATCGAGACAATTTCATTGAATATAAAATAAATATGATTGTGGAAATGAGCTACAGCTTCAAATTAGTGTGTCAAAATATTTTAGTGTCACAAATTACAATTAAGCATGTACTTTTTGTTATTCACCGATTTTAAATTGTATTAAAATAGTAATTGTCAGTTATATGAGATGTTAGCCTCCAAAGTTTTAAGATTAAAACTATAGCAATTGAACAAAATAAATGTGACAGTTTCTATAATTTCAGTATTATTATTCTTCAACTTTTTTTTCAGTAAATATGTGAAAATCATGAGTTGATCATTTATTAAATTAAAGCAGTATTAGTGTTTACTGTTATTTCCTGCAGTAATGATTATTATTTACAAACGCTTTTTTACATGTATGATTAATAATAAATGTCACATTAGGAAAGTTAATTTAATTAGCCCCATTTAATATATGTACCTCAAATTGCCCATATTTTTATCTGATATATCAAGTGGACTAATTTTCAATATTCCTAAAGAGTTTTGAAGTAATGTGGTTTGTGGTAGTAGAGAAAAATAACAATTTAATAAGTTCACAGTTAAAGACAATAAATTTGATTTTAATTTCAACTCTCAAAAGCCACTTGTTGAATGCAGCTGTTGTTAAAATTCAGGAATAAATTAAGCCATATTATTCTACTGTTTTTTTTTTCAATAACAATGTTTTAAGTATAAACTTGGGGCCTGCAGAGAGTAATATTTTAAAAATAATTTTTTAATTTTAATGATCTTGAATTGCAAGGTTTTCTTTCTCTGCCCAAAAATCATATTTGAAATGTATCTAATAATTTCTGTTTATAAAATTTAATTATTTTTCCTTTGGTAGATTAAACGCCAGATTTTTACAGTAAAATCAATAAATAAAATAAGCCGCAATTTAAAAGAAAATGTTATTCTGAGATTCAAATGGACGAATCCTAAAATGTTACGCGATTTAGTCACTAGTGGCATTGCACGTGTTTTGGGGAGGTTTCAAATTCCTCGTTTTGTGATTTTATTCTTACGATTGAAGAAACAACATAATCAATGTAAGTATTGTATGTTATAATCTAGTCAGTAAAGTTTATTTTCATAATAAAAAACAGCTTCTTCAAATTAATCATAATAAATTAGTTTCATATACCTATGATCATAAAAGTAACGTAAGAGTTTGTAAAGATATCTGAGTTCACAGTCATACACCTCTAATGATTAGAACTTCCTTCTTAATTAAATAAATTATTAATATTTATAATAATAAATACAGAAACATCTGTGTGGGAAATCACCATATGAATCATACATTAACTGTTGAATTGTATTATAATGGTTCATTATATTATCTTATTGCATAATTGAAGTAATTTTCATTCGTTTTTTCATTTTCATGTTGTTACAATAAAAGAAATACTACAGTATATGAAGATAACTGTAAAAAATCCAGAATTATTCAGTACAAACCGGAGATAAAAAATTGAGTTCTGTACAAAATGAGATGCATATTGAAAGAAATTTCGGTACTTGTCAATTACCTGAGGGTAACCAACTATCCCAAACATGTCATTTAGTATCGAATGAATCGATGTATCCATATATCGATATCGAATCACTTCCAAGTTAATAATACAATATAATAATAATAATGTGTATGAATAAATGTTTGTTTTGTAAAGTGTGTTATTTGTCAACTATCCTGAAATATGTCATAAAGTCGGTGCAGGCTACGTTTATTCGATATATCGCAGTCAAACGGGAAAGTTACAGTGTTGGTAAACAGGTTACTCATGGGAGGGGATCTAATTGACAAGTACCGAAATTTCATATTGCCATTAATTAATGGAGAATACTTAACTTAATTTTTATGATTTATTGATTCAAATTGAAGTATAATTATAAATTTTATACAGTTTCCATTAAAAATAGCTTTGTAATTATAAATGTTCTTCATTCATTAATATCTCTTCTTTGTGGACCTGTTTTAATTGTTTTTGGTGTCTGTTTTTCAGATGGCAAAAACAAGTTCAAAAGTGAAGGCTCCGAGGAAGCAAGGTTTCAATCGGTCTGCTCACAGTATGAATCCAGAGCGGCCGACTGAAGGTCTCAAAGGTGTTGCCAAGCCTAGGACAAAAGGGACTATTAAACGGTTGCAGATGTATCGAAATTTCAAAGCCAAACGTAACAGAGTTGGCAAAATAATAGCACCGGCTCCATTTCAGGGCCGCGTCGCACCTGGAGCAATGGCTCGTGTTGAGCCAAACCGAAAATGGTTTGACAACTCTCGAGTTATAGGCCAAAATTCATTACAGAAATTTCAAGAGGAAATAGGCAATGCCCTTAAGAACCCATATGACGTGATTATGAAACCGACCAATCTGCCTATAACACTTTTGAATGAAAAAGGAAAACATAACAGAGTCCATATATTGGATACGGAAAGCTTTGAATCCACGTTCGGAAAGAAGAAGAATCGTAAAAGGCCGAATTTAAATATCAAGGATGAAGAACATTTGTCTCAGCTTGTCAAAGACGGTATTCAAAATTATGATGACAACAAAGATTACGACAAAACTACAGAAGATACTGGCGAGAAAACTGCAGCGAGGGAATGGATAATGTCGGCAGGGCAGAGTAAAAGAATTTGGAATGAACTGCATAAAGTTGTCGATTCGTCCGATGTATTGCTAATGGTATTGGACGCCAGAGATCCGCTGGGGACGCGTTCACATTACATCGAGAATTTTCTTCGTAAAGAAAAACCCCACAAACACCTTATTTTCATTTTGAACAAGGTCGATTTGGTGCCCACCTGGGTGACTCAAAGGTGGGTCGCTATACTGAGTTCGGAATATCCTACAATAGCATTCCACGCCTCTTTAACTCATCCGTTTGGTAAAGGGGCACTTATCAATTTATTGAGGCAATTTGCCAAATTGCACGCAGACAGGAAGCAAATCAGTGTCGGGTTAGTCGGATACCCGAACGTTGGGAAAAGTTCGATAATTAACACTCTCAAATCGAAGAAAGTATGCAGTGTTGCTCCTATAGCTGGCGAAACTAAAGTGTGGCAGTTTGTCACACTGATGCGTCGGATATACTTAATAGACTGCCCGGGGGTCATTTATGCCACCGGTGAGCCAGAATCAGACACCGAGAAAGTTCTTAAAGGCGTTGTCAGGGTTGAATTGGTTTCTGAACCGGAGCAGTACATCCCTGCAGTACTCGAGAAGGTCAAGAGCGAGCATTTGGCACGCACTTATAACATACCGAACTGGACCGATTACGAAGATTTTTTGACTCAGATGGCCATCAGGACGGGTAAGTTGTTAAAAGGGGGCAATCCAGACATTTCAATAGTCTCGAGGATGATACTGAATGACTGGCAGAGAGGCAGGTTACCGTTTTACACACCCCCTCCTGGTTTCGACAAGCCCAAACAGATCGTGGATGAGGAAAAAAGAAATGACTTCACATCTCAAATATCAAACAATATGCTGACAAACTTTAACATTGTCCAGGACTTCAGTAAAATCCGCGTTGGACCCGATTTCCCTGGCGAGGAAAATCTGCTGGAACCAATTCCCTCTTTGAAGCCAGATCTCGAAACGGAGGAACAAATAAATTCGGACGCCGAAGACAAAGACTCGTCAGATACTGAAGAAAGCGATATCGAACTTGAAACTGCGGAAGAGGATTGTGTTGAAAACAAATATCTGATGAACATCACAAGCAAACAGCGCAGAAGAATTATCAGGCAGGCAAGAAGAAAGAAGACCGGAAATAATTTTTACGAAGTCTCAAATGTAAAGAACCGTAACAGAAATAAGAAAAAATAAAAGAGAATTTTAGTACGGATTGGTTCTTGCATCTTCAAATAATTGCATTTCTTAATTATTCATTTTATGTATAATAGTGACTGTGGAGAGAAAATCGTATAAGAATAAATAGTGAAGAAATTTTGAATTTTAACTCATTGAAAAGAAATATTTTTGAATAAACAAACTGATCTGTAAATATGTAATTTTGATAATTAATAAAAATATTTAATTAATTTTGTATCCAACTATGCAGTCATATATTTCTATTTATACTAAGTTAAAAATAAAATAAAGGTACTATAAGAAAACAAATATTTATAAGAACAGTTTTTATTGCATATTTAACGAACAATATTTAGCCAATATTTCTCCACATCTAACACTTAGTTTCATATCAGATAGATTGTCGCCTCTTGTCTGGCCGATATTAACAATTGCAATACGTTTCTTCAATTCGGATGCCTGAAGAACTATGCGGTAACTGGAAAAGACGGTCAGCGACGATCCGAACACGATCAGCGAGTCGCACTCTGCCACTTTCTCCCTGATCAGGTTCACACGCTCTTTTGGAACGCTCTCACCGAAAAACACGATGTCGGGTTTTAAAATGCCTCCGCATTGAGGACACGAAGGCAGATTAAAATTTTTGGTAATTTCCTGAAAATAAGTATATATTTAGATTTTAAATTAATCCAAAATTAAGATTTAACAATCATATGACGTTAATTAAAATGTTCCATTATTTCCTTTAAAAAAGTATATAATTAAGATAGGTTTACAATTAAAATTAATACAGAATTAAGATTTAACAATTGAGAAAACCAATTTTCTTCTCCTTTGTTTGTTGTTTCTAACAAAACAGATGGAATCCTATTGTAACCGTGCATAATCGGTATAAAATTACAATGAAAAAAATATATAAGTATTTAGAGGGATGTGCAATTAATATTAATTCAGAAATGAGATTTAAAATAACTGTGAAAATGCTCCACAAAACTCAACAATTATTGTACCCATTTACTACCTATCTGTCCTTATTAAAAAAATAAATATTTAACAAAATATTATAGAATAAAAAATACCGTTATCTCGACATCCCCGTCGGGATTGACTTTTGAGGCATTTGCACTGAAATTGGGGTTCGCATTTTCAAGGACCACCTGGAAATCGTGCCGAGAAGTCTTATAGGCACAGTCAATGCAAATGACTCTGTAAGCGGAACCGTGCAGTTCTATTACATCACGGCTTCCTGCCTTAGTGTGGAGGCTGTCCACGTTTTGCGTGACTATGAAACCGATATTGCAAGAGTCCTGGAGGTTTTTCAGGCAATGGTGGAATACGTTGGGCGCAGTCGAAGAGAACCGGGGCCAACCTGCGTAATTCCTGGCCCAGTATCTCCTCTGGGTGGATTCACTGTCCAGAAAATCCTTGTAGAGGATGGGCCTCGTTTTACTCGTCGCGTAGAGCCCCACTTCTTTCGACCTGTAGTCCGGTATGCCGCTCTCCGTCGAAACTCCAGCCCCGGTTAGCGCCAGAACGCGACCGGCATTTTCCAAAAACCCCGCCAGACTTTCGACGTCCGACTGCCTGACAGCGTTGTGCTTCGGGACGCAGCTTAAGTACCTGAAGAACTTGATGGTCCTCCCTCTGTAAGGAGAGAGGACGCGATCACATAATGGGTTCATGTCAATTAAAAACCATTTTAACATAACCTGTCAATTTGGAACCTTTCAATATTATTTTTAAAATTAAAACTTTAACGAATTATTTATTAAAATAAATATTTATATACTATTTAAACTAACATATGCTAAAATTAACATACAAGTTTATATTTTTATATATGTTATAATTTACGATTTAATCATTACCTGTATTAAAGGTGTTACACCTTTTGCGTGTACGAAGAAAAAAATATAAATAATTTTTTTTTGTTTTTTAATTTCATTTTACTTATCGATAGAGTTATTCACTACGGATAGACAATAATTTAGTTAGCTTTCTCTATGCAATTGTTTGCCACTTGTTGCCGACGTTTGCAATCGTACCACCGGTCGACCAGTTAATTATCACACGCTTCCAAAGTCGATAGCCCGTCGCGAAGCCGGTCGGACTCCCTTCTCGCAACCCGCCCACTGAAGCTTCCGTGTATGCATTCAAGTCCTGCCTAAATTTTTGTGCCCCCCGCGCTCGAGTTGTGGAAAAAACAATGTTCGCCTCGAACCTGTTCCTGCTGTCTTCCTTTGTGCTCTTCGCGAAAGCTTCAGACAGCGTACCGAGAGGCGTCTCGTTGTCCAGTGAGTTGGAATGGGATATTTGGACTATCCCATTTTTTTTCAAATTTTCAGTACTCTTCTATTATATCCTTCCCAGCTGGGTTTCCTTATCTGTAGATGGCCGAATACCGGTATGATCGGGGTTGAATTTGTATATTACACTCTAGCCTTTACCAGATCCCCGGTGACTTATTTGGTGAAATATAAATTGAAACTACAGGTCTCTTTAATCTTTTGAAACTATTTCATTGATGAATTACCTTTTTTTGGACCATTCTTGAATGTTATTATTTCAAGGTATATTGTCCAGTCTATGTTAAGGATTATATTTTTTTTTAACTGAACATTGTTATTGAATAATGTATATGATAGGTTAACCAATAATTTACTGGTACTTATAATTATCTAGAAGTGATAATATTTCAGTTTGATTTCATTGCTTCCTTGTTACTATTTGATTAGATTTAAATATTAAATCATATTCAGCAGTTTTGTCTCAAATTCCTAAGATTTATATTTTGTCATAAAATTGGCAAGCATGTTATAGAATTTTGAAAGTTTTATAATTCTTAATGCATTAAATAATCATTATTTGGTTAGTGTGGTGTTTTCATGTGTTTTATTTGTATTTTTTTAGAAGCCCCATTGTATAGCGCTGTCGAATTCACCTGCCTCGATGAAAGCATTACATTGCCGTTTTCATATGTCAATGACGACTACTGCGATTGTAATGATGGCTCTGATGAGCCCGGCACTTCGGCTTGTCCCAACGGCATATTCCATTGCAGCAACGATGGATATATACCGCTAAACATTCCTACATCCCGAGTGAACGATGGCATTTGTGGTAATTGTGTTTCCTTATTAATATTACTGTTAATAGAAAAATACTTGTTTTAATATATTGTAATCAAATTTATGATATAAAATTTATTCTTACGATTTTAGATCTGTGGAAAATCAGATTATACATGCCTCCACAATAGTATTAATACCTGTAGTAGGGGGGCACGGTTTAGCAATCTTAACCTAATTTAACACAATCGATTCATACTGAACCACGATCCCTGGCCTAAAGAAGGGTCTTCTCTCAGCACCTGAACGGAAAAATGCACACTGACCAGATTGGCAGGAATTTTTATACAGTTACCGTATTAATGGGGTGTATCAATAGTAGCATATCGATATGATTCTCCCCCATTCTCACCACTATCCCGTCCCCTCCTTTCCAAGTGTGCTGTACACTAAGATTTAGCCATAATAACGTTTTATTTAGGACTTCGAACTTAGGACTAGGAATTTTTTCTTATGGTATTAGATCTGTAGTTCTGAAACTGGTCAAACTTGAGGATCCCCTTAAAAGACCTCTACTCAAGGATTAGAAAATTATAGGATCATTCTCCTATCAACTAGAATAATAACTTTTGTCACAACCGCATATTGAGCACGTAGACAAGCATTAACAAATAATCAAAATAACATTTGAGGTATAGAGATTTTTTTTTATATGTAAATGTGAATATACATTTACAATATTTCCATTATCCAATTTCTTGTAGCTTGTTTATGGCTAGTGAAATAGAAACATAATTTTATGATAAATACTAGATGTCAGTTCAGTAGCCATTCCAGAGTACTGAACATATTTACGATCTTCCAGGAAATGTTTGCTATTTGGAACAAGGCATACAATTGATTAAAATATTAAGTGTTCATTTTAAATAAATGGATATTTATTTTTCATGCTGCATTTAGATTGCTGTGATGCATCAGATGAATATGCAACCGGCAATTGTTCAAATACTTGCGATGTTCTTAGTGCAGAGGCAAAACTGCAGGCCGAAAAAATGGCAGAATTAATGGTACAGGGAAATCATCTGAGACTTCAGATGATTGCTACTGGAAAACAGATGAAAATCGAAAAACAGGTAACCCCTGTAATACGCGAAAAACACTTTTAATTCCTAGAGAAATATCTTGGTCTTTAGTTTTTTTTTTATTATTTTGATTTGAGATTCACCCTGTCGAATTAGGTCTATAAAATTATTTCAGGAGCGAATAGCGAAATTGGAAATTGAAAAAATTGAAGCTGAGAAACTGAAAACTGAAGCGGAAGAGTTGAAAATAGCTGCTGAAGCAAGCGAATCTACAGCTTTGGAATATTATAGAAGCATTGAAGAAGCGCAGAAGGCGGAAAAAGCAGAAAAAGAAAAAGAGGAAGCAGAAAAAGAAGCGTTGGAGGCATTTAAACATTTAGATTCAAACAGTGATAACAAGTACGCAAGGTTTTATTTCCTCAGGAAAATAAAGTGATCGTAAAAAAAATTAGGAAATCGTTTATTTTATTTATTAGAAAATATATTGAGTGCACAGAAATGACAAATTGATGGATAGGGAAAATTTTCCAGGCTGCAGAAAGATGAATTACGTTCTAGAACTATAATTGACCAGAACAAAGATGGAGAAGTTTCCGATGATGAGCTGCAAGTATGTCGAATAATTATGTATTAAAAATTTGTTTCTGAAATTTTAATATTACCCGATGAGTGCACGAAATGTTAACAATGACTAATTTATAGTTCATTATGGATTCCAAAGATGAAATAACGTGGGACCAATTCCTTGAAGAAACGTGGAGAAAACTTAAACCGTTCTACATGATGGATCAGGGCTTATTCATACCTCCAGAAAAGGTTGAAAATGCAAGTGAATTTGGTTTATAAACTGTTGGCCTTAATATGTATGATTAAATACTTTTCTTTTATATTATTTGTGGGAAAGTTTACAGATTTAATCCTGTGAAGTGAAAAATTATTATACTGGAAATCTATTTTGTTTTATCCACTTGTATTCAATATTGACTCAAATAAAGTATAACGAAATGTAATATAAAAATTATAATGGTCTTTAACTTGTTCTTTATTCTTTTGAAGGAAAAGGAAGAGACAACAGAAGAAACTGAGAAAGCAGAAGGTTCTGATGGTCAAGATCCAGAAGAGGTATGATAATAGGGCTTTTATTGAACATTAATGATGGTATGATTCTGAATTTGTATTAATTATGTAGGATGGAATATTTTTTAACATGTAAATATTATTGTACAACCTTGCCATTATATTTCTCTATTTATTATTGAGGACATCGATAAATATGGCCAGTAAATAATTAAAATATTTGTTAATTTTAAAAACTCCTGAAATCTATGAAAAATAATGGTTGCAAGGTACTAAGTCAATTAATAATTCATATATGTCCCTACAGAAGGTCAGTTAGAACAGGAGATTCCCATATACGGAATTTATAATAATCTGACATTTATTGCATTTTCAGGAATGGGATAGATCGGGGGAAGTTGAGGAAGCTGACAAGGAGGAATTGGACGGCGAAGATAAACCTGAAGAATTCGAACAGCCAGCATGGAAATATGACGAAAGGACTCAAAAGTTGATTGATGGTATGTCGATTTTTTGATCTTATAACTTACTGACTTATATAATGATATTGCAAAAGTTCGTGCCGGATTTGAAACCAAATTAAATACAACAGATTTAATCAAAAATAATATTTATTAATCAATAATGATACTCTCCTTCATTTTCTCATAACTATCTCTGTAAGTTTTACAGATCCTATATAAAACTGTGCAGTTTCTCTTGAAACAGTGAAATTTGAAAAGTAAACATTGTTAAAAAAAGTTGAGTGAAGTTTGAAAACAAAAAAGAACTTTCATTTGTTAAAAGAAAGTTAACAAATTTGAGTCTGCATGTGATAGTTTCGTGTAAGCATAAAATATTATCATTCTATTCTATATAAGAGCACACCCTTAAATGTAACAGATATTATTTTAGATGCACTAATGTTTACAGAATTAAGATGTGTATAAAACATTTTTCAAAATTGTTATCAATATTAATTTAAAAAATAATTTCATTATTAAAATTATTAAAATAATTACCATTTTATATTCATATAAAGCCAGATAAAATGATGCTGGGAGTATACAACAAATTTATTGGTTGAATTGTATTGGTTGATTGCAAAAGTTTTTTGCCCCATTTGAAATCAAATTAAATACACTCTACGGTTCATGAAAATTAGTATTTATTAACCAATAATGTACTCTCCATAATTTTCTATAACCTTTACAAGTTTTTGAATTTTATATATATATATATATATATATATATATATATATATATATATATATAAAATTACTGCACATTTAAATTGAACAGAGGCAAATAGAGCTAGAAGTCAGTTCGAGTCTGCTGACAGAGCGGTGAGGGATTTAGAACGGGAGATGACTCAACTCAGAGAATCTTTGGCAAAGGATTATGGTGTAGATGATGAATTCATGCCTCTTGACGGACAATGTTTTCAATATACTGATAGGGAATACACATACAAGCTCTGTCCTTTTGATCAGGTACATTTTAAAATGTATAATCCATCTTATATGCATATATTTATGTAACCAGTTTGCATATTTATTGTGGCTATTATTTTTTTTAAAGGTCGTCCAGATGGCAAAAAATGGTGGTTCTGAGACGCGTTTGGGTGTCTGGAAAGGTTGGGGTTCACCCGGAGATTACAGCATTATGATCTATGAGAAAGGACAGTCTTGTTGGAACGGACCTCAACGTTCCACTGAGGTACATACTTAAATATTTTGATACAGGAATAAAATATCGAACATCCTGTGTATTTAGTATAATTGATGCCTTTATATGTGTTTGTTTTTTCCCTGTAGGTGCTAGTAAGTTGTGGCTTGGAAACAGTGATTGTAGGTGCTACTGAACCGAACAAATGCGAGTATGTACTTGAATTCAAGACTCCTGCAGCCTGTAAACTATCATCTAATGTTAAAGAAAATCATGACGAATTGTGATCAAGTTAATCTTTTTAGGCTCCTCATTAAAGATCCTTTCATTTTCTGTTTGGAAATTATTTCTTTGCATTTAAAACTACAGTAGTGTACAATCATAAATTTAATGACACAATAAACTTACATCGAGATATTTGTAAGTTCTTGAGGGATTTGTAAGGTTATATTTCCCTACAAAGTTTCTGTCTACATTTTTGGGAAACAAAGAGATTTACTGTATCTTGTTTCAATGGAAAATGTTACACGAATGTTGTATTTTTCATGGTTATGTTATCCTTAATGACTGTTATGTATTATTTATTTTTCTTATTTAATTTTAATCCCTTCTTTTGCTTATCTTTTCAGTCAGTCAGAATTAAATGTAAACATATTCGGTACATTTTAAAGTGTTTAAGCTCTGCTGCACAAATTAAACTAGAACTATTATAAATTTCAAAATATTTGGATAATAAATATTTTTTGTTATCAAATTGTTAACCATTAGGTATTTCACCTAATCCGGGTCAGCAATCAAGTAGAGCATCTTTTAAATTATGACACTCTAAATTATAATTAAAATCTTATTGTTGTGTTAGTTCAGTTTCAATATTGAGGATAGCTCAAGTCATGATTCATTCCACTGTCTTAATTGCTAATCTCAATATTTAATTAATTAGGATTTAATATTATTACCCTATCACTAGTACATTAATAATGAGGAAAATATATTGTTATGAGTGTTGTTAATAAGTGGGTTTTTTCAACTTTAATTGGAATTATTCTGGGTTTTTTAAATTATGGTGAACAAATATTGATTAGATACTCAGAAAAGTTATGTTATATAGTTGGCAATCTGTAGGATAAATTAATTTAATGAAAATTGTGCAACAATGAAAATGAATACAAAAAAATCTTACATATTTCACTTTTATATATCATTTTTCCGTGACATTCAGCCTATTATGTTCGTGTTTAATCAATTATGTTCACTTAATTTTTAAGAAGAAAGAAATTCAAGCAGTGATATCTGCTGTTGGTTATTGTATTTGTGTTGTAAAGTAAAATCTTGTTATCTTTTAAATAAAAATTGTGTTCATTCCTTATTCCTTTTAACCGCCAATTTTTTTTTGTTGCTGACACCATCTCACCATTCGAATTCATCAAATCAAGTGACAGTATTTGTGACCAATTCCGTGTCCTCTTGAGGTTTAAAAAATTGTGTTAAAAAATTATGTTCAGCTATGATCAAAGGAACGATTTTTAGGGTAAAAATTGAGTTATAACTATAGATATGTCTATACTTGCATATTTGTTTCTTAAGTATTTTCGAAAAAATAGGTATTTATTTCATATATTTATTTTTTTTATTATATCCGGTTTTATATCGGTATCTTCACAATGGTAAATAAATTTCAATATTTAAATGGTTCTTTTGAACTAAGCAACTTTTAATAGTATATCTTAATAAAAGCGACATAAAGGAACAGGCATTACTACAAAGAAATTTGGTTTGCCATATGGACATTTCAGTTTGGTGGTGGCCATTTCCACTGGTTCTCTGGGGCATGGGTCAAGAGCGGTTCCCAGGGTTTCCAAACAAGCATGTTTCTAGCCAATGTTAGTTCATTCTCTGCCTGTACAATCAATTCTTCAACTTGTCCGCAATCTATTTTCTCTTCTATCTCAGAGGGTGTCTTGGCCTTGAAAAGAAAAATTGGGGACTTATTAAAAGTTTTTGTCAATATTTATTTTTGGTAGGGCGCAATTATTAAAGGTTAAGATCACATTTATTTTTTTATCCCCCGAGTAAATAAATGGTCAAACACTCACAGCTGTTACAATCTGCGCCCTGGCTGTAACCAACGCCTCAGTGTTCTTTCTGTAACCACTGTCCTGCGGCATCTTTTGGATTGTTTTCAAAATTTTATTGTATAGAACAGACAAGACCCGTTGTGAATTGGGTGATACGGCCAAGCCAGTTAGGCCGGTTGTCTAAACACAAAAGGATAATAAAATTACTAACCCATTTATTACATGTTTAAAAACAAATATATTATTGACATATAGTATTGGCAATTTAAAAAGTATTTCAATCAACTAAACCAAATACTAATAGACAAAAAAAAAAGAAATCAGTACTTGTATTATGAACTTAATGAGCTACAGCTAAAGACAGTCAGTAATCTCTTTCAGACCAAATAGGAAAAGATATTCAAAATATAGGATTCAAAATTGTTATACACTTATAAGCAGTTATAATAAATATCGGTGTAAGTATAAATATTTAGAATGACTAAAAACGAATTAATTGAAAAATCGTGAGACACATGTTTTCAGCAATTTCAAATTCTTCATAACATAAATTTAAATCGGTTAAAGGAAAGTAAAAAGAAATTACCTTTTTTAAAGCCCCCGTCAAGCTCATCGCCAGGGATGAGTCCCACAGAACGATTTTAAGTTGCCCGTAGGTTACCCTCCGGTGTATCAGATGTTGAATGACCTAGATTAAAATGATACTGATTAATTGAGCTTAGAGAAAATTAAATATTACATAAAAATACTGTATCGAACATTTATAGGATCGAAATATAGTTACAAATTTTTGTAACTATATTAAATTTTTTATTGTACAAAAACTACAAATACTGTAATATAAACTTCGCATGAAAAATATTTGACTGTTAATTATTTTAGTTACCTATATTTTTTTTAACTAATTTTTTTTAAATCGGTAGAAAACAATATCTAGTAAACGATCATTAATCGAACGCTGTCTTGCTTAGGGCAACAGTGATTTTTCAGTCAGTATAACCTTCTTTTCTCTTTGACTCAGGAATCCTTAATTCGGCGATTCTTTAGGTCTTGAAAGTGGGCTTTTTTTTCGCTGAAAATGGCATCCGATACCGGGGGAGTGAAATCTTTTTCGATCCAAGGCAGACTCTACCGCGAGAGGGAGAGGCTGATCGGAATGACACCGGAGGAAAGGGAATGGAGAAAACAGTGGATCAGAGATCAACATCTGTCCAAATCCGAGCCCAAAGTAGTGCCGGAGATCTATAAAGAATTGTACAACCCGATCAGGAGAATGTACCAGTATCCATTAAATGCAATGTACAGGGCTCTTTTGCCAATAATGGTAATGTTAAAATGTTTGTTAAAATGTTATTCCCCATATGTAGCCTTTCCAGGATATTTCGCATGATTCATGTTCTTACATTTACACACTGATAATGACAGTGATATAAAAAGAGAATGTAATCACTAAACTCTCCCCAATTGAACCTTTAAGTTAGTTGAATGAAGTTTATTATAATGAAAGGTAAATTCACAGTTAAAGCACCACTGCTACATCTAGTTTTGACTCATTAATCAATCCCCCTACAAATCATAAGGGAAGTGGGAAAGTAGCCGAAGAGCGAGAATTCAAATGTATGTAAAAAATAACATTGATGTAAGAGGAAACTGTGATCCATGACATATAGTATAACTGGAGTCGTGGTTTTCTCTCCTACCCATTGAACACATACTTTCATTTGTACCTTGAGGAAATTTCTATACTTGCTTCATAGACCGTTCAATTAGAGGTTTTGTCTGTTTTGTTGAAACAGACTCCCCTTGTCTGTTTTGTTGAAATTTGACATTTATCTGCCATGGCTGAAATATAATTTTGAAAATATAAGGTTCACACAGGTGACCGAGACAGACTGGCAGGTTTTGAGAAACAGTTGAAAATCATACGTTTTAAATAGAGGGTTCTCCGTTCAGCATACAGAATGATTCATATTCGAAAATTTACAGCAACGCAACATCACCCCTACCAGTTTGAGTAAAACCCACCCACACAAAACATTTGTCCCTATTTCATTCCCCCATTGAAATCCACCCCCTATTCTAGCCAAAACCAAGGAAATCAGCCTAAAAACCTACTAGAAAATTTTTGTTTCAATATTTTTCTTTTGTAAAATAATTTTGTTTTTTCAGAGTGAAAATGCTGCTAGTTCTACTCGATTTATCACTGGCAAAGTTTTTATGGCTTTATTCGCAGTGTATGCTGGTGCTTATTATTTAAAATATAATTCAAATGTAAGTTTCATATATTTATATTTAATACTTTATATTTTTATTGAATTACCTGAAATTATATTACTTACGTAGAATGGCTGCACCTTTACTTAATTGTCTTTATTTGTTTATATATAGGATTGGACAAGGAAAGGAGGATGGAGGTCAGTTCCTAACAGGCCTTCTTGCGTTCCGGGAGATCCTGATTATCCTCTGAAACCACAGCGTACTACAGGAACGGATTATGCAAACAGGGATTTCAAAAATTGTCCAATATAGATAATACATATATAGTTGTCGCAAATAAGTATGCATATATATATATATATATATATATATATATATATATGTGTGTGTTAGGTTTTTTTCAGTAAAATAATAAATTACTGCAGTTCGGTTTTAAGTTTAATCATTCGTTTCCCCTTTGTATTTCCTCAAAACCTATTATTTCAGTATTTACCATTTTATTTTTATATTGTCCTTTTTTTATTTTCAAGAATAAAAACACCTTCATGTTTTTCAATTGCTGAAAATGTGTGGGTTATTGTAAAAGTTGTAACTGATGTGTTACAAAAGTTATTTATTGTACAACCTTGAATTAATTGATGTATGTTTTGTGAAATCAAAATAAATCACCTAGAACAAGCAAGATTTGATTGCATTGGTTAGGTAAACCTCATTTAAAATTACATTACAGTATCATTTAAAAATAAAAATTAATTAGGTGTGTAATTTATATTATTTGATTAGATGCAGTTACTTTTAATAAAATAACATTAGGAGAGTATAGTTTAAAAAGTAATGAGGTGAAATAATACCAAATGTGTCAGCATAATTTCTTATAAAATTTGTTTTAATCATATGCTTTTCAACATTAAAAAAATGAAATTAAATTTAAATGTTATTACACATTTATAATAATAAGTAAATACAATAAATATAAAATGTTATATTTAGCTTGTTGTTTGTAGTCTTAAACAATTCGTTGTGATAGTTACTTTTGACCAAGGAAAATTTCAGAATTTATTTTATCTTGCAAACATGAGTACAAGACATCCTATTCTCTTAACATTCTGTAAATAAGTTCTAATTTAAAAATTTGTTATTAAGTTTGTTTAGCAATACAAATTATGTTATTCACAAGTAGTTTTAAGTTATATTAAACAACTAGTACTTAGTAGAAGCAGTTATATTAAAGTTAGTTCTATTTAATCCAAAATAATATATTCTGTTAAACAACAGTGCTCCCTTGATGCACCAATATATGTGATTATGCAGACTCATCATATATACCTAGGAGCAAAATCATACATACCTACTACTACTACTAATAATAATACTTTATATGTTATGATACATATTATTATGTATCATTTTTTAAACCAAATAAATTTGGTATAAAAATAAATGTTTACATTCTTCTTTTAAAAATTAATTTCTCAAAAGGAAAGCAAATTGTTGAACAATTGTGTAGCTTAACACAATTGTAAGTTAAACTACCAAACGATTATCAAGAGTTTGAGGAATGGCCAGGAAGTATTTAGTAGGAACAGGATATATATTTTAACTTTTAAAAATTTGGAGCCACCGTCGAGGGGTTCCAAGACTGCGAAGTGTCTGTTTTAACCAGCCAAGCTTAAAATTCCGACTTAAACAAGTACTCGTCCTGTTTTCCCTCAGATGTTTGCACAGAACCTCTGAGCCGCAGTCTTATTTAAATATTTTAACTGTATAGTACTTATAATTATCTCGTATGATATGAAAACTTCCCTGCCCCTGGCGGCCATTGCACTTAACGTTTTACCTCCATGGCCCGCGCTTTTATAAGGGTTTAAGGTTTCAGTTGTCGGTCGTACCGCAGCGTATTTATTGTGGAACTGAAATTTCTGTTCAATTTCGCTCCGCTCTCTCTTGGATTGTTGGATTTGATCGAACACCAATTATGAAATCATGGCCGAACGTGAGTTCCGAGGATTGTTTCCAAATCAACGTACCGATTTGAATTTTGACAGATTCGATCCTTGGAATATAGAACTGATTTTGTGTCTTTTCAGGCGAACAGGGAGAAATACGCGTTAAAAATAAGAAGAATGTAAGCTCCATGCAGTGTCAGTCATCAGTGAGGGAACTCGAACAATGCAAGATGTATGACACTTTAATTTTATTTATTCCTACGTTTCCATAATTTGCAGTACAGACGATCCTACGATTTAATCCTGTACGTCCATTCTTTATTCTTAGATGTACAATAAATTCAGGCATGTGTTTTATGATTTGTTTTAAAACCCTGCCTTTTAATCTGATCTATGTCAGATTTGATCACTGAAAACTTCAAAATCTTTACTAAGTTGCTCCTTATCTTGAAAATTCTTTCATTATACCTTCTCCTTACTTGTAAATTGGAGTGGCAGTCATATCTGAACTTTATCGACAGCAATGTCATAATGAATGAACCGTTTAAATTCTTATTGTTTTCCTAAAGTTATAAGAAACCTTGCCAATTGCCAATTTAAATTTGAATCTAAAACCTTATCTTTTAACTTCTGTTGGGATCTTGGATTTTTCCTGTGTTTTGAAACCACCATCTCGGGTGTTGTCTGTAAACCGAGGCTCTTCCCACGGTATTACGCAATCCTACTGGATGTTAGTGATAATTCAAGTTCTGGTCGCAGAAACCTTCACTCATTTATCTTTGCGTTTTATTTTTCAGTTGGTTAGAAGAAGTTCTACAAGAAAAAATTGATAAACAATTTGAACAGGACTTTTGTAACGGTGTTTTACTTGCCAAGCTAGCTCACTTTATAGCCCCAGAACTGGTACCAAAGTCTCATGTGTACGACATCGATATGAAGCATTACAAAAATAGTGGCTTGCAGTTTAAACACATTGATAACATTAATTACTGGATTAAAAGTTTAACTCACATCAAACTTCCAAAGGTAAAATATTTTATACTTCTTCATTGTCATATTGTGATGTATATTTGTAATTCTGAGTTTGATCCTTGCAACAGAGGGACCTGTAGCCTGTGTGTTTAGGCTAAATTGGTTAAGAGATAAATATAGATTGAGCTTAATTCATGAAACCCTAGGAAAAGAAGATTATGATTGATTATGTGTAATGGACTATGTGTATGATAGTGCATTATGAATATACATTTCTGTCAACATTTTTATGAATTGAGTATTTCTGAAACTGAATACTTAAACAAGAATAATTATAATAACCTGTAAAATGTTGATTACATATAGTTGATAATGTCTTTTACTCTTTATGAATCTGATAGATCTTCCATCCAGATACAATGGATGTATATAATAAAAGAAATATACATCAAACGATATTTTGTATAAAGAAGTTGAGTATTCATCTTTCTAAACTTGGGAAGGCACCTCACATTCATGATCTCAAGGAAAATATGTCCGTTTCAGGTATTTTTGTACCCTTTCTCCAAATTAAAGCTATTAGTTGTACATCAATAAAAAATAAAAAATGAGTTAAAAATATACATAAAAAATAGCGTACATTAAGTAGGAACTTTTTTGTGCTCTAATATGTTAGAATATTGTATGATTCATGTGTTGCTTGTTTAATGATTATTATTTTTTTGTTCTAATGTGACAGGTAATGAAGAGCAAACTTCTGAATCAGTATTAAAACAAGGAAAATATGAATTTCAATGTCTGAAACTTCCTATGAATACAGATTTAAATTTTTCATCGGAGCTAAACAGTTGTGATAAGGTAATTATTATATTTTATGATTTATAATTTATATTATGATTATATGTGTTACTATAACACTTTTTCATTTTGCACAAATCTAATACCTTCAGTTCTTAATAAATGTCAAATCTTAAACGGAATGAAAATTCTGAAGTTTGGGGAGGATTCACGTATATCTTGTTTACAAAATAAATTTGGCAGCTGAAACAATAATATATGTATTATGTTTAATCGTACAAGTAATAAATGTTATTTTTTAATTAAAGAACAAATTATTTAAATCATGAATGTTCTGGTAGAATTCACAATTACAGCTGGTGCTATTTTACAGCTAAGATATATTGTCCCAATGTTTTTGACGAGTATAAGGTTTTGTATTCTACTCTGTTAAGCAGTGGCATGAGCCTTAGTGTTGCACTTAGATTGTTAGATAATGAAGAAAAGGAACATTTTTCATAAAAAAAAGCGATGGGACTTATTTACCCATTTCTGACTTTTTCGTACCCATGAATTTAACACTATTGAAGGGAGTATTAAACATGAACTTGATGAATGTCTCACAACTGTGAATAGTATTTTAATTTTATTAAAACTACAATATTGCACTGTCAATTATCACAATTATATTGTAAACATTTTTGTTTCTTATTTAAGGTTTCTGAAGAAAAAGAGGAGGTTGGAGAATTAAATCAATATATACACGAATTAAACAATGTTCTTGAAGGAGACGATGCAAACATGTTTTTTATTGTATTAAGGAAGTGTAACACAGATCTTGGACTTGGATTAAAACTGCCACCCTTAGCAGCACCATTATACTTTGAAGAACTTAAACTAAAAAAAATAGAATTAGTTAGTAAATGTTTATTCATGTTTTTAAGTTCTTAAATGATTAGTAAACTATTTCTATAATCAAAATTATCATTCTTCATATTTATTCAAACTCATTCAAAAATTGATGAAAATTAATCTTGTTGTCAGTTCTAAAAAAATGCCTGTAAGATAAAAATAGTTATCATTTTGGTTTTGTAAAACAATATTTATAGTTATAAGTACCAGTTACCTATTTGCAGGTATTTTTGACGCTCGAAGAAATTAAAGAAGATATTCTGTTTTTATCGGATATAGCTTCTGTGTCAATGGCAGTGGATGAGAATTCTCCAGATAAAACATTGGATGCTCTGTGCAGAGAACAAATCAATATTAAAGTAAGATGGATTTTTACTTTTCAAATTAATATGTTCTTTGGATTCGTTTTTTTCTTTTCTTTGAGTTTTATTTTGAACAAAGTAATTTTATTACATCAACTGTTTCTAATTATGTTAACGAAGTGCAAATTTTTTTCAGGGAATTGATTCTCGTTTGATTACTCATTATTTTTCTGCTTTATCAACATGTAGAAAATATAAACAGTCCGAAAATTGTGATTGCACGTTACTGACGTACATGAATATACAGGACTGTATTGATCTAGTAAACTCCGAATATATGCCTGAAAATCATGGTAAGCTTCTTAATTTTTCCTTAAATAACCAATTATGTTAAGAAATAAGTCAGACAATTTACATCAGTGTTGTGTCCTATAGTTAGTATTATTAGATCATTAATAATTTTTAGAAATTATATAATATAGAAATATTATTCATATATTTTTATTTCTTCTCATTGCAGTTGAACGATTACTTAATGATTTAACTCATGCAGTTGTTTCTAATGACTTGGAGATGATCTATACAATCATCAATGAGCCTAGTTTCACTATAAATAGTAGTATTAAAACATCTGATATAAGGTTGCTTCAGAAAGAATTGGCGGTAAAACATTACATTCCAAATATCTGTTTAGTATCATCTTCAGAATTCTATATTTTTGATAAATTTTTCATATAACTTATAATAATTTCTTTGATCCTCAGAATAAATTGAAATTGGGCGGATGTAGTAAATTAACAGTTTCAGATTTGGAATTAGCTTTGGAGCAGAGTTATTTTACTATACATCAAGTTACATTAGGTAAGTTTGACATCATTATAACTTATTAAAAGATTAGTTCATAAAACTATATTTTCATCAGTAGATTTCTGAACAGTCAATTAATTGGGAACAATTAAAGAAATATCCCAATGTTGTGCATTGCCTACAACAGATATTTTACTTTAATGATATAGTTTTTATGCAGTCTACGTTTATAAATAATTGTATATGTTATACTTTTTATGCCTTCTACTTTTATAAATGATCATATATGTGTCTATATCTTGTTATAAAATCCATTCTCATTTTATAGAGTTGAGACTCCTCAGAGACATTAATCTAGCTATAGAGTGTGATGATAGACTGCAGCTATGCTCTCTCTTACTTTTGTTTTCTGATATTCCACAAGCCTACATGACCTATCTAATGAATGAAGTGATTCAAACTAAAAATGTGAGTGACTGAATTGTTTACTTGATATTGTTGTTTATCTTCTTAATTGCCTACCAATCTTCTTGAGTGTTGATTTTATTTGTTATTATAAAATTGTTGACTTGGTTCTGTAAGTTGTGAATTATTAACAACTCATTTTTCATATTCAGGCTTTGTGTGGAACATGTGAATGGATAGAACATTATACCCCAAACAAATATTGCATATATCTGAATTTACTGTCGGAAGAATACTCATGGGAATGTCCATTGGTTGAAAACAAGTCATCTCGTTTCTTATGTTTTAATGAAATTCAAGTAACTTCTATTAAATACATTTTATTTAATTATCATTTGGTATTTATTTACATTTGCAGAATTGCAATTTGTTAATATGTTACTCATTACATTTTTTTATGAAACAAATATATTATGTCGAAATGTTATTTCTTTAATATGGTATTATTTTTTTTATGATGGCAGGATCTTGTTAATTACTGGGTAAATTTCGATTCTGTAAATTTAATTGCTTTCCAAGCCTGTTGCCGGGGCTTTCTCTGTCGGAAAACATTTTCTAGGCACAGGTACTACGTGAAAAATATGAGGCACATAATAAAAATCCAGGTGATTCTAATTTGTTTAATACATTTATGAATTTAATAGTATTTGATTACTTCATTGTAATGCAATGTTTTTAAATCTTTGTCATCAGTATACATTTTAATTAAATTTCAAGCAAATTGTACTTGAACCATTGTGATTGCTGGTGTTCATGGTTTGATTTTCATTTATAAGACCAAAAACTAAAACAACAAATTGAATTTAGATTTTTTGTTTTAGAAATGGTGGAGAAATATGCATTATTGCACAAGGCTAGAACTCAAACCAACTAATGGAAGTTCATCAAAAGTGAATTATGAACTGGTTTGTCAGTTATTCATTTTAATTCAGATCTAATACCAATACTAGTGATATTCTTGTTACTAACTACTATTGCTATTGTTTTTTTAATAATTGGTTTATGTGTAGGAGAAGAACATAGTGAAAATTCAAGCATATTGGAGAGGTGCGAGAGTAAGAAAGGCTTTCAGGGCTGTATTTTCACAGCCTGAACCATCCTTTAAAGATCTGAAACTATTTTTCAGTCTTGTAGATATCACAACGAGTGATTATGAACGAGAACTAAAGTTGCAAGTACATATTAACATGTCATTTATATTTTTTTAATCAAAGTATAAATCATAAATTTCATCATGTGTAAACATTATATGATATGTAAATCCCTATTAGTTTTGCATACATTTAAATTAAATTTGATGTTACAATTATAAAAATAACAGTGCAAGAGATCTTAAAAAACAGGAGTTGTTTTGAAACTAGAATGTAAAAACAAAATTGTATTGCTTATTGTATATATTATGCATAACATAATATTATTATATATTTAAAACAGGATCTTCGAAGTGAAGTGGTTCAATCAATAAGAAGAAACCAAAATTTAATAAAACAATTAGATGAAATGGATATTACTATTGGACTGCTAGTACAAAACAGAATCTCTTTGATGGTATGGCATTAATATTAATAACTATGTTTATTTATTATTTATTTCTTCTTTATTAATATACCTGTAAGTAAAATAGATATTAATATATGATGCCCAATAAAAAGGAAATATTCACTGTGTTTATATGTGATATATACTCATCTAGATTTTATTTCTGATTTAATTTTTCAGAGAAACTATTTTCTTAGTAAAACTAATATATATTAACAATTTGTTTTTTTTTGCTGTCTAATACTCATTAATGAATCCTGAATTCTTATAGGAAGCTGTTGTTGAAAAGAAGACATTAAATTTTGGTGGCCTTAAATGTTTAAGAGCCGATAGTCGACGTCTCCTTGAAGGCTATCAAAATCTATTTTACACATTGCAAACTTCACCTCATTATTTTGCGTCTCTTCTATTTTGTTTGCCACAAAGCAGAAGCAGTAAATTTCTTCAGTCAGTTATACTTACACTACATAATTTTGGTGCAAATTCTAGAAATGAATACTTATTGCTCAAATTATTTCAGCAAGCACTGCACGAGGAAATAAAGTGAGTAAAAAATTGTATTATTAATGTGGTACAATTTTGAATTCAAGGTTAATATTTATGGTAATATATGAATTAGCATGATTAATTCTCATTTCCTTTGGTAACAATTCAGATGCAGATTCAAAAAGCCTGTTGATATTATAACAGGAAATCCCCTTGTTTTAAAAATGGCTGTCAATTATGCCCGACATACGTCTGGCCATGATGCATTACGTCACATTCTTGGTCCTCTGATACATAAAGTTAGTGTTGAATTTTATAATATATTAAATCAGCTTACTACTTAGGCAATGATTTTGTATACAAATAATCCATATTTTTCTCTCTGCAGATACTGAACTCTAAAGACGGTTCAATTGATACAAATCCAATTAGTATATACAATAATTGGAGAAATGAGCAGGAAATGAGATCAGGGAAATTGTCGTAAGTACCTGTTGTTTTAAATTAATTATTTTAATAATAATAATCATTTCTACAAAATTAACATTACAAATAATTAACTTTGTGACTTCATAATAAAAATTAATTTGAAATTGTTCACAGTGATTTGGCATATTCAGTAAGTCAAGAAGAAGCTTTAATGCATGAAGAAGTCATTCAAAGATTGAAGGTGAGCATTGAACTCTTGAAAAGTAGAGTTCTTTTATTCTTGAAAAGAATAAGGAGCCTCAAGGGAACATTGCCATATGGGTTATGTTTTATAGCCAAAGAGCTATATTCAGCATTATCAAATAAATTTCCAAATGCACCAACTAAGGATATATTAAAGGTAAACATTTATTGCTATGAAAATAGAACATTTTTTGTGATCGCTCATGCTTTTGTGTGAATCACTTCATATTCTCTTTGTATTTTTCTTTCTAATTTTTCTTGACCAAACAGGAAAATGCATTAATAGCCTCAGCAAATTATATGCTGAATTTTTGTTTATTAGGTTGTTGGTAATTTATTATATTATCAGTTTATTAACTCTGCTATTGTTGCTCCTGATGCATTTGATATCATTAAATTGCCGCCAGGACAAATTCTTACTAATGACCAACGCCATACTCTTGCAAGCATCGCAAAAATTCTACAGTTTGCAGCAACCAAGAAAGGTGTATGTATAAATATATATTATATAATTATTTTTTGGATGTAGTTTGTGTTCAGTCCTAGGTTAATTTATCAATTTTATTAACTTTTTTTATAGTTTGGAGAGGAGTCTAAGCATTTAATGTGCTTAAATCCTTTTATAATAGAATGTCACGAAGACTTTAAGCAGTTTTTTAAGGAATGCTGTAATGTTGAAGACTTAGATAGTCATTACTCTATGACAGAATTTACAGAAGCAACATTGATATTTCGACCTACTATATACATTAGTTTACAGGTGAAAATTATGTTTTTAAACAATTTTTGAATGAAATTTATTTCCTATCATGCTTAACTTATGTTAATATATAACCTTGTAAATGTCACCATTCAATCTATTTCTGCACTATCATTATCATTATTGTAGTTTTTTTAATGAATTGATGTACAAAGAATTATTAATTTCAATATTATATTAATTAGGAAATCATTGAAACTCATAGCTTATTGCTTGATTATGAGCAAGAGATTGCTCCTGATCCAAATGATCCCCTGAGGGAACTACTTCATGATTTGGGACCTGTTCCAACTTTGGCACAACTGGCTGGTCGTAAGTAATGTACTACTGATCTAATAGTTTTGTTAAGATAAAATGGTGCAAATAGACTCAGCCTTTTGCTGGGTATAATCATTTAATTTTATATGAAAATTTAAACCTATACTGAGGGGTTTATAGCGTTGTTTCATATTTTCTCCGTGGGAAAATGGCTAATCTTGTGGTGTCTATAAATGTTAATTAACTCATAGGCCAGCTGCAGTACCTGGTCTGGTTAATCTAATCCACATCTTATGTGTAAAGACCCAAATCAGAATTTTTTAAGACTGTTGGGATGCTCCTACTCTAATAGTTTAGTTTGTTTGTTCCTGTGTTAATAATAACCTATTAGAGGTGGAAATGAGGTTTTAAAAAAATTGACTATTATTCTGTTTAATTATATTAATTGTGTTTCAAACACAAACCAGCTTACATTATTCTATTTTAATAGAATAATTCCATCCATATTTTAATACATTCAAAATACAAATTATTTTGAATTCTCTGTTAATAACAATTTTTATTATACTCAGAAAGGCTAATTAAGTAATATAAATATTGTTTTATGAACTAGCCCTTGTTTAATCATTTTATTTATGTTTTATCTTACGCTTATGTACTGATTAAATTAAATGTTTCAGCTGACAATTTTGGCAGACTAAGTGAAAGGCAAATAGGACAGACTGAAGTATGTCTAACACTGGTTAATAAATTTGAAGCCCAGTCTGATAACACAGATCTTGTACAAATTTTTATCAGGTCTGTAAAAACTTTACAGCTGAAATAATTATATTTTAGTTCAAATTTTCTGTCTTGAAATTGAATGGTGGTTTAATTTTCATTGGTATTATGCTGCAGGGGTTTCTTAAATCTTACTCAAGTAACTAATTTGTAGTGTGTGCTTAATATATATTATGTAGATCTATATAGTTATTAAGTTAATTATTTGTTGTTAAGTAGTTGTGCCGAAACATTAGGTTGAACTATACATAAATAATTTCAGAACTGTGACATTTAATAGCGTAACGTAATGTAATGTGTAACGTGTAATATTTCTATAATGCAGAAATATTTTTTTTGATTATCGTTTTATCTTCAGAGCTAAGGAGCTGATTTGTATCCTCTTGCCATACTTAAGTGTGGGGCATACCTTACCTGGTGCTCTGAGATTGGAATTTTCAGAGAATGAAGAAATCAATTTTTCATCTAAAAATGTCTATTCGGTTCATTCACATACTATTGGGTATGTTATTAAGTATTAAATAGTTTCAAAGTGAATGTTTTTCAATTATCAACGAAAATCAAACATTTATGGTTTACTATTGACATATTATTTATTATATACCACACATAAATAACATCTTAATTGCGTATAACTTTAAAAAGTGAATGATAATATATTGTATTAATTGTGTATCTATACCTATGTTATTTATATGCATATACATTTAGAACTCTTACTGAGTGTAAACACAAATTGAATAAATTACTTGGAAAACTTAGTAAAGAAGGTCTCATCACTAGAGAAGATGGTTATCAAAATATCCTTACCGCAATTGCTGTTGATATACGAAATAAAGGAAATTACAGGCAAATTCAGGCTAAGGTAGGTCATTAAATTTAAATGAGTCCTATATGTTTTTCTTCTTAATAAAATGAATGGAACCTTATTCTGAAGTTTGTTTGCTTAAAAATTATTTGAAAAAATAAATAGAATCCATTTTTTTAAATACCCTTTTCACAAATGCACAAATAAATGTATTATTTGCCTTTATTGAAATATGTTGTAAAATAATTAAACTAGATTAATTAGTAACCATAAGTAATAATAAGTAACCAAAAACGTTTAATGAAAGTAATTAGCATTGTCTTTTTTGTGATATATAGGAATTAAAAAGATACAAAATACAAATAAATGCCTTGAAGAAAAATATAAATTTCTATTGGAACAAGTGAACTATTACAACACATATATTGATCGCTGTTTGGAGAACTTGAATGTTGGAAAAAGGTTTGTGTGTGTTCAGTTTGAAGTGGACCAATTATATTAAATCAGATAAAATTTCTCAACTCCAGATACACTGTTAATCTTGATATAGAACTGCCATCATCATCAAATGGATTCTATAGTTTGAATTCTCATTAACATTACTAGTAAATATAATGTTAATCAAAATGAATTTTTAAATTTGATGCTATGTACAAATGGTTAAAACTTGTTTAATGTATGTTGTTTTTTCTCATCCTGCCTTTACTTCAAGACAAGATCACAAGACTGATGATATTCCAAGCCATCAAAAATTTGGGTAATGCTTATGTTAAATTATTTTGTTTTTTAGGAACATCCATTCTGTTAGACAAGGCAGCGTAGGAAGTACAAAAACTGTTTCAAAGAATGGTCTCAAGTTTAATGGCGCTAAGTTATTTGAGAAGGGCGTTCTAATCTCCATAGAAGGATTACCGCCTTCTCAATTAAAAAATGTGAACTTCGAAATCAATCCTACCAATAACAATGGTGTATTTTTAGTTTGTGGGAAGTTTATGGGAGTAGAAGTAGAAAAGATTGAAATAGATGTTCAGGTTAGTAATTTTATTTAATTGTGTACTAACTTACTCTCATACATGCTCGCACATAATGATTATCAAGAGATGAGAATACTCAAATGCAGGATATTCAAAACTCTTATATTAATATTATTTCTCATTTCATAAACAAAATGTCATAACTATATTTCATAAAATGACAATTTTAATTTAACTTTTAATGTTAAGTTATGATCTAGGAAAAAGGCCTGCATGGCTATTATACACCTGGTAGATCTATCCACCAAGAAAAAATTAATTAAGTTAATGAGTATTACCTTATGCTTGTATATTTTTTGTTTGTCTTATTTGAATAAAAATACTTCAATTTTTTTGTGTCTAAATAACTTGGATAGGAACATAATTATCACGGATATCTTTATAATGTTTACATGTTATATTAAACTAAATATGTGACAAATTTTTACAGACATTAAATATAATGTCTTTTATTGTAATTGGCATTAGTTTGTGATGAGACAGAGCCTTGTACAATTTACTGTGTTAGCCTTGCAATTATTGAATTTTCCTATGATTTTTGTGTCCCCCAAGTGAGTGTTCATAACATTAACAATTTCTTACAACAGTTTTTTCTGTTATAGAAACTACTCCAGCTCCAATATGAAGGTGTTGCTGTGATGGACATGTTTGGAAAAGCAAAAGTCAATATCAATCTATTGTTATATATGCTCAACAAGAAATATTATAAGAAGACATAAATTATGTATTTAATAGAGTGTGAAGGAGCTTCAATAAAAGTACAAAACTTGTTGTTTGTGTTTCATATATTAATGAAGAAAGTTTAGTTTTGTTATTATGATTAATATTTATGATGTTAATTGAATTATATAAATAAGAAAGTAAACTATTTTTTTATAGTGTTGCATTTTGTTGAAAGTATAACAATCAATCCTTACAAACAGGCTTATCAATATTAAAAAAAAACTAAAACCAGAAAACAACCAGTGGGGTGTTTACCATATTGATGTATATTAAGTTTGCACTAAGTTTTGTGCACTTTTTAGTGCACTTGCAAGTGATGTTATGCAAGAACATTCAACTGGACCAACAATGACAAACCAAGAATTATAATATCTCACCTTGAGTCTTGTCTGGATAGGGGCCCATTCTTCATTAATTGCATGGTGTGAATAAGAAAAGATTTAATTATACATGAATGTCTTCTTGCATAATAATATGTTTTGTAGTCAATACTCATGACATCCTTTACAGTGTTGTAGATTATTTTTTCCTGTATTTTCAACATACTGCATAATGATGTGTTGTGTTTCTAGGTTTCTCATCTTCATAATTTCATTAATTTATTCCGTTTAAGACAGATAAATAAATTAGATGAATATTAGTAGACAAATACAATAAATGTACGAGTCGGTTATGGACGATCTAAAAGGAATGGTGATAAAGGAATAAGCCCCATTATTTATGACAGCACGTATCACACATTCTTAAATGGCTTCCTAATTCACACAATCGGATCGCCATTTCCCAATAATATTAATGTTTAAATATTTATTTGAACATTTACAGTCTGTAATTTATTGTATATAAACAAAAAAGTTTCGTCATATGATGGAATCCAAAAGAATAAAAAATAAAAACAAATTATGTTTAGAGAGAAAACCAATAATTTATTTTGTTTCAGGACTATAAATTCATGTATTAGACAAGACAGTTTTTAAGTATATACGGGGGTACATTAGGCACCAGATTAGTATTACATTGTTTCATCTGACTTTTTTATCTTTAGCCTTTTTCAGTTCGAATTAATTCCTCCATAAATTTAGAATTGTATTTATTATTTTATTTGTAATAAATTATCAGATAAAACTTAGGAAATTTAAACTTCAAAGTAATTAAGGCGGATGTACAATTAGAATTCCTTAATTGTAAAGGCAGTGGAAAGTGTTTAATGTTATAACAGTGGTCTACCGTTTTCTTTATTATAGATGTAAACGTGTTTATCGTTTGTCGTAAGTACCGCAAAATAGTTTAATATCTTCTTGTGTTTTGTTTCAAAATCTATCTGACGAATTATTAATTATTTAAGCTAGTGGCTAGTTGTCTACATCTTTCTTGATATGTCTTAGTCTTATAAATATTGTTGCTAGTGAATGCTATGTCAAACTAATGTTTTCGTATAAAAATGTAGAAAATGTTTATACCGTAATTGAATAAGGAGTTTAAATATAGTTCAATATTAATTACATCTACAATTCTTGATGCTAACCTGTGTTACTAAGTATAATATTGGCAATTTTTTTAGAATTTGCTTTTATCCTGTAAATTATTTGTTAATTAATTTGTAATATAATGATTCTAGCTGATTTATAAGAAAAAGAAGACGCTTACATGAATTAGAACCAATGAATGACTTCTTGCATAATAATTAGTGTTGTTGTCATAATGATTATAAATGTGACCATTTTTTTACAGTCCTTAGTTTCATTTCATGTAACTTCTTATGTCTCTTCAGTCGATATATGTTATAATTTATCAAAAATGTATATACAATGTTGAGGTATAGCTGCCCTTCATACAAGAAGAATGTTTCATTGTTTTTTTTCAGTTAATGTCATTTATAAGTAGTATAAGAGTTACGTACTTTTAATAAAGTTCTGGTAACATTCTAAATTACATATTTGTGAGTACCCGAGTAATTGTTTCAGAAATCGGAGTTTTAATATGGATGGCGAGCAGTTGGCTGGCAAAAGCTCTTTCATAGTTCTTAATAGGTGCACTGATGATGAAAACAATGATACATTGAATTTTCCAGGCTTTGAAATCAAGATGAATAAAGAAAACTTTATGAGTAATCTGACGGATGTTGAAAGTATTACTCCTGCTGAAGCTCAAGTAATGCAATAACTTTTTACGCTTTCGAACATGCATTCAATGAGAACCGATTATATTGTATTTAAATTGTTCAATTTTTATTTAAATAATATTAGAATCAAATTTAATATAATGGTACAACTTATATTTAATATTAACTTATATTTAAAACTAACTAAGAATAAATATGCATCAGTATATCATTAAACATTGAACTTGTGTTGCCTCTTTTTTTCAATTAGAAGCAGAATATTTTATCTGTTGAGAATAAATAATTTTGTATTATAGGTCATTCTACCAGACGTAGGATCATCAGCTACAAATGAGCCTGAAGGTTCTAAAGATGTGGAGAAGCGTTTAAGTGAAATATTGCATGAAAATACTACTTTGAAAGGTTAGTTGTAATTTAGTGTTAAATTTACTTTGTCTTCGTTATGATGATACTGTCTTGAACACTTGCTTCTATTATTTGCCTTTTCTATGCATCATTGAAATACTATTAATATTATTTGATCATGTATTTACAAAGTATTCTTCCAGTATTTGGAACTTTGTTAACAAGAGCCTTGTTGGGCCTGTATGAGGTTTATTCCGATTAATATGGGAGTAAAATTAATAAAATTATAAATGAGTGAAATCCAAAGTGGAAAACAGAAAAAATTAAGAAAAACAAGAAACAATTAATAAATCTTACTTTTATGGTGTTCTTTCCACCATATAGAAGAAGGAGTTCTGGATATGAACTTGAGTTGGATTTAGTATCAGTCAAACTATCAACTATGGATTTAAATCAAGTTCCATTTTTTTTGGATATATTCTGTTTGGTTGAGACAACCACAATAATAACTGCAATACAAGTGTAAACCATAAATTCATTACACTTTTTGGACAAGGTAATGCACATTGTTATAATCCTGTGTATTATTATAATTGTTTTGTTCCTTGCAGAAACATTGCACCAGAACAATATGGCGACGGCCTTCTATTGGTGTGTTTGACGATGATGATGACCCCAGATGGAGGCTCACCTTCTCATCTTGTGAGTTCATTTGATGTTCATTTGCATGTTCTGGGAACAGTGATTGGATTCTTTTTGGTGGTTTTGGATCATTTGAATTGGTTTGTTTTTGGTTGGTTGTGTTCATTGTTTTTTGTTTCTTCTCTCATTCTAGTGTTTCTGGGTTACAGACTGGGCACCACTTTGTTTGGATACCGCTGATGCATAACAGCAGTGCAATGATTTTCATTTGTGATTAAGGTATGAATTAAATTAATAGAGCTTGATTAAATTTCCACATATCCAAATATTAATTTGTTTTTTTAATATTGTAGGTTTCTGTTTACCAAAGTGATTTCAACATTGAGCGGAAAAATAGAGAAAAATTGGCATCTGAAAGAGACAGGATGTTGATTGAGATACAACAATTATTAAAGCACAATAAGAAACTTGTAGAGGAGAAAGAAATGTATCAAAGTTGCCAGTGCCCCCATTTAAAGTAAGTTACATGTTAAGTTAAGATCACTAAGAAAGTTTTGTAAATAATAAATTCAATCATTATCTGTTATGAATTGGACAACTTTTTGTTGTCCAATAAATTTTTTCTTTATATTTACCCAAGTTATTATTCGTCTATTATTATTATACAAGTTGTTGAAACACAAATATTTATATTAAGGCATTATATTCTTTTTTATGACCTTTTAACACTTTTTAAAGTCTTGTGTCTTGATGCAGGCGTCCAGTTGAAGATGTACCAGCATCCGCTACAGATATTGTAAGTAGGATTAATTTAATGTGCATTTCATAAAAATGAATTAATTATCATGACCCATTTTTTAAGCCATATGCATCTATTCAAAAACTGTCATTACATATTTTATTTTATTTTTCATAATTCGGAAGTAATAATCTTGAATGATAAAATAGTTATTATAGTTTTACATTGTTTGTTACTCTTGTGTTTTACATTGTATAACATCTAAAAATATATTTTAGAGTGCGCACGAGAAAGTTGGGACTGGTAATCTGTTTTGCCCGAACCCAGAATGCAATATGAGTTTTACGATGGTTGGACCCTTACAAGTTCACGTTGAGAAATGTCTAAAGCTGACGGACTAAATGTTTTACCTGATCATGACATTTATTTTATTGATACCTAGAATTGGAAAAATGCACAAAACTACTGAATTTAAAAGTTTCTCCCTACTCTAGATTTTTCGTGATAAATTTATCATGATTTCATTTTATAAATAAAGCATTTGATAACATCTAATAATAGATTGTCAGAAAATGGTCAAAATACCTATATAGAATAAAGTCATGTTGCAAGTTTTTGTGAGTTAACGGTGATGATATAATGCGTGACACTATAGTTACCACATCAAATTTTTAAATGTTACCAAATATTAGTTATATTAGTACATAATATTGAAAAGTTATATGTAAGAAGTTATTAGTTATTATAAAAAGCATAATTCTATTCCCTTTAAATCGAGATTTGAATTTTTATTTGTTGTTCTTACTTGTTTTAATAATTTTTCTGCTAAATCGGAAGCGGCTTATGATTGACTTTCCAGGTATCAATAAAATAATTAATTTTTATCCACACATCACGAATTATAAAACATATATTTCTTAATTTTTAAAACAATGAGTCTGTTCTTATTAGTTTATTTTTGTTCAGCTTGGTTTAGTTAGAGGATTATGTTTTATGTTGAACCTCCAAATGTCTTTTGCGTTTATAATTGATATTATTATTTTATATTATATTTATTATGCTTAATAGTCATTAGTTTTTTGCTTATCAGAATCATATTTCTGAGTTATTTATTTTCATATTGTTTGTTGTGTATTGAAGTCGTTATAATTTTACTGTTAAAATTCATCATTTTTCTTAGAATACAAATTCATTTTATGTTCACATAATTAATAATAAATTCAGACATTCCCTATGTTATCTAAATTGTTTAGTCCAATAATATTCCATAAAATCCATTGTAATATTTTCATGTATGTGCAATTGATGTAATTTATAATGTCTGTCATCAAATATATGAATGTAAAACTGTTATGATTTTTCACTGTTAAAATATCTTTGAAATTGTGATTATTTTGCTTTTTACAGTTTATATAATTCTATAAACTGTCAACTATAATAACAGTTTGTGTGTGATTTTGGGGGTTTGTCTGTTGTTTCATTGCAGTTAATTACATTTATTAATGTAAAAGATTAATTATTTAACAATACAGTGTAGACATTACCTCTTGTAATCTTAAATGTTACCAGTTTTATATCAAATGATACAAATATTTTTTAAAGATTATAATTAATTAACTATTATGCATTGTTATAGTTAAGTGTGGCATTGTTGTATAACAATTGTATGATGTAAATTCAATGTTTATATAAATTACAGTATTTGTAAAACATGACTTTCATATTATGCCATCAATGTTAATCGCACCCAGGACTACAGCTATTTTTTTATTCCTGGTTAAAGGCATGTTTTTACAACTTGTACAAATACTGCTATATGAATAAGTTTATTTTCAAATTATTTTAGTGAATACAATTTTTAATAATGTATAATACAGTTTTTAATATGTGTAAATAAAGGTTATTTCACGCAATCTTATTTTGTATGCACCACTAAATTATAATGTTTAGTATGAGAAGAAAAGTTTGGGTGTATTCATAGTTGAACACTATTTGAATGTTCATTGTTCATTATTTTATCAAATTTGTCGTATAAAATTTATGCAATAAAAAATGACCAAATTTTGGTAGAACATCAATACATTCCGAAGTGTTTGACCTGATCATACTCTGAAGAATGGTCATAGTGCTCATTTAATATGAAAAAGTTGTTCAAATGTTTTAATGAATGTTTAGCTAATAATAAAATATTGCATAATCATAGACATTTAATGTCCTATATACTCTGAATCTAGCATCGCAAATATTTTTGTAGAATCTGTGTCTGTTAAATAAATACACTTTCCATCTTCAAGTATAAATATGACATTTGTATTTTTATTGAATATATATACTCAAGGAGAAAAAATGTTTGTTTTAATCATGATTAAAACTAATTATTATTAAGAACTCATGGCAAGGCATGTAAAAATTCCTGCCATGTTCTTATAGCTATAGTTCATAGCATTAATGAAAATTTAATTAAATTAATTAGTAAACATCAATAAAACATAAAATATACAAGTGCATTTATTTGAAAATTTATTTCTAAATTTTATTAGCTAAGTATAATAATATGTCCATTGTCAATTTAGAAGTTCATTATGGTGGATTCATAAGTTGGTACGATAGTTTTTATATGCACATAAGCAAACTCACTCCCGTGAGTTTCAAGAAGTTGTATAGTTTCATTTACCAACTCACCAATATGAGGATACCTATCTTCACAGTGGTCTATGTCATCTCCAAACTTCACTGAAATCATCAAACATTAAATTTATTTACCATTAATAAAATTGTGAGAATATTTGACATTTTGGTTAAAATGTTTACTGTAGGGGCCCCCGAGGTTATCGGGTGTATTCGATATATCGATATATACGGGTGAATCGACATCGTCAACTTGGTCAGCCATATTTGTTTTCACATCGCGTACCTTTATTAAGGCGTCCGACGGGTTGTGCTTTTTATTTTGATCATTCCTTTGTAATTAGGCGGGTTTTTTTTCTTCACATCTCGTACCCTTGTTTACGGCGTCCGACGGGTTGTGCTTTTTATTTTTACCAAATTAGGCGGGGGTTTTTTCTTCACATCTCGTACCCTTGTTTACGGCGTCCGACGGGTTGTGCTTTTTATTTTTACCGAATTAGGCGGGTTTTTTCTTCACATCTCGTACCCTTGTTTACGGCGTCCGACGGGTTGTGCTTTTTATTTTTACCAAATTAGGCGGTTTTTTTTCACATCTCGTACCCTTGTTTCGTTGCGCGATGTGAAAACAAAGATGGCTGACGCTGGTTGATGACATCGATTCCCCCCTTATATATCGATATATCGAATACACCCGATAACCTCGGGGGCCCCTACAGTAAATTTTAACCGACCTTAAAGCTGGTTCTAATATTGGAGCTTTTTTATTAATTAACACAAGTTAGATTATTTTAACTTATTAACTAAAAAATGAACTTTCCTGTTTTGAAAATATTCCTTCTTTCCTCATACAAAGTCTATTGATTCTTTAATATTATTATCCTGACATCAACTCCAGTTAAGTTCTTAATTGAAATTAACGCACCATTGTCTTCCAAATAGAAAACAAACTTCGAAAGGACAAATCTGTAAAAGGGGACCAAAGCTACCCCCACCATAAAGTCTGATAGCACCAAATTTTGTATAACTTTCAAAGTTGCGCTTATTATTTCTCTATTTCCTGAATCCAGGGCTTCTAGAAATAACAAAAAAATTTATGAAATTAGAAACGTGTAGACTATTTATACATAAAACAAGTGAGGGGTTGAAATGGTTCTGAAATAAAATCTTTGAGTAGAAATCAAAAAGGATGTGTTTCCTCTTTTATTTTATGCAATCATTGTTCGTTTTTTGTTCTTTTGAATATATAATTCATGGTCAAACAAAAAATTACCGCTAGAGTCCTCTACCACTCACTTTTGTAAAAGTATTAAGGGTATATTTGAAGGACATGCAGTTTCTGTTTTCTATTTTCTGAATATTTTAAAGGGAATAAATGATACTCCAGTTCAACCGGAATATATAAAAATGTAAAATAATATATTGTATAAAACTATCATTTTTAATTTTTTTAATTTCACTTCTCTGTTGTCGTTTCAGGTTTGAAGATGGTTCCTGGTATGACGAATTCTTACACAAACGTACGTAAACCATTTTGGTGGGGGGCATCTGTATATTACCGACTATAAACGATATTTGTGTTTAGAAATATTTCAGTAGTATAATGTTTACTCATTTATTTTGTAATTAACGGTTGTAGCAATGGAAAAAATGTCAATCATCAATCGTAAATAACCTAAATGTTTTTCGTCGGCTTTTGAAGCCTAGAAATCCGTCGAAGGTAGATAGAGCTTTAATTAAAAAATACCCCTCTCCATCGTATACATACGTTTAATCGGGTAGATTACATAGGGTATTGCCGCCAAAACTTTCCCTTGGCCGTACATTAAAAGGTCCCTGAGTCCTCGACGGACCACATGGCAGTAGGGAGGCTTTACCTCGCGTAGCCCTTCCATGAATAGTGGTAAATAATAGGTGTAATCCAGAGTATGGATGCTCTTCTGCAAAATATTCACTTAGGTGAGTCTAATAACAATTGATAATTTAAGATAACTCGTCGTTATGATACTCGTCGGATGATTCGTCGTGTTAAATATTGCATATTTGTTGTGGGACACTATCCGAGAACAAAATGCATATACATTAGCAAACAAAGGTATTAGGTGTGTTAAAGAATTACTTGGAAACACCGAAAGGTAGAATTTATAGTATTTCTTGTATTATACTGTCTATAATTTTGTGGTTAAGAAATTAATTTTTTTAGTAGAATCATATCATATTTTGAATATTTATATTTGTTTCGAAAACAATTATTTTTAAAATACACTTTTGATCAATTGCAATCTATGTCCAATCGCATTTGGCCTTATGATAGATCTATTTCCGCCAGTCAATTAGCGAGACATTAAATGTCGGTCGTCGATTAAGCATTCTGTCTGTACTGTTACAATGCAAGAGTGGCGATATTGTATAAGTTTTAAACAGTAGTCAGAAATGTATTTCTAGATTCGCTTCAAATGTGGCTACCTTCCAGGAGAGGTTCTCCCCGTACGAGCTGTAGTCTATAACTGCGGGGACGTATCCACTGTGGTAGTAATGTCTGAACAGGGTCTTGGGAGCGGCTTTCGTAAATAGAGGCGGACTTCTTGGCGGCCCTTTAACAATTACCCCGCTCTGAAAGGATGCAGTGGTGAACGCTTCAACTACCCTGGGGGCGGGAGGTCCGCGCTTCTTCCACCTGGTCACAGGCTGCAGTTTTCTTATGGTCTGTTTTCTAAAGACCTTCCCGTCCGAGTTTCCTCCGCACTTACAGTCGGGAAACATGCAGCCTGAAAAAAGTCAAAAAAATCCGTGCAAATGATTTGTCCGGAAACACCCGGTCGTGGTGAGTTCGGAAAAAGGTTGAGTCGAATTTAAAAGTGTGCAAGATGGACCACCAAACTAGTATCTTAATTTCAACACTTCTATAACGCATACGAAATCCGTGTTGTATTTTTTTGTGAAGCCAATTTATCTAAACGGGGGTGAAACTATTCGCGTATTATAGATAAAGCTAATTTTTCTATCAGGTAATTAGAAACTATATTCTGAAAAATACCTATCATAGGTGCCCACGCCCCGCTCAGTTCTTTTGGAACTCCCGCTGCGAAAAAATGTTGATAACGTTTTAGTAAAAATCTGGATTCAAATTAACATATACCAGATTTTTCAAGGGAACGAAGTAAATCATTAGGATGGAAGAATCCGGCCTCTGTTATAATTTTTACGGGTTCTCTTGAATTGTTTTTCACCCGGGATGCTATAGGTCTTAGTTCGCCCCCACTCGCTGTCTAGCGCTGCCGCTAGGGCCGACATTTCACATAAGTGAAATAGATTTTCGTTCTTCAATCGTAAAAAATGGGATGCACAATTTTCTGGAAAAAACTTTGGACCGAGCGTAGAAACGCCGATGGCGGTTTCTTATCCGCCGATAGTGTATAATTATAAAAAAAACTTGTATTTACTTACTCATTTTGCCGGGACCAATTTTATCGTGACTTTAAGTGATCAAAAAAAAATATCGTACTGCGGTACTATGGAAACGAACTTGCCAGTTAACATTCCCGAAAGTCGGAAATCCATAATTTCTTCTTAACACATGTTATAATTAACCTTTTAAACGGATGAGAATTAATTCCTTCCCAAATTAATCCAATTATTCCCTTTATTACTAAGTGTTCTCATTGGATTATGTAAACATAGGTATTTTATTTTCTGAATATTTTAAAGAAATCAGGAAATATGTGTATATTACATTGCATAACACAATAGTACCAGCACAGCATAGCAGTATCATTATTAATTGAAATCAATCTCTCAGTTATTGCTTTTCTGAAAAGTTTCCTTCTATCAAGTGTTCTCCTATAATTATGTACACATAGGTGTTTTATTTTCTGAATATTGTGAAGATATTAAGAAGTATTTGATTGAATATCACAATAGTACCATTAGCATAGCATAACATTATCAATATTTAAATCATAATTAAATTATTTAATTCCCTAAAACATTTCCTTCTATGTAGTGTTCTGCTCTGATTACGTAAACCTGGGTATTTTATTTTCTCAATATATTAAAGAGATCAAGAAGTCAGAAGACCAGTCAGTGATATTAGTAACAATTGAAGTTCTGGTTGTGGAAACCTTCAGTCACTTAAAATTGAAAATTGTTTCAGAAAAAATCTTTTGTCTACAACTCATATGGAACAAAACTGTTATGTTTTTCTTATTTTATGAGTTCCATAAATGAGATGCTTGGAAATTTGCCTGCATAGTGCAAAACTCCATTATAGGTATAGAGAAAGCTGTTCTTATTTGATTGTTGAACGACTAACGAAACTAATTTTATTTCAGAAGAATAAAATCCTGGGCACAAAATTGTTAGCGAAAAACTTCATAAATCCAATTTTCTTCTTGTGTCCATATTTGTTACTGATATTCAATATGGCTGCCTTCTAGTAAGTTGTGCTTACCGAAGATAAGATACTTGTGCTAATCTTAAGTTACTTATCGACGATAATTAATTTGGAAACTAACTAGACAATTTTATGCTTCAACATGAGCTGATTTTCTCGACATCGTTTTAGAAAATTGTGCAACCCTCATTATTTAATTCCACGATGCGGTGAGTATTGTTCCGAAATTTGCTTATTAATAAATTATATTGAAAAGGAGAAATATGTGCGCTTGTTTCGTGAGAGTTAGCCCTCAAAATAATTGAAACATCGGTTTGTTTTTTCTCTCATTTTGGTTATTTTGGCTGTGTTCTTACACAGTCGCTTCAACTACCACACCGGTCGCTCACGCTATCGAATATTTGTTTTTACATATATATTTTACTTTATTGTCGTTAGTTGACGAAGCTATTTTTGTTAACTTTTCAGCAATCAAGCACGTCTGAAGTATACGGTAATGTATTATCCCTGTAGTCATTGTAATCATTGTTGTCATGTATTTTATCAAACAGTTACAGGATCTACCGTTATATGAGAATTGGGACAGATAAGTGCTGCAATTGTCCGCACAATCGGCATTTCGCTATGTCGTATGGACAGTTCTGCTCCTCAACGGCATAATCACCACCATTAGGTCTTTCCCTAATTGTTGGAGCGGAGGGATGTCTCCTTGTGCAAGTTTATATTTTTATACATTTCTTAAAAATCATTTGTCGTTTCTTTACCGGCGTTCGTCGCTATTCGAAAAGAACTGCGCGGATCATCGTAAATGAACTAGTTTGAAGAGTAAAACTAATATTTTGAGGAGTATCGCTCGAGCGATTCTCTGTTTTCTTCCGCTGAGTAAACTGTACCAGCCTACCTCGTATCTTCTTATTATCTTTACTAATTCTTATAAACAAATACAGCGTTTATTTCATTGTATTCGTTAGGTTGTATACTAATAATATAGGATACAGGATTGCGTTAGAAAATATTAAATAATCAATTTCACTTCCATATGGTTCGTGGGGGCACTACCCAATTTAAAATTCTTTGTTAGCGCGTAACAACCTTCGACGCTGATTGCACTATATAAAGTAAATTAGACAATTTTTCTTTGTATATTATTTCAGAAACAATTGTCATATAAAATAATGGAATAGAATTGTTTTCTTTAGACTATTACCACTAGAAAATTGCATTTTTAATTCATATACTTTGTATATCATGTGTGCATTTTGATGCAACACTGCCTATAATTTTGAAGAATTAAATATTATTATTATTATTTTACACAATGTTGCGAATAAATAATGTTTCTAGTATTGTTTTTCTTAAATTGATGTGTTTATTCCTTGAAAAGCGGGGGATTTTCTTCGCTGGCGGGTTGGTAATCGTGTATGTTCCCGAGGTGTTTTTGATGTTCTGTTGGTGAATTAATCTGATCGCATTCGATTCTTGTTTCGATGATAACTTTGTGATAATGAGTTCGAGCAGTTCAGAAGGTTCAAGCATGATAACTGTCGTCGACGGCAATTTTGTAGTTGACGGTGGGGCCATGGAAGGGGTAAGTTGTCATCAAAATGTAAGGCACAAAAAAGCTTATATTTAAAAAGATATCTTAAAAAGGTTTATGGCGGACAACAACTGATGCATTATTCTACATTTTAAGATAGTTCAAATTAACATGTTGATTATTTAATGGGTGCACATATGAATATTATTAACATACACATATATTGTATATGACCCTAATACGCTTTTCTGTGGATTTGTGATTGAGAAAGTTAGAGTTTGTTGTTTTAAGGAACAATTCACTATAAAATGAAATTTGTTTTAAAGATTTTGCAATGTTTAGAAACATATTGTCAATGCAAGATTTATGAATTTACATAATTATTGTCATGTAACTATGTTCTGTACTATCTCATAGATTTTTTTCTCAGTGCTTATATAGTACAGATGGCTTGTCGCCGTTATGCACTTGAATAAAGGATTTAATATTCTTATCTGGATATAGCCAGCATTTTTGGTTTGAGACTAGACCTGTTTCATCTTCATAGAAAATTTGTCTCTTGATTAAAAATAAATATGTAGTTAACATGTCTTATATTTATTAACATTTATTTGTAAAAAATGAATTAATCCAACTATACATATATTATGCCTTGAATACACATAGTAGTTCAATTGCATAGTGATTTGGGAACAATGTGCAATGTTCTAATTTTGTTAATTTTTTTTCTATTTCTAGGGAGGCCAGATACTTCGGCTCGCTACGTGTTTGTCAATAATATGCAATACTTGCACAAAGATCATAAACATCCGTGGCAACAGGAGGCCTCCTGGTTTATGCTCTCAACATTTAAAAGGTAAAAATTACATTTTACCTCTATTATTAGACATATTGCACGTATGAGTACACTCACTATTGTGGAAGTAACAACATATTGGTACATACTGGTATTGATTTTCAAAAGCATTGTCTAATATGGGTATTTATATACAGTATTGATTTCATAAAATTATGGAATGAATGGTTGTACAGGATAACATCAGAGCATTTCATATGGTTATTTAATTTAGATTTTTTAACTTTTGAACATTTGTAATCAATACTTTGAATATGATATCATTGCTATATTTTATTTTTTAGGCTTGGAATTGATTAATAAAATTTGTTCTGGGAGACTAAAAGGATTAAAAGTTGGGTCCACTGAAGTTGAAATAACATCTGGAGAGATAGTAGGAGGCAGTCAATTCATAGATTGTCAAACTGCTGGGTAAGGTATCCAAAGTGTTTGTTTAATACCTATTTTGTTCTCTAAAAATTGGTATATAGCTTTCAGTTATTTAAAAAAAATATTAATCAACAATATTAATGCGGTGTTAAATAGTCACCTTGAAGGAATTTATATCTTAATTGAGGCATTGTCAATTAATTAAACTCATATCCGGGCAAGTCCATTAATTGTTGGTTATTGATTCTCTGTTAATGGGGCTACCAAGCACCCCATGGATATGAGGAAATTAATCTTTAAACAGCTGAGACATGCAAAAAATTACTTTGATTTACTATTTTACTTGATGGTAGAATACATGAAATAATAGCAAACAATCCAAAAAAACAATCACATTCTTAAGAAGGACAGACATATTAACAGAAATGTAAACCTAATGTAGGACTCCCCCTACGTCCTTATGCCCCTGGGGTGTGTAACAGTTAAACCTCATTGCGCCTTATAATACAAATAAAGAATTACAAAAAACAACTGATTGTGACAATATACAAATCTTTACACTATGATGAGTTCTAACTTTTATTTTTGCCATAAATACAGTAGTCTAATATTGGGTAGACTAATACTAGCTAAGTAGATAGTAGTCTAATATTGGGTAAAATCACACTTAACGCTCCTAGGAGTTTCCCTACTTTTATAGTCTGACCGATATTTCTAATCAATCCCAACACCCACAATCAGTCCCCCCTTACAAATCAAGGGAAGTGGGAGTTCAAATATACATAAAAAATAACTGTAATATTAGTTTTATTTGATATAACCTAACCTGGGTGCGTATAATGGGACTCAGCCCTGATATTGTTTTGTTGCAGGAGCATTACTCTCATAATGCAAGGAGTTTTTCCTTGTGCACTTTTTGCTGAAAATAAGATTTCACAATTCAGCGTAAGGGGAGGCACAAACGTGGATTGGTCACCATCTATAGATTACCTACAACAGGTTTGTATGCAACTTACTGTATTTTAAGGTATTTGTCTGGGGAGAGGGGGTTTAATGCTGGGTTTTTCAACAATATCGCTGGGTTTAGAATTTCACATCTCCTATCTTTTGTTTGAGCCTAGGCTAAAGCTAAAAGAAAATGTCAATATATATGTGTTTTATGTATACATCTAGGTTTATAGTCATTTAAAATATTGCATTGTATATCTATTTAACTCGATCACATTAAACATTTGTAATTATAACATAAATGTCTGAACACAGTTATTAAGATAATAATATTTAGAAAATGGATTTTTGTGATTATTTATTTATTTATTTGAAAAAATATATTAATTAGTTAATAAATAAAATTTTATAAACTAACGTATTTGTTAATAAGGTGGTTAATTCTTATAGGTCTTCGTAATTGTTAAAAACTAAAATCTCAAACAAATAGTCTTAATGAAGAGGTTTATTTATTTCATGTGTATTTGTAGAAATATGCATATTTATAGAAGCTTTTATATGTATTCCAGGTTTTTTTACCTACTGCTCGAATGTTTGGCATTAGAAGTGATGTGTTAATTCAGAAAAGGTAATTAAAGCATTCTTGGGTTTATAGTATACAAACTGAAGATTGTGCAAATTTTGAGCTGTCAATATTATTCATTAACTAATTATTCTACTTTATTTTATATTTTCAAGATTTCTATTGATGTTTTGTTAATATAGCGTAATTAGTGATTTTCTAATATTTAATGAATGTATGAATTTACAATTATTTCATATTTTTTGTTTAGAGGATTTTATCCTGAGGGAGGTGGACAGGCGATATTTACTATTGAGACACTAAAGAATCTGAATCCTGTTGATTTGACTAATAAGGGTCATGTTACTTCAATTTGGGGAGACGTTTTTTCAACATCAAATGTCCATCCATCGGTATTTTAACCATTTTATTTCTCTAATTTTGAATCAGTGTATGCATTTAGAAGGCAAGGATAATTAACTTTGGCTAATATTTTTGAAAAGGTACATAAATTAAATATTAATCTAGGAGTTCACTAAAATATTTAATAAATGACTAAACCCTACACTTATAGAAGCAAGAGCAAAAACAATAATTGTGAATAAACGTCTCCCACAAAATTAGCTAGTTATTTCAAAGCTAAAAATTAATAAATCTTCAGACAATGAGATATTTCCTGTACTATTTAGGAATATTTATAAAAAATCTTTAATTTACTTGTACAAAGTAATTAATTACATTGTCACACATCCTTATTTCCCAAAGAATTGGAAAACCAAAATAATTCAAATACTCAAACCTGATAAAAATCTGCAGTTAAAGCTATCCAGTTCTTACTCAACTGAATTGCTAAATTAACTTAAAAAAATTATGTTAAATAAACACATCTCTAGTTATAATTTAATTTCTCCACAACAATTTGGATTCAGAGCTAAACATTCTACTATTACTATTACACTCTTAGCAAAAATCACAGATTCTATTTTCAATAACTGTAACAAAAATTCTGGTGTGGTGCTCATTGACATAGAAAAGGCATTCAATAGTATTTAGCATTTTATGAACTTATACGATATCATTTTCCAAAATATTTAATCTATCCAATTGAAAATTGTCTGTTAACAGAAAATTTTATATTCATATAATATGATGACAATAATACAAAATCACATGATATGCTGCCAGGATGCCCCAGGCCTCAGTTTTTCACCTTACTCTTCTTAATATCTTCATTAATGATGTTCATAAACTAAATATTACAGCTGACTTAGCTTTATTGCTGATGACAATTTTTAAATCTTCATTTAGAATTGACACTGTACCAATCATCTTATTAGAGCAGTAAATAAATGTTCTGAATATGTCAACAAATGAAAACTCGAAGTCAATGTTTCAAAAATTGAAGCCATTATTTTTATGAGGAGAGACCATTTATCAATGATTGTGTAAGGTTTGATGATTACCCATTCCAATAGTCCTCAGCTGATAAAGGCAAACAAATTTGTAGATTTTTTCAATATATGTTTTCATATTTTAGGTAACATTCCTAGATAAACTAGAATTGATCAATGAACGTTGGATGTTCAAAGTATATATTAATGACCTAAATTATTATTATTTATTCTTAAAATTCGGTTATAGGTGGTCAATGATATTTGGAATGGTGCTTTAGAAGTCCTGAAGAAACAATTCCCTGATATGAATATTAATTTCAAGAAAGAGAAATACCCATCTCCTAAATCATATTCTACTGGAATTCAGTAAGTATAGAAGGGTATTGTAATTCTATACAGTCTGTCATAGTAGCCTGTTTTAAGTATGTCCAATTAAATTATCGTTAAATCGTTGTGTCTCTTCTCGCTGATTTGGTCATATTCTAGACCAAACCAGTGAGAGGGGAAAGAAGAATGCAAAATCTATGATATTCCAACCCCTCACATACTACAAAACAGGTATTCCAAACCAATTGAATTATTTTTTATTATAGTAAACCTCTTAACTGCTGAAGGTCTAATGTTGGGAACATGAAGGAAATTTATAAATTTGTATTTAATGACTTTGTGAATGGTTACCTTGTTTTTAATTGATCTTTGGCATTCTGACTGTTACACAGTTGGAACAGTTTTGTAGTAATGTCGCAGTAGTTAATAGTAGAGTTTGATAGCTATATTAATATAAATATATATGTCCTTTTTAATTTTTTCAAAGAAATGTTTTTCTTTCAAAGTTTATTTGCGGAAACATCAACAGGATGCAGACTTGGTTTGTCAGAACTTAAACATCAATCAGAAGAACCCAAAAAGTTTGGACATTCAGCATCATCCAAGTTCATCGAAGAAATTTTATCTGAACACTGTGTTGATAAAAAGTTACAGGATCAAGTATGTACTGTGCTTTTTATAGAATTACTATTAATTTTAGTATATGTACATTAAACATTATAAAGATATGGTTTTAAGAATTGTTATACAACTTGATGTCAGATACAATACAAGGGAGTCATTTGGACATAATAAAAGTACTTTATATATAACTTAGCTTGAAATCAGTGTTTCAACCATCGCTGAATTTACTTGTTTTAATATTTTGTTAATAACTTGTTTTTAGATTATTGTCCTCATGGCCCTTGCAGATGGGACATCCCGTGTGTCCACTGGAAAGATTACTAGTCACACTTCAACAGCCATTGAAATTACAACAAGTTATACAAAGGTATAGGGTTCAATTTAATTGTCAATAAAATAAAGCTATTAAATAGAAAAAATAATTATATTGTTTAATTTATACTAAAATTTTGTTTTAGGCGAAGTTCAAAATTAGTCAAGAAGGAGATAATAATATAATAGAGTGTGAAGGCATTGGCTTTAAAAATAAGTATTTGAACTGAAAATATGAATTTTGTGTTGATATAAATTATTCAAGCTTAATTGTGATCATATCTCTCTCTCTCTCTCTCTCTCTCTCTCTCTCTCTCTCTCTCTCTCTCTCTCTCTCTCTCTCTCTCTCTCTCTCCCTCTCTCTCTCTCTCTCTCTCTCTCTCTCTCTCTCTCTCTCTCTCTCTCTCTCTCATCTCTCTCTCTCTCTCTCTCTCACTCCCCCTCTCCCTCTCTCTCCCTCCCCTCTCTCCTTTTATTTAATGGCATAACTTAAAAGATATAATTCATTTCATGCATTGTTTTTTTTTCCTTTATGCCTAATGAGACTAGCCTAGCCACAATTAATACAGCCCCTGTTAGTCTACTAGAAGTCTTTCTACCTTCAGAGAATAATTGTCACTTGGGTGTTTCTCTTGTTGTATTTAGTTAGATGTAATAAAATCCTGTTTGAGGTGTTGTATTATGCTTAATGTACTGGAATTATTGATTGTGATATTTGTTGTGTAATATATCTGTTACGTATTATCTGATTCTTAATGCCTGTTTCCAATTGGACACATTATCCTAACCAATTTGTTCATAAGACCATAAATTTAAAACAAAACCATTTCAGACTGCAATCTGCTACTGCCAATTGTCAATTTGTTCTCTTCTTGGTCACAAATGTTTTGGTTGAGTTCAGGACATTGGGACAAAAAGTAATGCAACACAAGAAGTTTTTCAATGTTACATTACTGAAGAATGTTAAATTGAGGAACTTGCTTGGAGATCTGACGTATTGTTAACTGTGTGGACAAGAGTTCAAATTTTATGTAAGAAGTATTTACAACTGTTGGGATTCATCATTCAAATCAATGAAGTCATCCAGATCTAGCAAAACGGACTGTCACAGCAAATATTCATTGGAAGTAGGTAGAAGCAAAGTTACTGTTAATGGGCAACATAATTTTGTACACTTCCTTTTTGTCAATATTGCACAATCTGATATGAATGATATTGAGTACATTTTGTGGAACTCCTGGTAAATTTATTTAGTTTGAAACCAGTTACCCACTACTATTATTATTACAAACCTCAGTTCTCTAAAATTAAAAAAAAAAATGTCAAATACCCTACTTAGGTACCCTACTTCTTATTCTTTTAATAGTATGTGGACATTTATTCCAACAACCTAAACAGATAAAAAATGAGTATTATTTCTAGGCTAATTTCTCAAAATTAAAAAAAATTATTCTTCCTTTGCAAGGAAGAACAGATGCAGGAAACAAGTGCCAGTGAGACAAAAAGTCAGTAAACCACTGCACCTTTCGTACCTAATACAAAAAAGTAAACTTTAACATGTTCAGTTTTATTCACATAGAAAATCCATTACCTACACTGCAATGGTATTAAAAAATCATTTCAAATTCAAATATATGCTCAATATATATTCTATATGTAATTCAAATAGATCGGGGGTTTAAAGGGTGAAATAAATAGGTAAAATCTTTTTTTAGGTGCCTAAAATAATAATGAAAATCCACTATTTTCAACGCCAATACTTAATTTATGTACCTATAGAGCCTGGAAAGAGTTACTTTTGGCCTATTTAGTATTGCGATATGACCGTAAGGAATAAAAATGTAGAACATGAAATTTACTTGGAACTGATTTTATTGCCGATTGTAATATCTACTAAACTTACTCCCTCTCCACCCTGTAGAAAGATCAACAGTTCTTATAAATTTAAGTTTATAATATACGATGCGAATTCGTTTCCAACGATGATCTTTTCTTCCAACTTTTCGTATTTGCATCCGGCGTTTTTTTCCAAAATCAAATGAGATAGTTCCAACATGTACACAATACTAAATTCCCACTAAAACTAAAAATAGTATCGCAATATACTGAATTCTCTTTGTTTCGTTGAAGAGAATTTTTTCGGTACAGTCGGATCTATTTAGATTTTAAAGGGTTTCAAAAAAATTCGTTTATATATACTTAGTTTGTATTATCGATTGGACATTTTTAGCACTCTTCCTTATTCAGCCGGCAGTGGTACAGCTTTTCTTCGAGTCAAAAGAATGACAAATATGATGTATAAATAAACAGAGTGTTTTGTTTCCATAAAGACTTACATTAGAAAGTTGTTTACAATATTTAAGTTCTAGTGATATTTATTAGAGCACTGTCGAGTGAGCGGAACGATTTTTAGGCTATTTCGATGCTGGCTATTGGAGACAGGAACACGACTCGCGTAGTAGCACTCGGCTAGGATCTAGATGCTCCCTGTTCGACTTTCGACATTTTGTGGTCGGACGTGAAGGCGGGCCAACACTCTTCATTCTGCTTTGGTCTACAGGATCCCATTCTCGTCCTTCCTCAGTTTGTCTGTTCGGTCGAAAATGAGTCGCCGCTCCAGTTCAGAGTATCCTAAGGGAATAATGGAGGTAAACTATTAATTGATTTATATATGTGTGGGTGGGTGTGGGGGTGTGTGTGTGTGTGTGTGTATATATATATATATATATATATATATATATATATATATATATATATATATATATATATATATATAATTTTATTTACATGACTTCTGTTTTGCCATGACTTGTGATGTTTGGATACCATTATAATCAATAATGATTTTTGGGTGTAAACGGTATGGAACAAATTTAATTTCGAATATTAGGCCTCTTATGATTTAAGAGGAGATTTGATCCAGTGTTCCTTATGTTTGATGATATATTAATAAAATTGAATAAGTGGTCATTCATCTAGGGTAGATTATAGCTTGCATTATAGGTATTCATAGGGATGTCTGATATTTCTTCTCATCATCAGGAGCAGCATTCCATTAGTAATGCAAAGGAGGTGCGCAGAAACTCTAGGGTGCCTGCCACTGCATTCTCACATTATACTGTTCTCTCTATACTTTTAGGTAGTTGATTTTTTTTATTAATACCTCGCTTATTAATGGACTGCGTCTTGTACTGTTAAGAATGCAACTAAACATTCAAAGGAGAAAGAAATAAACAATTTGGATACATCATCAAAAATGAATACAAAATCATTTGGTATTGCACAACTCATATACTAATTATTGATTTTTACATAAACATTTCATTCTTTGAAGTTATAATAAAGGGTTAACTTTTCATCATAAATAATTCCCAAATGTTTATGATTCGTATCAGAACTATGTTCAGCATAAAATGGTTTGGAAAAAAATGAAAATTAATCATAGTCCATTATGAAAAGTGAAACAAGTTCTTAATTATATAAAACTTTTTTTATAACTGTCTTCATACTGTATATTGCATGTAGTTGTTATTCGCAATGTAAAATATAAAAAAAGACCTATTTGTCTTATTTCTTATTTCTCATACCATAATTAATTACAATAAATTTTAATTTTCTTTTCAAGCTGTTTTATGGTTAACACAGTTGTTATATAAATTTTAAACATTTGTAAAATGATTTATAAAATGTCAACCCTTTATTAATATTTGCCTTCAAAGACAGAATTAATTATGTAAAAATCAATACTCATTACAAGAGTTGTGCAATAAAAAAAATATCTCATAACTGACATCATACCATATATTGCATGCAATTATTATTAGCAATGTTCAATATAAACAAACAATGTATTTCCATTTTTTCTTATTTCTTTCCTTTCTTTTCTTTCTGTTTTATTATTCTTTATATTATTTGTCTTTATTGTTCCTTAATATTTTTTTCTATTAAAACACTCATTTCAACTGATTTTTAACCAGTTTTGATATACATTATAAATATTTGAAAATTATTATATATAAAAAGTCTATCTTTATTGAAACTTGGCTTCGAAAAAAAAGTTTATGTAAAAATCAGTACTTATTAAACGAATTATGCAATAAAAAAAAAATATTTTCACAACTGACTGTACTGTGTATTGTATGTAGTTGTTATTGGCAAGGTTCAATATAAGCGAAAGATGTATTTGCATTTTTTCTTATTTCTCTTTCCATAACAATCTATGATCAATGTTAATATTTTCTTCAAACAGTGTTATGCTTAACACTGTTCTGATATAAATTTTAAATATTTGAAAATGATTTTTCATTCAAAGTCAACCCTTTAATAAAACTTACCTTTAAAGAAATAAATGTTTATGTAAACATCATGTTTAATACATGAGTTGTGTAATAAAAAAATGAAATATCCTTATAACTGACTTCATACTATATATTGCATGCAGTTGTTAGTGGCAAGAGGCAATATTCACAGATATACACAACAAATGTATTTGTTTTTTCCTATTTCTCTTTCCAAAACGAACTATTATAATCAATATTAATATTTTTTCAAACTGTTTTATGCTTAACACAGTTCTGATATATATTTTAGACATTTGAAAATGATTTTTCATTCAAAGTCAACCCTTTAATAGAACTTATCACAAAGAAAGAAATGGGGGTTTAGTGGCTCAGGGTGTCGAGCTTGCACCGGTGAAAGCAGAGGTTGTCATTTGGTTGGGGGGGTTGGGGGTGGTTTGGGTTTTGGGTGGGTTTGGTTGTGTGGTTGTTTGAATCCACCCTGGTGAATGAGATAAGACTGATATTTGCCTTTGATGTTAGCCTGTTAGTTAGTCATAAGTAGGGAAAGTGAGAAATAAATACTCACTCCATATCACAAAGTGCATAACTGGTGGTATTCTGCCGATGGTGCTATGTAAGCACCTTTGAAAAAAACTTTTTACACAAGTTGTGGAATAAAAAAATAAAAAGTTTTATAACTGATTTCATACTGTATATTGCATACAGTTCTTATTGGCAAGGTTCAATATAAACAAAAGTTTTATTCAGATTTCTTTTTATTTCTCTTAGTATAGTATGTCTGTACACCATTCAGTTTTATTCAGTTAATATTTAAAATCGAAAGATAATTTGATCTGCCATTAGAAAATACAACTTCATGTATTTAGAAAAAATATTTTGGCACTGCATCATTCCAACTTGTGAGCAGTTTGTTCTGGGACAAACTACCTAAAATATATGAGTAAGTATACTGGAGTTTGCAAGCTACAGTTTTCTTTCAATAACAAATTTCAACTCCAGCCTTATATGAAAACAGAACAGACACAAAAATTAAACTAGACTTTTTTGCAAAGTATAAGAAATGCATGTGTTATTTCCAGTCTAATTTATCAAAATTTAAAAAATCCTTTGCAAGGAAGAATAGGTGTAGAAAACAGGTGTCAGTGAGACAAAAAGTTTAGACCACTCCACCTTTTGTGCTTAATAAAGGAAAAAAGGTTAACATTATGTATAATGAACAATTGCAATACAATTAAGAGTTATTAAAAACTAGAACAAAATGAATTGAAAACAATACATCTCATACCTTTCTTAAAAACCAAGTATACAATTATGATAACTATATTCTGAGTCCCTCATTGACATTTAAGTCTGAAGAAAATATTTGTTTGCGAATTTCAATGCATTTAAATGAACTTCAACAAATGGAGCTCATCAACTCCAGTATTAGTAGTAAGGAGTTTTTCCATAACAATTAGGGAGGTAAATACAAAACTATTGAGTGAGTGGTTAGAATGATTGAATACATTTTAAACATTTGAAAATGATTTATAATAAAAAGTCAACCCTTTTTTATAACCTGTCCCCTTTGTTAAAATATTTTTATAACTACTTCATATGATATATTGCATGCTGTTATTATTGGCAAGGTTCAATATAAATAAAAAGAGGTATTAGATTTTTCTTATTTCTCTTTTCATAATGAACTATAATTAATTTAAATTTTTTTCATTGTTAACACAGTTCTGATATAAATATTTGAAGATTATTTATGACCCTTTATTAAAATTGACCTTCAAAGAAAGAATTGTTTATGTAAAAATCAATACTTATTACACAAGTTGTACAATAAAAAAAAGAAGACATTTAACAAGAAGAAGTGATTTAAAAATAGATAATGAACAATAGGGTATTTGCATTTATATCTTATTTTTCTTTCTTCTCTGTTTTATTAATCTTTATAATAAATTATAATATTTATTCAAACTGGTTTATGCTTAACATTGTTCAGATATAAGTTATAACAATTTGAAAATTATTTAAAATAAAATGTATCTTTTTTAAAACTTGTCGTCAAAGAAAGAAATGTTTATGAAAAAAACAATACTTATTATTCGAGTTGTGCAATATAAAAAAAACAAGACTATAACTGACTTCATAGGTATTGCATGCAGTCATTATTGGCAAGGTCCAATATAATATAATATAATAGTAAAATATAATATAACTAATTTCTTCTCAAGTTTCTTCTGAAAATTTTCCCCAATTGCAAATTTTTGACTGAATGCAGTGTGGATACGCATCAATATATTCTAACTATTTTCAAAGCCCCTGAATGAGTTTTGTATTTTCCAGCAAATACAGAAGTTGATAGCTCCGCCGGCTGGGAAAAATGATGGGAAACGGCGCAAGCCTCCTCAGAGGCACAAGTATTTCAGGAAGCCGGGGAAACAGCACAACAAGAATTATTGCTACTCGTGTGGCGAAGGCGGAAGCCTGCTATGTTGCGATGCTTGTCCCAACTCATTTCACCTGATTTGTCTGTGAGATATCTATAATTATTTGCTGTTTAGGTTTATGAACGAGTTTGATATTTCCCCACGAACGTAATTTGAATTATACTACTATTGCCTTCTATTACTGTTTATGATATATGTTTTTTGTTTTTATCAAAGATTTAATATAAGTATTTTTCCTGTTTAGGAATCCTCCGATGGAAGAAGAAGATATTCCTGCTGGTGATTGGTTCTGTCGTGCGTGCACTTCAAGAAAGGTACCCTATTTTTTATATTGCGATGTTAGTATAGCTCCGATCAGTTGGTCTAATTTAGATCTGGTTAAAAGCCTTTGCTATTTTCTTTTTAATAGCAATTACTAATCCTTGAAGTGTGTTATATCTTGGTTGGTTGCTTGTATTAATCTTGGAGTTTGTCATTATGGATCTAACATATTCTCTGAGTCCCAAGAATAGTATGCCCGAGATGAAATTTTTCAGAAATTGGCATCATATTTTAAATTTTATTAAAGCTCTTAATTTCATGGTTTAGATATACTTTCTCATATTGTGTCTCAATCTGTTTAAATGTTGTGTCTGGCACTGAGATTTTCATTAATCCTTATTTGTTTACATCTCTAATGAAAACCGTGATGTATTTCACGTGATATTAAATTAATGGCCTTGTAATGTAAGTTTTTTCAGTCAAGAGAAATCTGACTAGTCTACTTTAAATACTTTGTAGAATTGTCAATCCATACATGAGACATTATTGATGAGGCATTTTATTGGTATACATTTTAGGTATGTATTTTTATTGCTACGAGCCTAATGTCAATTTTACCTCTGTACTTCATATTGGGAGTGTATGCCACTGTCTTTATTATGTTTGAAATCACCCTAGTTTGCATGTTATCCCTCACTCTGTCCATTGAATAATAAGTACTAGTCACTTTTTGGAACTTGTAAATGTGTAATTTAACCTAATCATCCCATCTGTTATTGTATATTCAAAAGGGTAGTACATTCATATTGTATATTGATAATTTGGACTTGCAGTAATAACAGGGAGCCCGGAAAACAAGTACCTCAACAGTGACACTGTTTAATGGATTGCTAGAAGCTTGATAAAATAATAAATAAACTAACAGCAATAACATAAATTGTAGTTTGAGATTTCTGGAGTTATAATAGTCCTCTTGATTAATCAATTGTAAATTTTAAGCCGGGTTTGAGCCACCCCAGGATCTTCAGGTTAGCAGCCTAATGCTTTTAACCATTAAGCTATGCTTGATTAATTTAAAGGAATAAATGAAGGGATGTTCCAAAACCACTTTTGTTAAAAGTAGCTAACCTAATGATCCTGGGTACAAATCCCGGTGGTTTTGTACCCAAAGTTTTTTATTCAGAATTTGTAAGAAAAACAAAACAAAACTAATTTTAATTTGAAATAAAAACAAAAAATGAATCAATAACTGAAAATAACATTTTTTTATGTAAGCGTGTCGGCTATTACACAAACATGCACAATTGTGTGTTGTGTATTTTTGTGGTTGTTATATGTATAACAATTGCAAATAAATAACTATAAACAAATTAACATAATTTAAATAGAAGATAATTCCTTTATCCTTTTTTTAAGTCAGACACCTAAAACCAGTAAATAGTGCTACTGCTAACTTTGGGCTCACTGTTAATACACTTTACAGATTTGCTTTATCCAAATCAGAAATGGAGTAATGAAAGTTAATATTAGTTATCATTTGGTTTAGTAGTCATCAGTATTAATAGAAAATTACATTTTATAATACAAATTATTATTTCCATTGGTGAATTTTATTTGGATGGATAGATGAATGGGTAAATTTGGTGATTTTTTGGAATAGATTCAGATTGAAAATCTTAAATTCGATCTCGGGAGTTATAGAAAATATAAATTCATATGTATAGTTTTCTTCCATCTAGTAGTCTTTACAGTCGTGCAGAAATTATTTTCTGTGTACAGTTTCTGTCATAGAAAAACCTTTTTGTTTGTTCTCAATATTTTTTTATTGTAAAATAACTTGTTTCTAGTCCCATTGTCCACCTTTACCTGCAGGATCCACATTCATGGATTCAGTAGCCTGCAGTTTGAAGAACAGTATAGTTTAAAAAATAAAGAAATAATTTGTGAATCTTGATTTCCCTAAATTTGGTTGCCTCAGTATTTACCTAGCATATTTCTGAACTAGTAATTTCCTTATATTCCATGTTAAATTGCTGTCACAGTAAAAACAGTGTTTTACACTCTTGGTATTTCTGCAGTGAATTGTTCAATGCAAATAAAATGCCACAAAAGAGCGAATCTAGTGATGACAATTCTAGGAAAAGGTGTAAAATTTTTTGTTCAAATTATAAAATGAACGTAATCTATGTTTTAACAACAGAAAAATGATAATGGTTTCATAATATTTAAAAAAAATGGAAAAGAAATTTGTGTGTCTGTAACTTCTGCTCATAATGCCATGTTATTTTTTGTATCCTATTTTTGTTAATGCTTTGAAGTGTATAAACTTTTTGAGGTATGTATGCATATTAAAAAACACAGATTGTAGCATTCAGCATTATCAGGTATTCACAGTGGATTGATATATCCACACTTCGGGAGGGAGGTGTTTAAAACCTGAAACCAGTGAATAAGGGGGGGGGGTATGTTTGGTGTCATTGAGTTTATGGTCGCTATTTTGTCACTTTACACCAGTTGAGAATGTGTTAGCAGTATGATGAAAATGAGAAAAGACATGGGGCGTGCGTCTGTAGGGCCGCCGGGGGTTGGTGGTTCGAGGCTACCTCTGACATTTGCCATGGGTGTTAGCCTGTAAGCTAGTTTATAAGTAGGGTCCAGTGATCGTAAGTTGCCCCTGCGGTCACAAGTGCAATATAGCCTTAGTTGCTGGCTCCAGTTAAAGCCCAAAGAAAAAAAAAGAAGACATTTTAAAGGCAACATCAATTGCATAGTAAGTGCTCTGAAATGATAGTAGAAAATATAAAGAAACAATTCGTGAGCTTGGCGATTTGTAACTGAAGATCAAATAATCCACAGTATAGTATGAACCAAAGTTTCATGAATCATTAGTTCTTAACAAAGTTTAAACTGTCCATTGAAAGAGTTACTGACAGCCTTAGTGATGGGATTACAATTATATTATTTCAATATAATATGCATTTTTTAATCTTGTAATTTTTTAAAGAACACACGGAATAGAGTAAACTTCAAATATACAGTAGTCACTGAAAATATTAGAATGCATATTCAGAGCAACATATGCAATGTTTTGCTGAAAATAAAAAAAACAGGTGGAATTAAAATGATGAAAAATACAAAGTACTTATGTTTGAACTGAATAGCACCAAAAATGCTGTAATTCAAAAACCAGGAAAAAAGACCAATAAAAAGGAAACAATTGATCAGTGTTGCAGAAAATATAGATTATAAATGAATAGATAATAAAATTGTAAAGTAAGTCATGAAAATTGCTACTCAGCTGTTGAGAAAATTGTAATGAAATATATCAGCCTTATTTATTGTTAGAGAGTATACAAATTTCCATGCAGAAATATTTGAATAATACTGTCGTCTAGAAGAAGACAAATTGTTCCTTATCATCAGGTGGAATTTAAGTCCACAGCACATCCCTATACCAGAAATTGACTGCCCCTTCCACTAGCATCTGCATTGTTTTTACTCCTATTTAAAACACGATAAACACCCTGAGCACAAGTTTGGGTTGCATGAAGCATTGGACCTCGTGTGAATGACATAAAAAATTCACTTTCTTGATCTACATTGGAGCGAGACTATTCCAAAATGTTATAATTCTTTGCATGGAAGAGGTGGAACAAAAAAAAATTAGGCCAAGATACTGAGCCTTATCATGGTCATGTTCTTGTCCTCACTCTCTTACTCTCTTACATGTTCTCACAGAAGAATCATATTTGTTTAAATTGTGATTTTGTATTAAAACAGCATCGTCAAGCAGGTATTCTCATTTTCCTGGACAACGTACCGGATCTGTAGTTATTGAAAAAAAAATGTTAAAGGAATGAAATATATAAAAAATATACCATTTATCATCATCATTTGTAGTTGTTTTTCTGATGGTTTAGGCCCATCAGACAGAACCCATTATACCAATTATTCCTATAATATATTCTTATCCTATATATTATTTTATTTATATTTTTAACATCTCATTTCCTTAAATGGACTGCTAGATGGAAATTAAATTTTTATTAAATTGGGCATTTAAATTTCTTATTATATGAAATCTTTTACAGAAAGAATGTGACACTGAAGTCATATTTTTTGCATGCTCTACACAAATCTAATTTTGTAACATTTTTATTAAATATCTAAATATATTTATGCTCTGCAAGATTTTAATTCCTATAATAAAAAAATAATTGTCCATTTGATAATAGGGTTACTTCCTTACATAGTGAGTGAAATTCATTTATATTAGGAATTTGTGGTGAATTGATTTTGCCTGTTCATGAATAGGTTTTCTTTAGTGAAGTTTTGCATTATCAAACAATATAGTTAGACCAAAATGTTTGACATTCTGTTGGATGTTGGTTAAAATTTTTTGTCGCTTTTAATTTTGGCATTGTCAGAAAAATTGTTGTTTTTGATTTGTTTTGATTGTTACATGTAAGCAGATAATTAAATAGAGCATAAACCAATTTGGAAGTATCAATAGGAGGTTATTTCAATAAGTAAAGGAACCAATGAATTTTGTCTTAATATGGTTTTTTTTATGAATCAGAACAATTTATTCATTTTTGGGTGTAATCCCCTGGTACATGTATACCATTGCCCAATTTTTACCTGTTTATATGCTAGTTGTAAAGAATATTATGTTTTCAAATCTTTGAAACTTGACTTGTGAGAAGGCAGTATTGACTATAAGGCGATATGACAGAACCTCCTAGCCTAATTTTTCATGCATTATCTTGAAACAATATCTCATTTTATGTGTAAATTGCCTTTTTTCCAGTATTCCCTTCATTCTCAAGCTTGCCTCTTTAATACTGACTGTTGTATTGAATGTTGTCCTTGAAGAGCTCATGAAGAATTGGGGGTCAAAATTATTCCATGCATTGCTTTAATGGCTGATGGGATCACTTTTGGTTGAATTATTCTTGAACATAATTTCATTTGTTTGGCTTCAAGGAATCATCATATTGTGAAGTCATATTTGACAAAATGATAAAGCGAAAATAGATGTGCCCACAGAATGACTTGTTACTAGCATATAAAAACAGTAAAACAATGGGACAAGTGTATAAATATCAACAAATAAATGTGGGTATTATTTCAACCAATAAAATATTACCAACATTCATTTTTTCGTTATTTATTGAATTATTCTCACTTATTTTGCAGTAGACATTTTTAATGTTTGAGTTCTTTGTAGATGGCTATTAGTTTGCCATTCATTTGGCTGGGTTCATTTTTAAGGGGATCTATTTCTCTATTTTTGGGGGTGTGAACAAGTATCCTCATTATTACATCTTTGCAATCTCGTTGTTGCATCTTTTGGTGATTTTGTGAATATTTTGAAGAGGTGAAGTTATTTCCAATGTAGTTGTTTAGGTTGGGGTTTCCTGGTTTATTTTCTGGTCAATAATGCTATCAGTAACATGTCTTTGACTTGTGTGGAGGATATTCATTCTGTTTTACAATAGTTATTGAAATGTTCAGTGTTGATTTAAAGGAAAACTAACTTTAATAGCTATGAAATTGTTTTAATTTGATTATAAAAAATTAAATTGTACCCACATCCTGTTGCTAGATTGAGTAACCAGTTAAAATGGAATCACTCATCATTTTTCACTGTTATTTATAGTTATGAAAAACCTGGCATGTTAAATATGAAATTTGATTATATGAATAATAAGTACAAAATATGTAGTTAAATTTTTTGATTGATTTATTTGTGAATTAATAAATTTCCAAAGATTTTTCACATGTGTAAGGCAGAAAGTTGTATAGGATGTTTTAAAGTAAGAAATGGAAGGACTATGATAATATGAATAGTAGTAACATGTTCATTACTTTGCATTCAATGTAATTTACTATCAATTAGTTGTCCTAAAATATAATTTCATCAATTATTCCTTTCATATTATTTCAACTAAACAAAAGAAGAAGTAATTGTTCACAGGAAAGCAGGTTTTTGTTTGATTATTATATTTTCCTTAACCTTTGTTTGCCTATAATGAAAATACATCTGTTAAATTAATAGGTTTAATAGTTTTTTACAGGGATTATCGCAAGCCTGCAGTTGATACCTTTCTTAGATTTAGGATGAGGAATGAATTACATTTTGCTAAAAAGAAAAACTGGTTTCATGCTACTAAATAACTCTGCTCGCATTATTTAGAGATATTCTTTATTTTCAGTAAAAATTGCAACTGGTGTGCTGATCACATCATCTGTAGGATAGCTGGGATTTTATGATGCGGTATGAGGTGGGGTGTTGCAATAAACTTTTTAGTATCGGTTTTCAACATATATCACAAACCACATATGTAGTTTTCATTAATTTTAGCTTTATTTGTTTTGACGTCTTTTTTATGTGTAAGTTAATAAAAATGATTAATTTTAGTTATTTATGTTGCATCTAGCGTTTGAACATTGTAATGAGGTATGTAAAATTTGTAATTGCTAAAGAAACTAAAGTTTTAGTTTTTTGTTCTGATTTTCTTTATTTGATTATTTAGATTGCTAAATGTGTTTTTAATTTTTTTTTACAACAATGATCTCATTTAAGATTGTGGAAGTCTCAGAAACATCGCTTCATTTTAATTCACATGTTTTCTTATTTTATTGAGTATTTAGTTTCTTTGCAAATAAAGTACAGTAACTTTTCTTACTTTATTTTATTGAATTCAAGATCAGATTAAATCTGTTTTTACTGAAAATACACATTAACACAGTTGTTTTTTACATTGTTTGTAATTTTCACAAAAATGATATTCATTCCTTTAACATTATAGAGTTCATATATGTTATATTGATGGTGGTGGTATTTTGTTCTTAAAGACATTGTAAAATGATATTAAGTCTGTTCTGGAATAGCTGGTGTGGTCCAGTGTGGTTCTGAAGAAGCAGTTGGAGTTGATTAAAGTGGAAGGAGTTGCTGTGAAATCTCAGTAACCAAAGGAGGATAAAAAGAGAGCTGGTGAGGATGATCTGACCTTCACTGATCCAAAAAATTGAAGGATAAAAATAGCACCTTCAGTCACAGTTTTGTTCAAATATAGTACATTGTTCTCAACTTAAATTTCATTGTCAAGAATCTGCAAACCCATGAAAATAAGAAAGGAATAAATGGTGTTAGAAACCATTAAGAATTTATGAGTCGAAATTTAGTCAAGACATTTTGTCATTCTTATTGGAGGGTATTTACTTGGAGAGTATTAGATGATGTTAGATCCTCTCTTCTTAATATAATAATTGTGTTTCATTATTGTTTCTTCTTTTATATAAATTGTTCAAAGGTATACTTGTTTTTAAGACAGATTACAAAAGATTAATAATTAAGATTGATTATTAAGAATTTAGCTCAGGCTATTTTGTACTTTTTTAGGTAGTGTACCATTGATTGATGTTGAACTTATATAAACCCAATGAAAAACAGGAATCGGTGTGAGTTAGCTACGAAGAAATAAAAAAGACCTTACAATAATCATTTGTAGTTTGATAAACACATGTTCTCAACTGTGATGGAGAATAATAGATGTCGAAGTTATGCTCAATAAAAACAATGTCAAAAATAAAATGTTATTTTAATATAGAATTTCCCGAGGGCAGAGCAGCGATTCAATCATGAGTGCACATATACATATTTTTTGTAAAAATAAATATATAATCGGAGTTTTATAAAGTTGGAAAGTACACATTTTGGAAGTTAGTTTGCATGGGATGTATTATGCACGTAAATGTTGCAAGTCCTGTCTTCATTCGGCCTTTTTGTTTTAGAACAAAGAGCTGGAAGCGAAGAAGAAAGCTGCCAAGAAGCGGGAGGAGAAAAAGCGCGAAAAGAAGGCTGGTGCCGCAGCAAGTCGCGGCAGAGGCAAAAAGCGCAAGCTGCCTCCGGTTGCAGAGGACAAACCAGGTGAAGAAGAGACGGCCGAGGTCGTCACTCCGGAGATTCAAGCCATCCGAGACGTTTGGAAACAGTTAATTGAAAACGCGCTTAACAGCAACCCGCAGGAGTTTAAAAGTGAAAAAATGTATTGCACAATCCCATATAATTTTCCTGGCGATCGCAAAGGTATATTTAAAAAGAGATTCGTTAATAAATAGAGAGGGGAAAATAAGTTTCATCAATATAAACTAAAAACTTAATCGCACTTGTGTATTAACAGAGGGGAATGGAATTACGCCTGTTAACAGTTTTATGTTTTAATTAGTTTGTCAATAAATTGGATCATGAATTTGTTATTTCATTCCATGATAATGTAGCATTTGAATGTTTTGTGTAGTCACACGTTCTTTTAGAAATAAAATTGCCTCATTTTTGGTTTTTTGATAAATTCTGATGATTCATTTTCGGTTTTTCGAAAATTTCCAAGATTCTTTTTCTATTTTACTTCAAACTAAAAATTGTGATCTTAACAACACATCATCACCGTGTCTATGCAGTCCAACTGGTCTTAGACTGATTTTTTAATTTTGTCATTGTCATTAATATTTCAGCTGTAATACAGTGAAAATATATAATGAGGCATGTTAGCTGCTGATGAATCATCCTGTCAGCAAAGTTACTTAAATTAAACCAATATTTATTAATATTCATTTAAGGGTCTTCATTGTAAAATTAAACTATTTAATTTCTACTAAACCTTCAAATAGTGTCAATTTTAGGGGTGCTATACCAGGCTCCTCCTTAATACGCAATTGTCAAACGTACTTTTAGGAGAGATTTATTAATTTTCTCTTTCATCTACTTGTTGGAGGCATTTATTTATTTTAATTTTTATAATTGAAAAAAGTGCTGTAGTTCTTATGATTTTCTATCCGCTCTCTTTGGTTTGGTCTTTCTTTAGACTGTTTTCAGCTGCTCGCCATCTTCAGAACTTTCTACCAGTAGGTAGGTAGGTTGGAGACAATTAGGCATGTTGGTAGTCTGTTTTGCTCCCTATCACACCAACCCCCCCCCCAACTCATCACAAGTCTTTTTTTTTTAATGTCACTAAGTGACTCACAAATTTACTGATGGAAAGGTATTGTAGACATTGAGCAACTGAAACCAGTCTAGTAAAAGATGAAACCAGCGAGCGGAGGCAGAAAATCACAAGAACCATATTATTCCAAACTCTTGTAGACCACCAAACAGATATTCATAAAAAATACATTTACAGTTAATGTAAAAAGAGCTAAACGGTGCAGGAAGTCAGAGAATCCCAAGCGAATTCTGTATAATGGAACAGAAGTTTTACCAGCAAGAACATGCTTTTTTTGTTCCAGGCAAGTGGGATATATATAAAATATATATATAAATAAATATATATATAATAGTATGATAATAAGTAATCACAATGTTAATGTGTTTTGATTTTTTGTTAAGATGGTTGAAGTTTTGATGCTTGCCTACTCTGATAGTAGTAATGGTTTTTTATGTTTGCAATCAATATTTATTTATGGGTCTTCTTTTATGTAAACCTTTTTTGTATCAGGATCTAGTTTGATTTATGCTTCAGTATAATTATTAGTATTTCTTTTTGTATATAATTGAATTAGCAAATTATTCTATCTTTTATTTTAAATTGTTTTTTATTGTATGGCCCTATTTAAATATATCAATGAAATCTGTGGATATATGAGCAAGTGATGCTACTCTGGATATTAACCATGTGATTTTAACCATTTATTGCTATTCATTAGTTGTTATTAACAATTTGTTTAAACACAGTAACAGATTACCACAGGTTGTACTCACTGACTGCTACTTTGTTTCTTTTGGAACTGCCAGAATATAATTTTTGTTGGAACTCTTATGTATCTACTGAAAATCATTAAAGAAATGTGCATGGTGAAGTATTGTTAGCGATGTAAATTCTGATAATTTCATTGATGGAATGAATTAATGCACTGTATAGAGGATAATATTTTTCACTTCCTAGTCAATTTACTATGTAGATATTAATCATATGTATTCATAAAGTAGTTTGGCTGTTACATTATTTGAATTAAATGTTAAAATGTACTTTTCCAATTTTAATGTTTCCCTTCAGTATTTATGGAGGTATATGTATTATTATTATTTGTCATTAAATGAAATTTCATTTCTCTTTACCACCTTTCTATTTCTACAACATTCTTGTCTTTTGAACTATGTCTGTCCATACTTTTTCTTCTTTAAATCATAATTATCTTATTACTTTCGTACCTGATGTTTATGTAAGATTATTTAGGTCTATATGCTAGATAATTTGCATGTTATATATGTTGTAGGTAATTTCCTTGGTTTCATTAGTTGCTTTGATTAAATGCAACTCAAATCTTTTCTGTGTATTAACAGTGTTAATTTGATATCTTATTGCTTCCTGTATTAAATTATCAGTCTTTGTTTTTGTACTTTGTTTATTAGTGAATATTAATACTTTTTTTATGCAAATGTTTAGGGGTTCTCTTTATCAGGCACTTATTGGGTGTGATTACTGCCAGAAATCATTTCATTTAGATTGTTTGGATCCACCTCTTACAATTGCTCCAACTAGATACTGGATGTGCCCTCTTCATATCGAGCCCTTCTTGGTAAATAGCATAGCATTTTAAAATTGTCTTATAAATTATTAAATTGTAATTAATATAGCGATCAAATAATGTCACAAAATTAATTTTTGCTTGTATGTATATATTATATATATATATATATATATATATATATTTTCCTTCATGATCAGTTTTATCAGTAAAATGATATCAAACAATGTAATTTGTTGAAAAATTATATGGAACTTGATTCCACCTGACTTTTGATTCAGTTTAATATGTATTTAAGACCATTTAACACTGAAGGCCTATGAACAAGAAGAAAACCTTTGTTTTATAGGAAGAAAAGTTCTTTAAGAATGGAGCTACTGTATCTCAACGTATTGCTTTATGGAACATGTTGCGAGAACCGATTGATCAAGAGGCTGTTAAGCTCGATTTTTTCCGTAAAGCTACACAGGAAAGGGAACTGGATACATCACCTTCAAATTTTGGTGTTGAGGTGAGTTCTAGGTACTATTTCAATTGCTCATGATAGTGAAGTAGTAGATCTAGTAACAGCAAAAAAATGTTTTGTTATCAGATCCCTGGGCCTGTAGTAGGAAGCTACACCAATAGACCTGACCTCATACCATCTTTGAAAACTGCATTAAGATTGGACAGTTTTGAGCGATCACTTGCTGCTTTGCGAGAAATGGGACCGATGGCTGAATATTTAGTCCAAGAACAGGTATTATTACATACATATAAAAGAATTGAACTTACGATAGATAGATAAGGAGAGGGGTGGATGGAGGAGGGGGGGAGAGAGAGAGAAAGAAAGAAACAAACAAACAAAATTAAGCAACTTATATTTTATAGGATCAAAGAATGATGACTGATGAAAGAATGACTATTGATGAAACTGAAGAAATACTCGTGAACAAGGTTAGTGTGAAATAATCGCAATTTAATATTGTTTTGTCATGTAGTATATTGATATGATGATGATGACAATGATGGTGTGTGTGTGTGTGTGTGTATATATATATATATATATATATATATATATATATATATATATATATATATAAAAGCTATTATTAATTTCTGTGTGAATAATTTATATACAATAACAATATATTGTTTAATTTTTTTGTTTTTTTATAGTATTGTAGTTTTATTGTTATTTTGGATAGGATAACACTGATGCTAATAGAACTGGCCCTACTTTAGAAGAGCAAGAATTAGTAAGTGTCTCAAGAAGTTCCTTTTGAAGTTTAGCTTATATTATAAATAGTGAATAATGTTATATTTATTTTTATAATACGTATGGCTATTTATAAGGCTATTATCAAAATACAATATATGCTTAAATATCTGATTTTTTCCAGTGGCTGGAATCATTTTTGCAAATGCAGAAGGAGTTTGCTGTACGTATGACTAAAGATCACTTGCCTACTGAATTTCAGAACGATGACATTAAGATTTCTGAGTTGATAGGATATGTCTCGAAGGAAAAAAGTGCTTCTCCTTCTAATATGGACAAGTAAGTATCTGTTAACATTTCATTTATTAATTAGTGCCTCATTGATTAATGATTGTCATTAATCAATTTTTATTGCACTAATAACAGTACTCATTGATTAATGATTGTCATTAATCAATTTTTATTGCACTAATAACAGTACTCATTGATTAATGATTGTCATTAATCAATTGTTATTGCACTAAGGATAATGTGCGTAAGCATCATGTTAAACATAAGCGACTTGTTTCAGGGCTGAAGAGTCAGAATATAATGTACCTTCAACTGCACCATTAGGTAATTTTTATTTAAGATAAAAATAAATCATATTTCTTGGTAGTTATATAAAAATGAATTCATGCTCATTTTTAGGATCCAAACATACTATAAAAAATCCTGAAGCAGAATTAAACACCATAATTATGGATGCCATAAAGTTAATACCAGGTATTGTATTAATTTGTTTTATGACCTTTGTAATGTATTTAACGTGTAGTTTTCTATATGATGATTGTGCATGCTTATTAAATTTAGAAATTCATTAATTATTATTTATTTAAAATAAGATAAAATAATGAATGAATCAGATATTTTATGTATTAATTGTGAGCCTGTAACAAACAAATAGCTCCCTTAGTGATGATACTTTTTAATGGGAATTCAACTATAAAATATATAAGAAGGAAATTATATTTGAATTATGTTTTACATTTTAAGAACAAGAGCAAAAGAAACATATTAACAATGAAATTTTAAAAAAAAATTTCTGGCAAGTACTGTGCCATTAGAAAGTTGTATTAAGTGATTCAATTGCTTAGAGAATTCAATGACATGAACTCTATTATCCATATAGTTCTATGTTTATGTTTCTTATTCAAGTGCCACATTTATGTTAATGCTGTGCCTTTACTACCGCAAACCAACCAGACCAGTTAAACAATGTCGATGTTAGGGGCTTGACATCAAAATTTATTAATGTACAGTTGTTTGTTTTTTTAATTTACTTGTAAACATCCAGATATTAAGACATTGGTTTTTCTCCCATTTGGCCTATTTGTAATTTATACTGTATGTGTGTTACAGTTTCACAAAAATATATAATGTGTAGTGCTTTATTTATATTTATTTTATATTTATGTATAATATTTTATGTAATCTGCTTATATTTTTTACAGAATCAAACGAGTCCTTGAACATTCTTCATAAGTTAGATTCAACCATTGTGAATTTATTGGCTTTTCAAAGGATTTGCCAGCTTGTGAATTTTAAACGCATAAAAACATTAGCAGCTGTGACAAATATTGAAATACCTCCATCTCATAGAAATAATGATCACAGTACTAACATTTCATTGACAGATAATTCATTTAAAAATGCTGGCTCAGGCGGTGGTGGATGTCTTGATCGGTCTTCAAATGTTGCCACTTTTAGTGGTGACACTCAACATCTATCAGATGATAATGGAATTACAGAAACTCCAATGGATCAAAGTGGTGGCTATGAGATAATGTCAGATTCAGATGTCCCCATAGCTGTTGGTGAGGAAATTATTGTCGAAGCTTCAAACAATGATGGTAATCATGATGATGATTTATACTGTCAACTAAAGGAGTGTGATTATATATCGATGTATGCTAATAATGAAGACTGTGAAATGCCTAAGAATGATGAAACCATTACCATTACTGAAGAACCTGTGGTAGAACAAAATCAAGAATCCTTTTCAGCCGGTGATGCTGATGCTTATTTTACTGATAATATTAATTATTTTAAAATTGATGAAAACAAACTTAATCAATTGATTATGGCATGTGAATTAGATCAAAGAAAAAGCAAAGAAAAAAATGAAGGTGATGCTGAAGCTGATAACATTATCTGCCCTGACAGTAGTTTTATATCTAGGAAAACTATGCCCAAAGCAGTTTTGGTATCCCTGGATTATGATAAAACAGTCATTGAAATGAAGTACAGTTCTTTAGCAGTGGGGATAGGTAATTTGTCTAATACTGGGCCATATATAACGTAGAATAATATACTTCTGATGTTACACATTATTTGTAATAATCAAAGCATTACATTTTTTTTATTATTCCAGGTGGAGAGGTTGATATGGACTTGTCAAAAATTGGTTATTGTAATTACCTCAGCAAACACCATGCTATAATTTTCCATGATAGGGTGTGTGGAAGACTTCGAATTTAAATAATAAATATATTTTAAAGAAATAAAACTATATTTTGGCTTATACTGAAATATTTTAATTTGCATTAATTTTGCGAGTTGCAAATACTCTCATTCTTGGTAAATTATTCTCTCCCAGTGAGGAACTACTCTTACTGTTTTAAATGTAGTATTAAGTGCATAACTGGCCACAAGCTGCAAATTGCGTTGTAGGAGCAACATTAAACAAAATGTAGTATTTTTGTAAAATATTTAGAAAAATTAATGTTATCTATTCTTGGGTTCTAGTGCACACTTCAGTTTGAGCTATTGAATTACAGCCCTTATGGGTCTATTGCGGACAACATCTTATTGGGCATTAAAAAGGCGGATAATAATTCCACTGCACAAAGAACTCAGGAAGTGGATACATTTTATGTTCCACGTGAAGTACGGAAGCGTAAATATGTAAGAGATTTTTAGTTATTTCTTTTATTTAATTTTCTTTGAAAGAAATTAAGAGTGTGATTTTTTGTTTACCATCTGCCTAACACAAAAAGGATTTAGCATAACTATGAAATAATTTGCTGTAAAACTTATTATACTAAGTTATTACACTAGAAAATAAAATACACAATGTTTCTTAAGATATCTATGGGGTGATACTATCATTCTCGCAATCTTCTGTCTTCAATCACTCATTTGGTCTTACGCCTGACTGGTTTCTGTTTCTCCCCATTTTCAGTAGTATTGCATGAGTAGATAAATGAGACGCATGTTACCTTTGGGGCATTCTGTTTTCACTGTTAATGCCTCAATAATAACTATTGTTACTACTACCTTAAGATCAAATCTGTGAGCAGAAATGGAAGATAATAATAATAAGGATAATAATTTTCTTGCCCTCTAAAATTGTTATTATACATTTATAATTTACAGATGATGAGACCATGCAAATGTAATTTCGATGAGAAAGAGAGTTCATTGGATTATGATGGTTGGGAGGGCACTGTTGTTATTAATCATGGTTCTTTAGTGCAGTTTGGTTGTTTGAGGTTTGTCTTTTCTGATCTTACTTATTTTAAGAAGTAAATTGTTTCCTGGCTATCTTATTGCTGTCATAGTATTATCGGTTAATCGGAAAGACTGTTATATCTCTTTAAACTTCTATACTATTCCTCTGTTTCAAGTATATAAGTTATATAATTAAAATTGTATGTGATGATTGTTAGCTCTTTGTTAATGAAACACAAAATTTATGTGTATCTTATAAATGTATATTTATATATGTGTACGCCTAAGTAGCGTAAAGAATGTGTTCATTCCATTTTAGCATTAAATTGAATGTATATTTTTACATTTAATACAAATTTATTGTTACATATTGAAAAGAGAATAAATAAAAAGGAGAATATTTTAAACATAGTGGGTAGTCATTTTGAGCAATATATATTTTTTGTGTATGGATAACTATGATGATTAATTATATATTTCTCACTAAGATCTTAATGTGAAGCTAATACATTTTTGATGTTCTTACAAATTAAATAATTCTCAGTATTTCTTTATTGATGTGATATTTTTTTGGAGTAATTTTTGAATGTTAAATCTTGTTTCGATTATTGTGGTTAGTGGATAAATCCTGTTAAATGGCATAATCATTTGTGTACTACTTGTTAACATAGTTGTGACTGAGTTAACATAGTCTATATAGTTCCAAACATATTTCTATGTGTATTAATGATTGTTGCTTTAATTATTATTAATTTTTATATACTTTGTTTACAAAAGCAATGTTAAGATTTATGAATTAAAATTCATTGAATTTTATTGAATCATATACTTACAAATTTAAATTGATTGCATAATTTTTGTATTTTAGTTACCTTGTAGAACAGTTTATTTCTAAATTCAGTTTGTTATATTATTATTGCATTTTGTACTTAATTATTGGCTGTTGAGAAATAAATTAATTTTTTAATGTATGACTCTATTATCAGTGTTGTTACCTGATGTAGACATGTTAAATCCTTGCTGACAAAATATAGGACAGAAAAATGTAACCAGTACACTAAATCTTTTACAATAAACAACAATCTCCTCTCCTACAAACCCATTTCTTGCAATTTTCAATTAGACAGCTCTGTGTGGGGTGTGGTCAATGAAGAAAAAGCTAACTGTTTTGCTTGATACTTCTCATCAGTTTTCACACCCCATCCAGTTTTGTAGACCCCGTACATGGTAATTTTATTAAAGATGAATTGCACATCCTCTCCAGTTATCACCACCTCCACCCCCTTCCATCCATTGATGTGTTTATATTATTAAATCCCTACACAATAAGAAAACCCCTGGTGCTGATCTAATCACTGCAAATATCCTAAAACATGTTCTCAAAAAAGTTTTTTTAAATAACATTCTTCAACTGTTTTTTGGTGATGATGCATAAATTACTTTTGTACCAGCTGATTAGTACTTTAATACTAAGTTCCCAAATCTAAGTACAAAAGGGTTGATCTCCTGGGTAGTATGGACAAATAAGAGTGGTAACAACAAGTGGAAAAAATGGAAAACGTTTTACAGTAAAATTTAAATGGAGAATATTGCCTCAAGGGCTCAGGCTTGAGTGTCCATCTGTGGCTCCAGCAGTTGGATGTTAATTCATAAGTTAGTCGTAAGTAGAGAAAGTGACTGGAGAAATAAGTGCTTCCTCCAATCACAACAAAGCAAGTGCATATTGTGATAGCAAATTGCGCTCTAAAAATGAGAGAAATAAGAAGAATGTAATTAGTAGCGATATTAATACCTGGTGAATGAAAAACTGTTATTTCTATTGATACATTTGTTTTTCAATTTTTCTATGTAGTGTACCTGGCTTGCATGGCCAATAAATAATTTTCTAAGGTCAAAGAAATATTGAATTTGGATTCTCAAAGCAACCATAGTACTTTATTACTAACTGAAAGTTACATTTTAAACTGTTAATATGAGTTCAATATAATTAAAATAGAAGTTATTTTATAGAAAATGCTGCATGATTTATAAAGAAAGATATTTATGTATTATATATATATATATATATATAATATATATATATATATATATATATATATATATATATATATATATATATAAAATAGTATGTGTTTTACACTTACTTTATTAAGGACATTGAAACATAGATAATCAGTTTTTCATACCACATGGTTGTATATTTGAGTAGATACAAATTCTTGGAATACAAAATACCCAACATTGTAAACATATTTTCTAGTAAACAAATTGTTTCATAGTATCTACATTAAACCATCTACATATGTTTAAGTTAATGAAAATAGAGTTCAATATTTGCATTATATATATATATATATATATATATATATATATATATATATATATATATATATACATACATACATACATACATACATACATACATACATACATACATACATACATACATACATACATACATACATACATACATACATACATACATACATAGGTATATAGGTACACATCTATATTAACAAATTACATTTTAATTTTTATTTATTTGTAGTATGGCAATTGCCAGGAAAATGTCTAGTACATTTAGTGACTCAACTCTGTTAAGCTATTAGATTAATTACAATATACTTGTAAACAAATATTTATCAAGAGAAATTAAACATTTCACTAGTTTATATTCCTTATTAAATTAAATTTCCTAACATTTTATAGAGGAAAGATATTCATACATGAAACTTACATTTAAATCTGAAAAATATACATCGAACATTCTTTTAAATTTAATTTTGATACATTTTTTGTTTTATCTAATTATTCCATACATTACTTATACTTTTGTTGAAATCGTTTTTTTAATATAATTCGTCTGGTGAGTATTTTGGACCACTCTTGATTCAACAGCCTTCTTCATTATTCTTCCGTTCATGACCATTCCTATAATTGAAAACAAAATTAATATTGTAGTTTTCTAAATCCTGGAATTTCTTTTTTTTTGTTTGGAATGCCATACTTCTCTTGATCTTTTGTCTCCTCTCGCTGGTGCTAGCTTTAGCTAGACTGGTTTCAGTGATTGTAGGCACCAAGCTTCTTTTGTTGAGCTGTATTAATGGAGGCACTTAGCGAGTTTATTTTCTCATTTATTGTTCTTCTCACTGTTCTTGAATATCCCCCATATTCTTGGCTATGTCCATTTCTAGCTAGTAGAAATCTTGGTTAACCCAGTAGGAACAGAACTCGTATATATTTACAACAGTGAAAATTACCGATGCACACAAGATGCCCCACAAGCAACCAGAGTGACTCACCGCCCAATTAACAGAAAAAACTAACGAAGATGGCAAGCAGCCAAAACCAATTTAGCAAAAGACCAAACCAGCGAAAGAAGACAAAAGATCAAGAGAAGTATGGTATTCCAAACCGTCACAGACCCGTAACAGGTATTCAAAATTTAATGTTGTACACGTTGATTAAATCCCCAGTTGGAATTTGGAAGTGTGCACTCACATTTGTCAGACTGATGTAACCTGATGCTATGTATCCGGTTTGAGTCTTGCCGCTCTGCAAGGGTGATCGAAACTGCTCGGATGAATGTTCTCCCTCGAGTGGAGACCACCGCTGAACAACCTTAATGTATTCCTCTCAACACTGAAATCACAGAGGCAACCATTTTCTTTCCTTAAACGGGGTCATCGTATTTTGGGAATAGTGACAGGATTGGGGGTGGGTGGGTGTCAGGTTGGAGGAATGAAATCGCATTTTGTTTTCACTCACTCAGTAGTGTTGGGCGGTATTGTGATGACCCATCTGGCTAGGTGAGTGTGGGTATGGGAAGGCTCGTGGAGTATGGTGCTCTCGGTGAAGAGTTGGGGCGCCCGCTTGTGACCCGAGGAGGAGCCACTGCCACCGCTGCCCCCTACCCGCTCCACATCCTCTTCCTCACCTCCTCCACACCAACGCCACCTCCAAAGGGCGACCACCAGCTCTCTGTTCGACACCAGGTAGATCCAAGGGTTCACGCAGCTGTTCAAGCTGCTCAGCAGTGTCAGTATCGTGAATGTCGCTCCTGAGGACATGTGAAACTTGATGAAACCGAGATGTATGTCCTTTCTTCATTGGGGTCATCAAGAAAAATCCGACGCGACCAGTCTGGCCTCATTTAATTAGCGAAAAAGGTTATGAATAATGTGTTCAAGGACAAAATATTTAAAGAGAACGAATTATAACAATAGCACTTCTGATAGGATCCTGTAATACTGTGCGATGAACCTCAGCTGGCTTAGGTTGACCCCCTTCAAGTCCGGGGATACTTGCTATGTTTGGAAAGCGGACTGGAGCTCGCTCGGGTCACTTACCCCTTACACTTAGCCTTGCTACTTACACGGTAAATAAATTCTAGTTGTCACTGACTGGCTTCCGGTGAGATCCGGTGGGAAGAATATCGTTTGGTATATTCTTCATCCACATCACGCGATCTCAAATAAATTCTACTTTATTCTATCGGCATTGAAAATGTAACTAGTCGTGATATCGCATTAAAAATAAGACACTGGTGGAAGATTGTAGTGAACAGCACCCGCGGTGCCGAAAGTCCCCTGGGACCGATCGCTTTTACTGTTTTTTACATAAAATCTTATCGGGGCTGGGCAATGAAATGGTGAACCACCTTCGAGAAATGGTGAACTGTAGGCGTCCGGATCCCAGGAGGCCCAGAGCTGGGCACAGATGAACGGCGACGAACAGGCAACGTAAACGACTATCACAGCAATCGTCTGCTTCACGGTGTTGATCTTAGCCCTGGACACCAACTGGTGAGGAGAAGCGACTGAGATCGGGTAACCTGCGCTCCTCCAGATGCAGCGGCAGATGCAGCTGTACGTGTAGATGAGCGCCACAAGCGGGACGATGAACACCGATACCGTGTACCTGGGCACAGTTTCATTAGTTCCTTTGCTGAATGAGACAGAGAGAAAATATGGGAACTTCTACTGCTTGGCTCCCCCACACCCCATTCACCCCTCACATAGAGTACATTTGGATTCGCTGTAATAGTTTCAAAAACAATAACCGATTTCTAAATTACAGGGGCTTCTCGGGGTGCATCGAAAGAGCAATGCATTTGCTTGAAAGAGAGGTCATATCCTAGGCCAATGGTCAGCAAACCATCGATCCACTAGGAATCTCGCGGGGAAATTGTTATGTTCTTTAGAAATTAAAACCTACATTTAACTTTTTTTTAAATGAATCAAAAACTTCTTTTTTAAATTTATCAAAAACTTTCATTCTATATTGTAATAGTATATGTAATATCTTGTAATTCCATGTTGTAATTTTCTATAGCTGTGGTTCTAAACCTTTAATACAGTTTCTCATATTTTGGTGACCCCCAACCATAAAATTATTTGTGTTACTAACTTCATAACTACAATTTTCCTACTGTTATGTGTTAGGTGACCCTTATGAATTCAACCCCCAAAGGGGTCACAACCCTCAGGTTGAAAACAGCTGTTCTATAATGTAGTATAAATGCACAATGGTCTTGTAAATAGCTGGAACTTGAAACATACTCGTACATGAGAGAGGTGCTTATCTTTAGCAGCCTTTCCATATTTGGAGTGTAACTTTTTGGGTTGGAGGGTGTGCGACCCCTGTCCTAGGCTTTCGTGTGGATATCAGTTGCTATCACCAGCTCCAAAAAACGACACATTTATAGACATAAATTCGTTCGAGCGTGATTCCTCTTCTGTTCCCAGCAATACTAAGCTAAATAAGCATTAGAAGAATGTAGGGAAATGAAAATTAGAAAAATTATTAGCGCGGCCTCCTTCTTCTGGGTGAGATCCTTTTCAGGGAAGGTACCCTCAAGGTGTGCACTATTAATTCTTTTAAGAGTTACTTAATACTTTAAACACTTTTGAGGGGCGTTTAGAGTTATATTTTGGCTTGCAGTTGTCCAAAGTTGGATCAAACAAAAGTCTCAGCAACTTAATGAGAACAAGAAATTTTAAGAATTTTTTAGGATTATTTCATCTGTTTCAAATTTTGGATAGCTAACTTATTCAAATTGGGCTGCACTAGAGCCTCGGATAAGGTGAATAGGTTGATGGGGAATACATTATTGATGGATGAAATGAATAGAATTCTCCACAGTAGAAGAAGAAAAAACTAACTCACCAGGTAACATAAAATTTTTCACCATAAGGCTGTGGAAAAATTGCCCAACAATCGTACACCTCAGGAGCTATTTCGCGGAATGAAAAGATAGTAACCTGCAACGTAAAATAATATTATTTTATGCCAACTATGTTATCTTTGTGCATTTTGGATCCCCACAATTAAAAACTACCAACTATAAACTATGCGCTGATTTTAACTACAGAGATGTAAGAATACAACTAAGAATAAATTATATATATTTTGTGCGAATGAAGCTTTACGAATTTAGAAAAAATATATCGGTCTTTTTAACCTTTTTGTTGGCCTAGTTTAATTTGACAAAATCAAAACAAAATAAATATTATAATATGATAAAATATAATTATACTTTATTGAATTGCAATGGCATCAAATTGAAATTCTTCGTAGACTATTTCCTGATGTAAATTAATTTTTAACTTTCTCGCATCTAACATTATGTATGCAATATTATTGCTAAAGGTCGTTATGATTTACTGGATTATAGTTTAAAACATGTTTCACTTATTTTTCACCATATTTTTGTGATGAGAGCTTTGAAATGTTTTTGTTCTGAGAGACTTCGATTGGTTCCGAACCACCAGGTTACTGCATGGTTGGCAGAAAAGTTTGATAACTGTATTGAGACTCCTAACAATATGAAATTAGTTGGGTTATGTGATTTCTGTTTTGGTGACTTTTGAATTTACCTACTGTGTTGCTCCTGATCCCTAACCCACACTCATTATGTAGGGGCTCACTCCATTAGTATCCGGAGCCTTACAACCCCAGTAGTTTTTAATTAAGGAAAAGACCCTCTCAATACATTCAATGCAAGTTAGTGTAGGATCGCACCCCTTGATGGGTCGTTTAACAATCATAAAGTTAAAAAAAAATATTTGAAAATATAATTGGGGTAGTCACCTGTGGCAGAGAGAAAGCCAGGGCGAACCCCCAGGCTGTGTATACCATAGTGTTGGCCCGTGTTCCACTCCAAGAGCAGTAGGTGAGCGGATGGCAAATGGCTTGGTAGCGGTCCAGGGCCGTGGCCATGAGAACGTAGCTGCTTAAATATGGACCGAGAGTCTGGCCGAACTTAACCAACTTGCAAAGTACTCCACCGCCTCTGAACCTGTAGGTCACCTACAAAACGAAATAACGGGATAGGTCAAGCTCTATATAAAAGTAGAGACGGAGCACCATCTTATAGAAGATCAAAATATAAAAATATTATTGGCGAATTGAATGAATTTTAAAAAATGTACTTTAAATTTATGTGGACTCGTTTAATTTTAATTTACCGTTCATTCGACAAAATCAAAATAGAAAATAACTATTATACAATATAGTAGTAGATTATACACATCCGTACCTGAACCTGTAGGTCACCTGCTACAGAAATATCACATAGTGTATCCGATAAACCAAATAACGGGATAGGCAAGTTATTGTAATTTAATGGTTTCACATCGAAATGGACACTTTCCATTATTATTTATTAATTTGATTATCTTTAATATAGTTTTGAACTAATTGTGACCGTAAATCAAAATAAAGGAGTTTAAAGTTTATACAGAGAAGGTGCACTGCACCTTCTCTGTATAATGGGCTGTAAAATGTAACTGTCCGCCCCTGAACCTGCAGGTAACCTGTCCCGAAAATATCAGTTTCCGAGAAACAAAATTTATTTTAATGACAATCCTTACAAAGTTCGTATAATTTAAAATGCGTTTGAAATCGAAATGGAGATTTTTCTAATTATTTATTATTTATTTCTATTATATCTTGTACACTTCGGCCGTCAACTAATCCGACCATACCTTTTCACCTGTTTACGCCTATTAATATAATGTAATAAAATCTATAGTCACAATCGAAGCAATTTTTAACGAAAGAATTCAGGGAACAACCGGGCACCAGAATAGAAACCGAATTAAAATTAAACGCTTTCAAATTGACAGGAAAGCGTGGAAATTCTATGAATTATTGATTGCATCGCCATAGCAACGATTTCATTGCCGGACGGCACCATAAAGCGGGGAATCCCTCGCCGGTCTGCCTTATTTGGAGTCGTCCATTTTGATTCTAACCTGTCAAATAGATTTTTTTAAATCTAACGGGGTTCTTTCCGAACAAACAAAGAGTTTTGGCTCTATTTTGGAACAATTAAATTCTGAATGCTCAATTACTGAATTATAATTCAATCGATCAAAAGGAAATCTAAACATTGAGATGGTACAGGAAACCGTCGTAGAATGATATGACTAATTTTGACAATAAATCCAGCATTTCGGCCCCCCGCCGGTAAATTTCCTCTCAGGCTTGTCCCCGCGATTTGTTCCCAGTCACGTTCGGAATCGAAGCGTGTTTTTTTACTTTAAGCAAATGGAAGGAGAGAAGACTACCGGCGACCACGATTTGCTACTTACGAAAGTTCTCCTGCATTGCAGACTATACGCAAATACGATTTTTGTCTACACATTTCCTATTGTTACTCCTATTGTAAGTATACTATCATTAATTATAATTAAACTTTTACGTGTGTTCAACTATCAGTTCAAAACTCGGCTATTATTATTACGACGTTATTAATTATATTATACATAAATTAGAATTTTATCGTAAATAAAACATTAATATTAATATTTTTTAATTATTTAAATATACGGTTAAAAATATCTTTTTTAAATATTCTTCTTCGACATTATTTAAATAGAGAGAAAACGATGAGCGAACGGACAACGGCCGGTCCTGCATTATATTTCTAATTCTCCAACTACGGCATTTACTCGTACAGTAATTGCCGTATTTATTGTACGAAATAATCTGGAGAGTGTATATTAATAATTAATTATAATCGATACGGCGGGAATAAAGAAAATAACTACCTCCCAGGCGAGTTGGGGCAAAATATTTAGCCAAGCGGTGACCATGTCGGCAATGGACAAGTGGAGCATGAAGTAATGGATTCTGGGCAGATTGGGACGGTTGGGCGGGGGCCGGTTGGCAGAGAGGGCGCCGAGGACAGCGCCGTTCCCAACAACTGTCGCTACGAACATCACGCCCAGCGTCAGCATCTCCATCTGAGCCAGCCGCTCATCCCTCTCCAGTCCTCCACCTTCCGCCTCCGTCCCGTTCATAGACCTGAAACACCACCCTCACCACCCTCAGCACCCTCAGCACACCGACCCCCAATAATACACCACACATTCTCCACCGAGAGACAGGCGGTATATTTTCGAATCTTTTAGTTAGGCTTTTTAGTTTTATAGCGTAGAATAAATGTATCTTCAATTGTATCCAGGATAACAATATACAAATTAAAATGGATAGCGCTATGCGACATCGCTTGCACCATCTCCAGCTAACTGCTTTTTATTTATTATCCCTGAGAGTAGGAATCTTCCGAATTACTCTGTCGCGTTAGACCCTTTGTTTCGTTGTCACGCTCACTCCTTTGGGCAGATTAGCCGTCATTATTCTTTATAATTCCGAAGGTCGTCGCCTTTATAATATCGGATATATGAATATCGTGTTACTTCACTTCTATGCCAATAAGCAATGTCGATCTTTCAGTATCCGCCAACGGTTGTTGGCAGAGGGGGTCTGCACGAGCGCTACAAACGTATTTTAGGAACCGAAAAGGGAAAATTTCTCTTTCAAATAGGTGATAGTTAAAGGAGGGTAGGTAGCGAGTGGACTGCCGTAAGTGGTTGTGGGATTGTCGAAGGAGTGCCTCGACCCCGAGTCATAAAAATGCTTTGTCCAGGAGAGGTTGGAAAAGGAGGTAAAACCGGGGAATTTTGTTTCCAAAAGTCACAAACCGATTTTCGTATCCGAACCGGACTTGGGAAGGCGCCGTCGACTCAGAGAGAACGCTCAACGCCAATTCGGTTTTTCCAATCCTATCGAATCGTAAACCCCGAAACGTACGGTCAGTGAAATTCTAACTACCCGGACCCTACAGGCCGATAGAAGTACACATTTTATTTTCCAGAGTTACATTGCAGAAAATGTGAGATTTGCTGCGATCCCAATCAATTGAAAAGTATGGGAGAAAAAACTCGAAATTTGTGGCCCTGGATTCTGTGAGAGATAAGCGCGATGTCGCCAGTGAGAATTCGGCGTTTCCCGGTCGACAACCTTACTGAACGACATAGGGAATATTAACCGAAAAGTAAACCTGGGACTTGCTGTGTTTGAAGATTTTGAGAAAGCGCTGATTTTGTGGTTTACAGATGTCAAGAAGTTTTCTTCCTCCTTTCTTTTTATTTATCGTACACTCAACCTTTACGGTTATCGGTACCAATTGCTGAAAGGTTTTTTTTATATCACTCGCTTCTCCTGATAAAGAGCCACCAGGTAATGGCACTTTCCACGGGTATCCGGGCTACGGGTCGAGGAAATCTCTAGGCCTGTTGTGTTTAAGTAGCAATTCCCTAATTTCCGGTTTGAGTCCGGTTGAGATTTATTTGTGTAGGGTATGTGATTATGTGTATGTAGTGTCTAGAAAGAGACCGAGGTAGTGAATCTGCCGCTGGGTGGGGATAGGTATGTCGGTAATGAAAACATTATGACGGGGTTGACTATATAGTCTGAAGGTCCATTGGAGCCATTCACCTTCAATCTCCTGCACCCGGATTGGATATTGGTTGGAATGGTGTTCTCGGAGGCTGGTGGTTATAATTGCGCGAATCTAGTCGGAAGTAAAGAGGCATTGAGCTGGAGATATTAGAAAGATATGATTGCTCAATACGACCCCAATGGCATTTACTATACAGACGAAACGGAGATTTTTTTCTCCGAAAAATGGAACGAAACGGTTCCTGCCTCATCGAAATTTAGCACAATCAAAAGGGAACAATGTCTTGTAGGGAAAAATCCAAATTGAGGTTGACGGCTCTCCTCTCTTTTAATTCATCAGGCCCTCGCCAAATTCGGCCACTGGCAGTTACGATGGAAATAGGAAAGCCTACCCTACCCAACACCTTTTCTGTAACTCAATTCGATGAGGAAATTATGAAGAAAAGAAGGAAATTTGATCTTTGGTTTTTAATTTCCCACTTCTTTTACTGACGATTGAAAATTGAATTTCAGAAAATTATTTTACGTACGACTTAATTATTAAAAATATATATTTGAAATCTTACTGCGGATGGGAAAGTCAAAGATTATGCGGATCTCATAACGGAATTTTCGTTGCAAGGAACGCAAGGAATGCGTTTTCTTTCTTGAATTTTCTTTTGTCCCTAGAAGTAACGGAATTTTACCTGGATTTATACAGGGATCGAACAGTTTTAAAGGGAAATTATAGAAAACCTTTGGAAAGCCCAGAAAAGGGACAAGGGGCTGGTTACCCTGAGGGTGTGGCGCGTACCAAACAGGATAAAGCATTCACCATATGTTCTCGGGTTTTTATTATTGTAACTTTCCACGTTATCTTACCAATATTGTTCAAAAAAACAAGCATATTTTAGTCCAAATATTCGTGTGTACAAATGTAGAAAAGCACAACATTTGTATACCGTCTACGATATTCTATTTTTTTAACTGTTTTATTGTCATATGTGTAGAATGACAAATGATGTACCACTAATAAGAAACATAGCATAACGGAAGAGAACCTCACTGCCTTTCCCCCTTTTTGAAATTTATTTTTCCGCTATGTTAAAATCGTGCACCCACATTTGGAATGTCAGGAGATAGTAGGGTTCAGACTGTAGGATTAGGACAGTGTGCAATTCGGGAGTGAAATTTATGCCTAATTTATAAAGGAAAATAAACTAAGTCGCAAAGACAGTTTGCGATTACAAATACAAATACTTTATATATATATATATATATATGTATATAATGTTTTATATTATATATTTTTCTCGTCCCTACGTCCCCTCCCGCCGGTCTAGAGTGGCCGCTCGCCAGCTTCAGTAGCCGTGTCTGTGAGTACTGAGGATGGCGAGAAGCCGGTCTAGACCGACGAGAGGAGACGGAGGGTCGAGAAAAATAAAGTATTGTAATTGTAGTTGGTTTGACCGGTGGTGAGGGGATAATGGAGGGGTGTAAAGGAGTGGGGATTGGTGATGGTGGAATGGATAGTGGAGAGGAACGGGTAGGGGAGTAGGGTCGGTCGGTGGAGGGGGTTGGCCAGCCTGAGAGGGGATCGTGGAGGGGGAAGTGGTGGGGATGACGGCTATAAAAGCCCAGCTCAGAAATAGAACCTCACCACACCGCCTTTCATTTGCCGTCTGGACAGATCTTCGCTTTATCCCTAACTGCCATCCCAGTTACGATTACTTCTCAGAGGACCCAATCTTCCCAAGGTGACAACGCTTCTGCATTCTTCCACAGGTATATCCCACCGTTTCGTTTGCCGCCCCTTTTTTCTTTTTCTTGAACTTTAGTAAAATAGAATTATCCCGCGATTGAAGTATGATTTAATTTTGACCGCGATGATTTATGTCTCCCCCATGCTTGTAAAGTTTAAATCCGAAGTAACTCTAAATCGAACCTTTGTTGAAAAAATAATTCCGGATAAACTTCCCCACCGGGCTTTCGTTGTATTTTTAATATTTTATTTTCATCGGTGTTCAGAATGAGAACCCGAAACCTATCTAGCTTGACGCCAGACTCGGCGAGTAGAGATATACGAGTGGAGAGTATGTACATTTAATTCTTTATTGTATATAATACTAAATTTTACACTCGCCTATATGGTCCAAAGCTAGACAGGTTTCGGTGTATTGTTTGTGACTGTATCTGTATTGTATCCGATGTATTTTTTTATATGTGTAATTTTGATGTTGTGTCTACACGAAACACTACGAGTTTAATTGAAACAGACTAATTTATTTCGCAACAATGAGTAAGAGGGGTAAAGGGCCACAGTGAATAAGAGTTACTGATCGTAGGAGAGAGGCAACAGACGGCTTCATTGTTCCCTTCCCTATATCCACTACTCTATTAACAAACGAGTGGCCAGACTCTACTATACATAACACGGTACATACACAGTACTACATATAATGCTATACACATTAAGGGGGAAAACTCACCTATTTGGTCAAAACTTGGACAGATTTCAGTGTGAGTATTAAATGTATTGTTTGTACATGTATGTGTATGCAATTATAAATGTTATTTGATATTACGAACATATATGTTAAGCTTATAATTTAATGCTCGGTAATGCGTCATCGCTGGTGCTAACATTTTAACGCTATAAAACCGGCGGCCGGGGAATTTTTAATAAAGAACCGATTTTAATAAAATGTCAATCGTTCGTTTATTTCGAAGTCCGGCGGAAATCACCTTCTTTGACCGTTGGAGTTTTGAAATAGTCCCTAAATTGTGCTTTTGATAGTGAAATTTGGGACAGTTATGTATTTGTATAAAGCACTTTTCAACAAGGAATCTTTTATTTGTTTCCAATCTCACTGTTCGATATAATAATATATACCAATATATATTTCGATTTGTATGGTTAATTATTCCCTGTCTTATAATTCCGTTTTAGTAGTTCCATTCCCTCGAACTTTTTTTTTCTTTTCTCTTTTTTAGTTGGCTGGTTCTTTTTTCCTTTTGTGTTTTCTTAATTTGGTCGAGTTTCGTCTCGCCGTTTGTCCAGTGCAGTTCTGCCCCCTGTGGCATTTTCTAAATTCCCCTAAATTTAAACTTGACACAGTTTTTGGCAGAACTGAGCCATCGGCCTATTTTTAAAATTTTGGTGAACGTAGGTCTAATAGGTCGCTTTCGTAATTATTATAAATAAACTGAAATAAGGTCTCCCTAAGGACACGAGGGAACAAAGCCGTTCGGTCTGTTCAGCTGCTTCCATTCGATGATAATTCCATGTTATTATTGTGTCAATTAATAATCGGAATGTCGCAGAAGTAAAGTGGAACATTTGAAGGGCCGATAGCCCATTGGAGAGGAAACACAAAACGCCTATTAACTAGGGCCCAAGTCGTAGCAATGTAGGTAATAATGTAAGCGGCGGTGAGGGGAGGGGGCGCAGGGAAACGTAATAAAGCCCGACCAGGTCGAAGATTCTTCCCTCGTCCGGCAGTGGCTCTCTCGGTGTCCTCGAGAGACCGCTTTCTCCTCCTCCCCACCTACCCGTTCCTCCGCGCGCGGCGTTCCCACCCCCGGCAGTCTCACTCGGCGTATCCCCCCGTCCCCTCTTCCACCGGCTGCCGACTTGGTCACGCCGACGCGGCCCCCCTCTCCCACCGGCTTGAACTCGCCTCCGTGAGAAACTGATGAGCTAGCTGATTTCAGACGGCGGGCGGTCCCGATAGCGATTATATAGTTAATAAACAAAACCCGACATAAATTATAAACGGACCGTTACACCACCCCTCGCTTTTCAAAAGGTCTGAGCCCATGGCCAGAACTTTCGCTAAATTTAATTTGTATTACTCGATCCAAAACACTCAACACTATTACTATTACTTAACACGAAACACAAAAATTACATTTAACCCAGTCCTCCGGGTTACAATAATATTACGATATTTCGCATGGTGTATCGTCGTCGCAATACAAAATCAACGGCTAATGTCATTCAGTTCAAGCATGAACGTTTCCGGTAAACCCGTTGCGGAGAGCACCGCAATTCCTTTCAAAAACACCTAATTTGGGATTATTATCCCTCCTTTGCACAATGTTGTGCAACCGTTCAAGAATTTCGTGAAAACATCTGATATACCTTACTTCCTACTTCCAACACGTAGACTCACAAAAATTTGAGTTCACTTTCCATCGTTATCGAAATTTTGAGTTTTTATCTTCCTAAGTCTTGTCACTAAGAGAACTAGGAAATTTTGGTGGAGGGGGAGGCCGGGAACAATAATGTAATGTGAAATTCTCAGTTGAAAGTTTTAATGGACATAACGATAAATTAAAATGAATTTCCGCGTAAGAGAAAATCAATTTCTGACAAAAACTCGCGGGCGGTGAGAACGCGTGGACATTTTACTATGGAATACCAAATTTCGTTTACGACCCCATTCTCAATTGTCCTACCCCCACCATAATCTATATCAAGTACCAAATATAGAATTATGCTGATAAGTAACGCACAAATGAAAAAAAAACAAAGAAAACGGAACGTAAACTGCCGACATAATAAGCGAGAGAGGGCCGAAATGAACGCGTGGGATTCAATTCAGAACCGCAGTATAAACATTCTTTCCCGTGTAGCATTTCGGCAATACACAGTAATAAAATATGTAACTTAAAGAAATTTAATTTCGAAAATTCTAAAGGAATTTTTTCATTCGTAGTCTTAACGGTGTGCGCGGATCAGAGTGGGCGCTGAGGTCGCTTAGGAGTACGAAGGTATCCTACTTGGGGAAGACGTCGGTGACCGGCGCAACGTCTTTCGGCTAACGTCTCGCGACAGATCGATCGGAAAAAGGCTTATCGGCCGTACCGGGCAGACCGCTAAGGGACGAAAGAAGAGAGATCTACAGGAGGGGACGGAAAAAGACAAGTTCCTCCAGTCGAAAGTTAGCAGGAGCGAAATGGCCGGAAGGTGGGTGTGGGACAACGACAGCCAAGAACTGCGGTGGGACGAGACCGAGGAGGACGAGGGCGACGCCTACTTACGGGGAATCGTCGAGAGGGCCTACGAGCTGATAGAGAGACTGAAGAGGACCCAATATCCCCCCCTCGTTAAGTACATTTACCGGAGGGATCCGAGCCTCTCGCCGATGACGTCCCGAGAAGTGGAACTGTTTAAAAGAGACTCGAACGCATCGGTAACCGTCTACGAGACGATGCCCGACGAAGTAGCTGAGGAGCCGATAACGATTCCGGACCCGGTGAGGACGTTCGAAGAGGCGTTCTACGGTCGGGAAGACATGATATCAATGTTGGCGGAGCGGGGTTTCGGGGCACCGACGCCGATACAGAAGTTGGCCTGGCCGATATTGCTGAGCGGGTTCGACCTGATAGCCAACGCTCAAACGGGAACCGGAAAGACGCTGGCGTTCCTGCTGCCGGCGCTGGCCCACATACACGAACAGCCGGGACCGTGGACCGGCCCCAGGGCGCTGGTCCTGGTCCCCACTAGGGAATTGGCCCTCCAGCTGAAACGGATAGTCGCCAGCTGCGACTACCGGGACACCCGCGCCGTCTGCCTGATCGGCGGCGAGACCCGCAGGGGGCAGCTGCGCCGGCTCCGCCGCGGCGCCGACATCATCCTGGCCACCCCGGGCAGACTCTGCGATATAGTCGAGGACGGACTCCTCGACCTGGCATCTATCAGTTTCTTCGTGCTCGAAGAGACTGATAGGTTGTGTTCCTACGCGCTGGAACACCAGGTGAGGAGGTTGGCGGTCCGTTTGAGACCGGACAGACAGACGGTGATGACCGGTGCCACTTGGCCCGACTGGATACGTTTTTACGTAAAACATTACAGCCGACGCCCGCTACGGGCGATCGTCGGAAAGGAGACGCTGACCTCGGCCAATACCGTCGAGCAGACGGTGGAAGTGATGCGAGAAGACGACAAGAAGGAGAGGCTTTTTGAAATCTTGGAGGAGCGGGCGCCCGAAGACAAGATAATAATATTCGTCGGGAGCGTACCCGTGGCAGTGGACGTGGTCAGCGACCTGGCCCTCCTGACGATCGTGGCCGAGAACATTCACGGCCAGGAGGACCAGTGGGACAGAGCCCGAGCCATCGCCGAGTTCAACTCCGGCGAGGTTAAGGTTATGGTCGCCACCGATGTCGCTGCCAGGGGCATCGATATAGACGGCCTCAGTCTGGTCATCAACTACGACATGCCCGGCTCCTTGGAGGAGTACGTCCACCGCGTCGGCAGGACCGGCAGGGCCGGCACCAGAGGAAGGGCGATTACATTTTTTACCGAATACGATCTGCTGAACGTTTGGGGTTTTATAAAACTGTTGGAAGACTCGGAACAGGTTGTTCCGGACGAGCTCCGCCGGCTAGCCCAACGACGACCTCCGGATCCTCCCACTAGCGACTCCGAGTCCGAATTCGATAATATGCACCCGGAGTAACATTTCCAGGATGTTTCCAGAGAATCTTATTTTTTCCTTTTGTCAAAATTCCACGGGCGTAAATGTGAAACGAGCGGCCGAGATTGTGAATAATATACCGATTAGTGACTCGATTATCGGATGCCGACTTGTTATTATTTACATTACGGCAGTGTGTCGTGTCGGTGTTGGTTTGATCGTTTATTACTTTATATTTAATAGTTCGCTTTATGTTTGTGCGCGAGCGGGGAATGCTGTCTGTCTATTGTTCTTACGGTATTTATGTGAAATAGTTAGCGAGATGAAAGGCTGAAGAGATGAGAGACTGGAATAGAGACACTGGCCGCCGAAGTTGCAAGTATTAATCGGCGGGAGATCTATTCTTGGCGGGTAAACGCTACTCCTGTATTTAATGTACTCGACATTCCGCACATTCACTTCTCGTTATTTGTAATGTTTTTATTTAGTCTTAAATTATTTTTTTTATTCTGTTACGCTAATGTATTATATGTTGTGTTATATATTTGTTGCCTTGGTAAATAAACTAGTTTTTTTACTGTTTTAGCCCGACTGTAAAACGATCTCAAAAACAACGATTTTATTTTTTCGAACCAAATATTTACAAACTTTATACTTGTTGTCAATTAACGACTAATTGGCTTTTTTGCTGCCAAGCATTAGTTCATCGTATTAGTCATTAGTAATGGTTTGACCTTTATTAATATATGTCTAGTGTTTTAGGATTGTTAAACTAAATACTGAAATACAGAGAAAAAGACTAAAGACTATCTATACTTCCTTATACTGTAAGCCGAAAGAAGACGGAAATTGTATAGTTTCTCTGAGGGATTTTCTAGAGCTGCTCGTGCATTATTTTATTGCATTATTGAAAATCGTAATGAGCAGTGGTTTTCGCGACCAGAACTGGAATTACCACTACCCCGGACTGGTTTCAAGAAGGACAGAACAAAAACCCTTCCATCGCAGCTCACTCCAATAAAATAACACTTCCGGTAGGCAATTTCTATTCTGTTAGGCGCCTTTGTTTTAAATATAGAAGGGTTTAATCCCGCGACTGATATTTGGAATCGTCAGAGTCAACTGTATTTAATCTGTTCTTTAATCTTCGGAAGAGTCGTCGTTGTCTGAAAAATTATTTATCTTATAAAATATCCGCACATTCTGATATTATACGAATATTATGCCCTCTTTTGACTTCGGGATTTATTTCCATCGAACAAAAATCGCTTTCGTTTTAAGCTTCCCGAGCCTTCGATTCGTCGAGAAGCGAGAATCGCCGTAACCGCCGGGACGGTCGATGCTTCGAGCAACAAGTAGCAGCCGGCGGGACAGACGTCCAAGCGCTCTAAAGATAAGGGAACATTTGAATGAACTATATGGAAAGCTTTTTGCGACCGAAGATAGAATAAATTCCAAACTTCCGGCTCTAACCGTTCTCTAATATCGCTAAGAAATGGACCGATACTAGAGAGAAACTGGATCGCCATTCTTTTAATTTTCTAGTATTTCAAGCGGTAAATTAAGAAGTCGTACCCGAAAATTAAACATTTCTCTTTTAGAATAGTTTAAAACTAACTATTTATTCCGTTTTTTTTGTTTCCCGTCCGTACACTCGCAGTCGATCGTAACGAGTATTAGCCGTTATAAAACTAGAAATAATAATATAATATTATAATAATTAATTTTCATGAACTATAAAATCATCTCGAACTATTCAATTCCATCCGGCAAAGAAGGTCGGAAATTTTCATTGGCGCAAAATGCAAAATTTCGCAAGGAAAATTTGTAATTGAGACACAAATATTATCCTTAACCCGATTGTCTTGAAATCCTGCTTTCAAATGTTGTAATTTAAAACCCTTCCTCCGGAATACCGGGTTCGTGCGTCCCGACGACGTCTCCGTGCGGAGTCCTTTTAAACTACTGTTACCCGTTGACAAAGGACTGAAAGCGCCCAGTATAAAAAAAGTGGAAAATGGCATTTCCCTGGAGAGACTTTGAGAGGACTGCCGATAGTGATATTCCAGGACATCGAACCAACCTCTTCAAGATTGCTCTCTGGAGACGACAACCCAACCGTTAAGATTGTAAAATATCAGCGTTTTCGCCTAGAATTTCGGCACCTTCCATGTGCTTACTTATTCCGTTATATTTTATATGTAATATGTATTGTATATTATATGGATGGAAACATGTATGCGTTTGCCTTATAGACTATATAGATTCTAGTTATATTTTGTCTATTCGTAAAATAATTGATGCCTTCTTATGGTGTATAACCTAGGATATATTCGTATTGCTTATGGTTGTAAATTTAACTTATAATTTCTCTCGCTCTAGCGCTATTGTTTAATATTAAGATTTAAGATTTTTTGTTAGCGTATTAATCTGTGCCTCTTGTAATTCTAAAAATATTCTGTATAAAATTCGTATTCTTAAAGTAGTTATTATGGCTAACAATAATTTATAAATTCATCTGTATTCTATATGATATTTATTTAAGCACACCGTTTTGTGCTTATATGATATTTATTTAAGCACACCGTTTTGTGCTTATTGTAATTTTATTGAAACTATTCCATGTACACTGGCTCGTATATGATATCCATATTTGTGACTCGACCATAAGTTACTACCGTCGAAAAATTCAACCGAGCATGCTAATAATGTGTCACATGACTTCGGGCACGGTTTTGACACATTTTCGGCTGTCGTTCGGGTAACAAAAGGTTGTTAAATTTAGCATGTGCTAAAATGAAATTAATTCGTACACGAGGGTGGGAACTTTTCGTATTATATATTAATGTGCGTATTTTCTTTATTCTATTGATGTATTGGTTTTACTTTGTATCTAATGGTTCGTAGTATATTAAAATAGGATAGTGTTGTCTGCATTATTGCTTGTTGATCAAATTTATTGTTGTGTGCTATCACATATTACACTCTATAAAATACGTACGTAATTATTGTTTATCAAGGTTAGGTTTCAATTAGTTTTTTATTTTAGAATTTATATTGTAAAACTACCTATATTTACTTTATATAGACGTTTGTGCTTAGAACTTTTTGAATATGTATTGTATAAGTTGTTTATTCTATATTCTTTAAGATTCTAAATTCTGTTTAATCTCTGTGTGTGTATATACCGTAGTGTTATATGTTTGTCCCTTTGATAATTGTGAATAAACTCGTTTAAATGTAAACTTGTCTTTTATTCTGTATTTGTCCATAACAAATACTGGGGCCTTGCAAGGGTTTAATGATATATCATACAAATTACTTGGATGTATTGCATATTAATTGGGAATTCGTATTTATTATTTTGTGTGTTAACACGACCGCATTACTCATTTAATATATTTGACAAAAAATGCAACAAGTTGTCCGATTTGGGATAGTAGCCAAGTTTTGGAATCATTTGTGAATAAAATAAGCGTAGTCGAATATATGTGGAGGTGTTATTAAAATATTACAGAGAATAAATGGCTCTGTAGTAAGTTAAATTTGAATCGGAATTAGAAAGAGATCGATATTAAATTTATGGATGTCAACGGATGAGTCTATGGGCAATCCTTTTATTTACAATGTATGCATTCTTTGATATTTTATTTATATATAACTATATTTCTACTTTTCGATACTGAGTAAGTTTTCAACAGCCTGCTAAGTGAAAAGTTGTGTTAAGTGTTATTGTTATGAGGGAAGTTGAATCGCGGCCGAGCAACAAGTTGCACTTGCCCCGGGCCGGTACAAGCCGTTCGGAGTTGTGAAGGTTAGGGATTCTCTAGTTCGATTGTACGAAGAGCACCTGAATCTTATGAATAATTATGAATCGTTCTTATTAACAAGAACATTTTAATTATCCCAACCTTTCCTGAATAAAGAATCACTGGTAAAAAGAAATATTGGGTTTAATCCGTTTCTGATAAAGGAATATTTGATTCGACAATGATGTGAGGTACAACCGTGCTTAATTAGCTAATACAAAATATATGTCTATTCCTACCTATTTTTTTTCCACTCTTTTATTGTTACAACTGTAAAATTATACAACAAGCAAGATTGATATAGGCACTAGCTACAATAGACAACAGAGGAGAAACCCACTGGTTCCCCCCTTTTTTTATTACTTTATTTATTTATTTTATTTTTTTAATTTTATTTATTTAAACATTTAGGTCGCGTGGCCACTTTCTTTTCAGGCGTCTGTAAAGAACGTTTGGGATGTCGGGAGATAGTAGGGTTTGGACCAGTGGATCGGGGTTGAGTCGTGAGTGGAAGTTGCTGTATCGTTGTATGGCAAGGTCTCGGACAAATGGGACTTGAAGATCTGTGTGTAGGAGCAGGGGTATGACGCTACGTGTACTGGTCTAGATGGTTTGTGTATCATTTGACTATTTCCATAATACCGGGAAGTATGTGGTTCTTAAAACAGAATTATAAATGTGCGTTAGGTGTAGTGCGGCTTTGTCAGGTAGTCGTTTTAATATTTCAGAGGTTATTAGGTCATAACCCTGTGCTTTTTTTGACGGGAGGGATAAGATTACTTTTTTTATTTTGAGGGGATTAAATGCTTTTGGAGGGCGAGAAAGTTGGAGAAGTGGAGGAGTGTCCAAATCGAGGTGGATTCGATCAGAATGGGGTACATCTATATCTTCCCTGTGAGGTGTATAGAGGGAATATAGGTGATAGGCAAAGAGATTGCATTTTCTTTATCAGTTTTGGCGCAGGAACCATTATTATGAAGAAGAGGAAAATTGGTTTGTTTGTGGGATAATATTCGTTTGGTAGCATGCCAAAGGGAGCCGTCCGTATCATCTGTCTTCCCTTAACTGCTTTAGTTAAGTCTTTAGTTTATTATTGAGTCGGTTGAAGTTGCGTCCTTGGATCAGATGGAAGTCTAGATCGCTGCCATCTTGCTCTAGTCTGTCTCTTCTGCTCTATTAGTGAACGTACATTGAGAGGAAGACATACTCTGTCGAGATACGGTTTGCTTTTGCCCGGTATTGTGTTATTCCATATTGAGTGTTGTATGCTCTCGATTAAGTTATTTACTGCAGAGTCTATCTCTGAATGTGTTTTCAGAGAGACTTTTAGGTCGATTTTTAATGTCAAGTCGGTTTGGAATTTTTCCCAGTTGACATGTCCCAAGATGAGGGAAGGTTTTGTGTAAGAAGGAACAGGTTCGGCGTTAAAAGCAATAGAACCGGGCTATGATCGGAGGAAAGGTGGTCGAGTGTTTGGACTGGAACATGGGGAAGAGGGATATTGGATGATATAAAGAAGTCTAGGATATCGGGTAATTTAGAGCGTGCTGTGGGCCAATGGGTAGCGTAGGGTGGGCTATGGACCCGATGGGGAATTCCGGAAAGGACTTGGAATAGGAGGTTACCCCTGGGGGTAGTGACTCTAGAGCCCCACTGCTGGTGTTTAGCATTGTAGTCACCACCGCATAGGAAAGTGGGTCCGAGGGACTGGAAGAAGGTGAAAAGTTGTTGTCGAGTGAGAGTCTTGTTGGGAGGACAGTAGACAGCGGCCAGGGTAAGAACATCTCGCGAGGAGGATATTTTAATGGATGTGGACATTAGGGACTCAGTTTTTCTGTTGGAGAAAGGATAATGGGGCAAGGAGCTACGGAGCTGTGCCCCCGTGTGCCGTATTGACCGGGTGATCAGTCCTATAGGTAGTGTAGTCCCTGATGTTAAAGTAGGAACGCGACGTAAAATGTGTTTCAGTAATAAGTACAACGTCAATACGTTTGTTGTGAATTAGTAGGTCGAGTTCGTCCCTATGTTGATTTAATCCGTTGGCGTTCCATAGTAGAAGTGTGAGGTACCCCTGTCCGAGACTCATGGTTTGTGGCTTAGGAGAGGAATTAGGTTGGTCATTACTGTTGTTAGGACGGTAATTAAAGGAGTGATGCGATTTTTAAAGTCATTAAGGATGTTTGTTAGGAGTGAGGATATGTCCTGATGGTTAGGAGGAGGAGGAGGGATATAGGCTGGGAGTGCTCTTTCCCGGAAAGTTGTCCTTTGACACAATGGTGTCAATGGTGGTTGCCGGCTGGTGGAAGGTTGTTGATGGTTGGCTCTGCTTGCTTCTGTGCGTGATGGAGCTGGTGCTGGCCCTGGTGCTGATACTGGAGCTGGTGCTGGTGCCGGTGCCGGTGCCGGTGCTGGTGGTATTGGTTGTGACCATTTGTCGTTTGGGTTGTCATTCAGACTAATTTTTTGTGGAAGGGGCGGGAATTCTTCCTGTCGCAGGTCTCCAATAGTTTGCTGTAAAGCAGCAGCGAAGGATATTCCGGGTTGAATTTTTTTTACGGTAGTGGGTTTGCTGATCGGACGTTAAGGGTGCTTTTTTTATTTTAGGTCTCTATGTACTTGGCATCCACGATAATTGGCCGGATGTTGCCCCTTGTAGAGGGCACGTGTGGCAGCTTCTTGGAATCTCTTTGTGTACTCACTTGTGGCATGTTCTTTGCCACATGTTACGCACCTGAACTGGTGGTTGCAATATTTTTCTGTGTGCCTGTACTCTTGGCAGCGGTGGCGCTGGACAATAATATTTTTTTATACGGTTCTTCTATTGTGATTTTTGTGTAAACTAATGTTTGTAATTCGAATATTTCGCTGTTGTTTTTGTTAGGTTCCAAATCTATGAAAAATAGCGAGAGCGGTTTTTTGTTTTATTATCTATAATGTCGGCAATGTTCCTTATTTTGAACCCGTTTTCTTCGAGTTCTTCTTTTATCATCATTTTTGGGGTTGAGGAATGTAATTCCTCACTACTACGCGAAATGGCTTCTCGTTCTTGTGTTGGTACGTGTGAAAGGACTCATTTTTTTCTCTTAAAGCCTTCACAATGGCTCTATAGCTGTCGGATGTAGTTGTTTGGATCATGATATCTGCCTGCCTTGATTTGCAAACAAATTCATCTTTCTTGGTTAATTTTTTTAGTAGGCATAGAAGGTTGCCATAATCTAGGACATTTTTGATATAAATAGGTGGTGGTTTATGAGTATTACTTTGTTCATTATCTATCAAATCTTTTTCTTCCAAGCTTTGAAATTGATTATTCGTTTCTATTGGTTCTGGTGTGGTTTCCTTTTGACTGCATCTGTGTTTCTTTGTTTCTCGAGTGGGTGTGGAGTTGATTTGTCTCTTCGGGTTGATTTTTTTTTCTTTTTCGCTTTATGTCTATCGCTTTTCTTTAACACGCTGACATAAAATCGCTCTCCAAATGATGCATCCATATTAATGGAATGGTACTTGCCTTATTGTGTCTCTTAACGGCTCTGTTTATAAGCAGGCCTCGGCGAGATGATTTCCTTTAATAACAGTACTAGCACAACTCTACACTGTAAGAACACAAACTCTATGACAAACATAGGATAAATTATGAACAGTAGACAAGAAATTACAGATCAAAACGCGCTGAAATTACATGGAAAAAAAAACGAAAATAATGGAGAACAATAGAAACGCGTCCACGCGGTGTGCAAGCTACGACCAGACTCCCTACCTATTTAGATTTCTTTTTCTTTAATTCTTACGAGTTTCGTACGATTTCCTATTAAAGAAAAAACAAACTCCGACCGCGGTTTATAGTCTTAATTTGGAATTATGTTGCATGCGTCTGCCTCAATGTTACTAGTTGCACTAGTAGTTCTCAAGTTTTGGATGTCTTTTATGCAGGTTTGATTGTTTGTTCTATTTTCACGAACTTCGGCTTCCTGTGGCTGTTTTAGTCTTTCGCCAGACCGGTTTCGGCCATCTCAAGTAGCTGTGTCCGCCAGCTGCACGGTCACACGGCTACTAAAGATGGCGAGCGGCCGAAACCGGTCTGGTGAAAGACCAAAACGGCCACAGGAGACCCAACCGGCGAGCGGAGACGGAAGATCGAGAAAACTACGGTACTCCAAACTACTTTATTTTTCTTATACATTATACATAAGATTAATTATACATAAAATGTTGTAAACAATATACAGATGTTGTATTCTTCTTGTTTGGACCACTTTCTATTTTCCTTATACTGACTCTTATTCTGCTCTTATTGTCCTAATCTTTAAAATCGGGATGGAATGGGCTATAAAATATAAATTTTAATTATGCCTTGGCTTTCATACGACGACTACATACATAAAGCCTTACGATATATATATATATATATATATATATATATATATATATATATATATATATATATATAGCTTTATATATCTATAAAGTTAAACAAGTTACCGGAACGTGGTTATTCTTCGTAAATATTTGTATAATAATAATAATAATCATTAATAATGATAGTTAATTATTAATTAATAGTTAATAATAGTAAGTAATTAATAATAATAAATAATATTAATAATAATATAATCATACTTGGAGTGATAGCTGCTTAGCAGCAGTGCTTATTAATAATAACAACAATATAAATAATAATATTTACTAGCTACTATTAGTAGCTAGTAAATATTACTACCCGGTCTAATAGTAATTCGGCGTCGGATATAACGTTTGAAATAATAAAGCGCTATTCAATTTCGGGACCGGAATGGGAATTCAACTGGTGTTTACAGCAACAAGTTGATGTTGGGGTAGTCCCGCTTTGAATGTAAGTCTACCCCACCCTCTAATGGGGTCAGTGGGCCTTCCAATCCCACCGCAGTTTCGACGGGTTTTTCCCCCGCCTCGGCAATCTCCATTCCGGTTGTATCCCCGCTAGGAGATTCCTCCCAGACAGAGGAAAAAACTGCATGCTAATTTTTTGTCTGGTATATTATCAATAAGCGGTTCGAGTTTCTCCCCCCCCCCCCATGTAGCTTTCTGCTAGTAATAGAAATTACGCTCGCCAATGAGTAATTACTAGCTGGGTGTTTGGAAAATTGACTATTTAATAAGGTAAAAGTCTCCGGTCTGAAAGTAAATCTGCGTCCGCTTCCGGTTTTTATTTTTCATTTATTTTCCCCAATTAACCATGCGAAAAAGTATGCGAATTCTAAAAAAACATTTGAATTCCAAAGAATGATATATATTCCACCGGTGATATATATATATATATATATATATATATATATATATATATATATATACATATATACATATATTCGTAGAAAAATAAAGTATTCGCATCTGTACAAAACCGTGCCAATGTGAAGATTCGAAATTGATAGGTTCACCGGCCAAAGATGGCCCGGGTTCAGTTCCGGGCACTTCCTCACTTCCCCATTTCCATATTTCCTCATTTCCCCCTTTTCCCTATTTCCCTGTTTAAATTTAAAATTTACTGGTTAATATGTTTACTTATTTCACTATATTTTCTGATTTCTATATTAACAATTACTAGGTTAGTAGCGGGGGTCGGTGTGTGGTTTGGGTGGGCGATTCTCAATATTGAATGGAGGTTGCCGGCGCCGGCGCTCGCCGCTGACAAAATGCCTCCGGCTCTCTAAACTCCAATGTCGATGTCTCAATCCATCATTAACCTAATGTATTTACTGCAAACATCCTTCCTATACGGGCCCACTCGACCTAAGTGGTATTATCCCCGCTCATTGTCTTCCGTCCGTTTAAAATGGTTTTATTAACTTTAGCTGTTTTCGAGAGCGGGCCGTCCTAATTGGGAAACAGAAATTTCATCGCCCATTTCATTGCCTCCCTCGATAAAACTGTATATTCCAAACTCTGAGTCTGGGTAATCTTTAGTAAGTGCCTAATTGGGGCTGTGGCGGGAGGGTCGTTATTTATTTGGCGGCGCTGGCAGGCAGCCCTACACCACTTCGGGTTGGGGCAGGTTGCCTGTCGGTTCGATCCGCACCCCCGACCCCTCTTAACTCTAAGCCGTGTGCGCTATCCTTAAAAATACAGTTTAATTTCTTTATTAGGGTTGAATAGCGTTATTTTATACGTGGTGCAATATATATTTAAATGGTAGTTTATTTCTAATCGTCAACTTCTGGTGGGATCGGGCAATACTGTGGAAAGAACCTCGGTTGGCGGGGGTTGACTCTCTGTTCCGGAATTTTTCCTGTGTTTCGAAACGACCCGTGCGAGCTCCACTGGAAGGGTCTTTGGAGAGTGGTTCGAATCGGGGTCCTCTATGTAGCTGAAGGTAAGGTGTCGTTAATCCTACTGCTTACTTCTTCCCGTATTACTGGGAACCATCCGCAAACAGCCAAAATATCGGTGATAATTCCAGTTCCCGTCGTGGTACAGTATCTATATCCGTATATAAATTAAAAAATCGTCCGGAATTAAATGTATATATAAATACATATTACACATATATAGTAATTTATTTATTATATGTAACGGTCATTCTATATATAAATGACAAACTACCGGTTCATCAAATGCCGGAGAGAAAAGCGCGGGCTCCCCGGGTTTCAACCTTTCCATCAGTAGTATCGATTCGTTGCCCGGCAACGTTGAATCCCCTCTGCCCGCCCGGATTCCGGGAAACAATAAAGACTGAATTGCAGTCGATCATTACTTGATGCAATCATTGCGCAATACACATTATCCGCATTTCTAATCGGTAGGTCGCAATCAAACTGTAATAGCTGAAGTTGATATAGATTATCGTCCCCAATTGGCGGCCAGACGATACCCTAGTTGAGAGTTGAATAGTTTGATTGTGGGTCACACGACTTAAAATTCATGTTTCGATCTCTTAATTCCGGAACCTATTGGCCATTTAAAATTAAGAGAAAAAACGGCACCACCGATTTTCACTCCCTTTTTCGATGTCCACTTCCTTTTCAAATGCCCAATTTTAAATTTGGATGGGAAAAACGATGGCAAGTATAAATAAACCCTACATACGAAGAAATTAGAAGAAACAGACGCTAAGGAAGAGGTAATAAAGTAGACGGAAAAGAAAAATAACACTGGCAATCGATAACAAACAGATATAAAGGACACCACCGATTTATGGATAACCCGACAAAAGACAAAGGGACAAGAATAAAACAATTTAAACGAAATCAGATCAGGACAGACCGGCTACTTAATATTAGGAGATCAAAAACCGCAATACGAATCATACAATCACCCACTGATAATAAAACATATTTTTTTTTAACTTTACTTTTTTTGTACAATCAACTGTTACTAGTTATAGGTACAATGGCGGTTGTTTAATTGGTTTGACTTGCTTCGCCTCAAAAAGACGCCACCCAGTGATGGCACTTTTGACCTGAATCCGGCCTACAGACAGTCTCTAGGCCAGTGGCGTTTGAGCCGACGCGGGGGTGTTAGGTTAGCAACATACCAGGGAGCATTAAGGATGGTACGAAGGACTTGTGACTGGAATCTCTGGATGCGGGCGATGTTGGATTTCTTGGTGGAACCCCATAGTTCAATTCATAGTAAGTCCATGTCGGTTTTAAAATGGATTTGTATATTGTCAGTTTGTTGTCTATTAGAAGTTTTGATGTCCTTTTCATAAGAGGTCTCAGCAGTCCAAATTTGCGATTGAGATCTGTTCTTTTGAGTCGCGTATGGGGGTTCCACGTGAGCCTTTTGTCTATGTAGCGCGCATGCTGTCGGGTGGGAATAGGAACATTGTTCAACAGAACAGGAGGGCAAGGTTGTCGACGTGGTGTGAAGGTGACGTGGGTAGACTTGGAGCTATTCACCTTCACCCTCCACAGTTTGCACCAGGACTGGATGTTGGAAAGGTGCTCCTGGAGGTTGATGGTTGTAGTTGATGGATTTTGGTCGGAGGTGAGGAGGCATGCGTCATCAGCAAATGTGGCGAGGACTGTAGAAGGATATGTAGGTATATCGGAGGTATATATTGTGTATAGGAGTGGGCCTAGGACACTACCTTGAGGGACAGACGCTTCGACTAAACAGTAGCTCTTGGCCTTCCTTAACTCTGAAGAACCTGTCCTCAAGGTAGGTTTTGAGGATGAGGTAATATGTATTGGGAAGGATGCTTTTGAGCTTAAACAGTAACCCGGGGTGCCAAACTCGATCAAATGCTTCTGCAACATCGAGGAAGACACCACCGCAGCACTGACCAAGCTCCAGAGATCTCATCTACATCGCGGAAGCACTGCTGGATACTAGAGTGCTGCGATCTGAAGCCAAATTGATGATTGGGAATTATATTTGAGGAATCGATGATTGGAAGGAGTCGTTTTAGAAGGAGTCTCTCAAAGATTTTTGAAAGAGATGGTAAAAGGCTTATTGGCCTATAGGAGGACGGTTCAAAGGGGCGTTTGTTAGGTTTGGGGATTAGCTTTACTAGGGAGAACTTCCAAAGGATTGGGAAATAGGTTGTTCTTAGGATTCTATTGTAGAGCTAAGTTAAAAATACTATGGCTCGCCTAGGAAGGTGGCGGAGTACATCTGACGTTATTAAGTCGAAGCCGGGGGCTTTACGTGCGGGGAGCTTTTGGATGATATAAGCAACTTCGGAAGGTAGGATAGCCTTAGGAGGAGGGGAAAGAGGGATTGGTGATAGGAGAAATTCAGATACAGAGTTGGTGTGATCTGTATCAGGATCAGGGTGTGGTCTGAAGGTCGTAGTTAAGTGTTTGGCGAACTCGGCCGCCTTTTCCGCATCAATTCTGGCCCAAGAGCCGTCACTTTTGCGAAGAGGCGCACTCACTGCTGGATAAGAAAGAAGTCGTTTGGTGGCTTTCCACAAGGAATGAATGATCTTGGGTTGAGAGCGAGGATATATAGGAGTTGTATCTTTCGGATTTAATGGTAACAAGTTCGGAATGTAGCTGGCGGGATAACTGGTGAAATCTAAGACGATCGGAAGGATAACGAGTACGTCTCCAGGCAGCTCGAGCTCTCCTTTTCGCGGTTATGAGGAAGCGTATATGTAATGGGATTTTTCAAGGAACAAAATTTGATGGAAATGAGGAAGGTTGAGAAGCTTTGGAAGCTTCCCATGCGGAGTTTTGGATGGTAATGGTAAACATTTCTACGGCTGCATCGATTTCTGCAGGGGGTTTTAAGGAGATGTTAAGATTTATGCGGGAATCTACGAGGTTTTGGAATTGGATCCAATCAGTTAGACCTCGTGTAAGGGATGGGGGTAAAGAATCTGGGATGAGATGAAGGTCGAGTAGGAGAAGTACTGGAGTATGGTCGGATGTTAGATCATCCAGGACAGATATTATGCTGTGGATTCCCCTTACACCGAAGGTGACAAAGAAGTCAAGGAGGTCAGGAAGGCGAGAATTATCCGAGGGACAATAGGTATAGGAGGATGGAGAGATGATGTTATAATTTTGGGATTGGAGGATAGTGGACAAAATTCGTCCTCTGGGATTCGCAACTCTACTACCCCAGCGAGGATGGTTCGCGTTATAGTCACCACCGGATAAAAAGTGGGGAGTTGTCACTCATGGTGGTCCCAACCTAATGTGTCCGGTTTGGTCTGGTCTGCGTTTGAACTCAAAGTATCTATTTGGCAAGTGGACGCAAACCCGACTGTACAAATTATATACTGTCTATACTGAAACGAGTTCCACCTGCCCGAGCCGTGTGGCAGGTGTGTGCAGAGCGGTGATCTGTCTTTCACCCGCTATTGTCTTACAAAAAACAATAATTCACCCGTTATTTACTTACACAAACAATAAGTGGGCAAAAAAGTACAATTAAAGTAGATCACGTGAGCACTGTGTATAGAAAATTCCACGCATAAAAACACTGTCTAACACACTAAGAAAAGGGTTCGAAGATAGCGCGATTAGGAATACATCCGTTCAGCACGATATCTCACAGGAGACTCTGTGACAAATTTAAAAATATTACTTAACCTATCATATTGAATCAACAACAAAACTAGTGAAATTCTTACCCGATAATTCGAAGAGCCAAAACTAAAACACAAATTATATCTAATAACGAAACAGCGCATAACAGAGCTTAACAAATTATTTCTCCATATAAGAAGATTTTTTTTACTGTTTCATTGCCACAACTGCACAATACAATCATTGCTGTTAAAGTGGCATTAGTAACAAGTAAACCTGGCTTTTCACCTTTATAAGAAAAATAAAAAAAGAACAAAACTAATGGAATTCTTGGAAAACCAAAACTAAAACAAAATTATAACTAATAAGGAAACATCAGCGAATACTAATACAATGGGTAAAAAATAGATTATGATCTGGGAACCCCACTGGGTTTCCAGTTAAGAAGGGTAAACAAAAATCCATACATCTCTCTTACTGTATTTGACGTGATAGTGAGCGTCAAGGTTTATTGGAGGATGTAAGTTGTGAATGGAGGTTGGAAGGTGGTGAGAGTGAGACGTGTTGAATGGTGCGGCGGATCCGCCAGCCGTTATCCTTTATCCTCATCCTCGCCAGTCCGGACGGCCAGACCACCGCCCCACTCTCAAACCCGACATAGTTATCCAACACTTTTCCAGTGTTTTCCTAGACCGGTTCGTCGAAAGAACAAACGACGTATATCATTTTCAATTCGCGTTTTTCCGGCGCTTTTAAAAATAAATCGACGCTCAGTACATAATCGGCCCGAAAAAGCTCCAGTGGTGAGAGATCTGCAAATTTGAAGGGGGGGGGGGCTGGGACCTTTCTACATTTATATAGACTAATGTTTAGCCCTAAATACACTTGTTGTCGGTATGCTAATCGGGAAAGTTACGATTCGGCGAACAGCAGAAAAAATTGCGGGTATTATTTTCCAGTCGGATTTTTTAAAATGAATCGATCTTATTGCATCCGGCTACTGAGGTGAGAGCTGCAGTTGGTTGTGGTCAGGGGGTTGGTTACCAGGGAAACCGTATTATGAAGGAGCCAATATCAAACTTTGGGGGATGGTTGTCTGGGTGCCGGTGCGTATCCTAGACAACAATCGATCAGACCCCGGCCACCGGCCTGTCCCGAGCGTGACGATGACACATCGTTTTTACCTACCCCACTGTATAACTCCCACTGCCCGTTTCGAATAAACACCGCCTATTTTTGCTTACTTCACCCCGCCGGCCCATCATTTCTTGGGGTGCCTCGAAAAATGATTGTAAAATTATTTAAATCTTATTCAATTACAACTTCATTTTATTAAAGCTTCCCCAATTTAAATGTAATAGCTGAATAATAAGCTTAACAAATCCCGAATGCGGACTTTTTTCGATTGAGGAAAATTTTTCGAACCCATTATTTCATGCCTTACACCTACACGAAAAGTTTTATGATCGTAAAAACACAATACCGAATAAGTTTCCCTGTCATATATTTGGAAGTCAGAACCTAATAGTTGTGCGATCAAATATATATTTAACCGATAATCCGACAAAGATTTAAGCCAATTAACAAAATCCTTCCCGACCCAAATTAGACAAACAATATCCCCCAAAAACACAATAACAAGACATTATATATATATATATATATATATATATATATATATATATATATATATATACACGACAATCATACAACCACCACAGTACAAGTGACAGTGACAGTGCAGTGAGGATGCCCAAGAAACATCCAAGTGCCAAAGTTACTAACCGCTACTGAAGATGGCGTACAGGCGAAACCGGTCTAGCAAAAGACCGAACCAGCGAGAGGAGACAGAAACAGACGAAATCTACGGTATTCCTACCCCTTGCAGACCACACAGCAGGTATTCTAAACTTATTGATAAATTGTATTAGCCGCTATACTTACAACGCACGGCTATCTAGCAAATATGTTCGTTATTTACAATTATTTTTATCGAACTATTTTTTTATAAAAGCGTAATTGTCATGAATGTAATGTTGCCGTTGAATTGTGATTAAACAATAAAAATGCAATTATGTTTTAACGACTGATAAACTAATCAATTTTGTTAACATTTTTAAAACACTCGAGACGGAGAATATATATTTTATGTTTTCTTCCCTGTCGTAAAAAAGGCGGTTTATTAAACAGGAAAAATTAATTATTTTTATACAGTAAGCGGACGGAATATTAGAGGCACATCAAGAACTCATTTTCGGCGCGATGCTACCTCTCCTACAACACATATTTTATGCACGAATTGTGGCCCGAATAGGCATGACGATTGCTTTGAAACAAGTAGTCCACGACTCTAAGCCCTAAAAAACAGAACTACCTACAATCTCAAAATATTTACCTTGTGATATGCGGGTAGACATCAGACCCTTCGGGTCTGTGAAACCCCCAAAGGGAATCGCCGAACGGTAAAAAGGGAAACGCCCGGGGATAAAGGATAAAATTAAAGGTCGATCTCTTGCGTGGTTGGACCGAAACGCAACTGAAAACGGTTTAATGCGCCACCGCCGCCAAAAACGATGGCCGAAATACAATTTGAAAAAAAGGCCGGGAAAACGGCTGGGGATAAGCCAGAAAATCAGATCTTTGGGCCAGTCACGCGACCCCCGACCCCGAAACTCCTTAATGGGCCCCGAGAAATGCTCGTTAGCCGCCTAACAACTGATTAAAGCCACCGAATCTCGCATCACGCTCCCCCATAAGCCCCTCCCTCGGGTACCACTAAAGGGTAATACACTAAGGACAAGTTCATTTGCCTTTCTGTTTCCATGCAATAATCGGACAAATAATATTACAAAATCATTGTGGGTTTGACAAGGTAAACAAAATTAGCAACCTCTTTCATTTACCCATTCAGCCCCCAAGTCCCAGACAGAATAAGTAGTGTTAATTTTTGCCCTACGAGAGTAGATCTTTGATACTCGGTGAAATTATTAAAAGTCCTTCCCTGTTGCCGATGAAATGATTTCTTTCGATGAGTCATCGCTCCGACTTTCCCCTGCCGGTAGTAAAGACGTTTCGAAGAGGTTTCTTCGTCTCGTATATATATATATATATATATATATATATATATATATATATATATATAATATACGTCTTTACTACCGGCAGGGGCAAGTCGGAGCGATGACTCATCGGAGCGTAAAGAAAAGCGAGGAGCGCAAATATCTTTTCTTCCAGTGGGAATTTTGCCAGATGAATTTTTCGAACTCTCAACAAATTGAACACCGATTCAGCAAAGAAATCATTTCATCGGCAACAGGGAAGGACTTTCAATCATTTCAAAGATTAACGCTCGTAGAGCAAAAATTGATACTACTTATTCTGTCTGGGACTTGGGGGCTGAATGGGTAAATGAAAGAGGTTGCTAATTTTGTTTACCTTGTCAAACCCACAATGATTTTGTAATATTATTTGTCCGATTATTGCATGGACACAGAAAGGCAAATGAACTTGTCCTTAGTGTATTACCCTTTTGGTCTTGAGACAAGGTGAGGTTGTGGATTGCTTAATAACCCAATACCGCCTGACGGACTGGCTTCGTTATGAGAAAACGCTGAGTATTTCATTAAGCCGGGGACTCCGCGTTTTATGACGGCCATTATAACGACATACAAGATACCTGTTATAGCGAAATATAAATGCACGGTTGACTTGTAAACGGCCATAACTTGAAACAGACATGGGAGAAATACTTATCATCGGTAGCCCACCGCGTATTTCCTTATTGGAGTGCAGCTTCTTCCTTCTTCTCGAGACAAAGGGCTAGAGTGCTTAGTGGCTCATCAACTCCTTGTGATGGGCTCTCTCTCTCTCTCTCTCTCTCTCTCTCTCTCTCTCTCTCTCTCTCTCTCTCTGTCTCCAATATCCGTGGTTGGAGACGTTTAGGCAAAGAAGAAAAGCCGGGTGATTCTCGTCTGGTGTAATTACATAGCCCCCAGCCCCCAACACCCCGGACGGCGTCTTCATGACCCGAGCAGACATAACCGCCCGCACATTTGTTCCAGCAGAAAACACGATGTGTGCAATTAAAATAGCAATTAACTTTTGTGGCCCTATCCTCGGAGGGATAGCGGCGACGCTCCGGGTTACCTCAGATGACTTCCTCTGCTTTCTTCACTTATTTTCTTACGCCTATAGTTCGGGTATACAGGATTTCTTCTTTTGTCTCTCCTCGGTTTGCAGGATCTTGCTTCTGCCAAACTGTTCCTGTCGCCGGTCTCTGCACTCGTTGACAGGAATAATATTCGGTATCCAAACAAAGAAAATACAATTCATGAATTAAATGAAATAAAATTAGTATTCCTAATACCGAGGAGTCCCTAACTATTTACAATTCCGACGATCGAGACCGGGATTCGTCCGCGAACTATTCCCTTTATTCCGCGCTCCCCGATTTGCCGTGGAACTCGATCGCCGACCTATATCCGGAACCTGCACTATATCCGAGAAGCGCACCCGCTTCTTCACCGGGCTCCTCAACTCCGTGAGGTGGGCGTTCTCGCGTCGACCTGCGTGGTTGTCGACTCTCTCAAGCCGTACTCGATTTCTTTTCAACAACCGTACGACCCGATACGGTTCCAGATACCGCGCATCCGTTTTCCTACGCCGGCAGGCGTTCTTCCGGAAAACCACGTCACCCGCGCGTTTTTCCTCTAGTAAATTTCCCTCTGTCTCTGAATTATGTTTGTCCGTTCGGTTTCCTTTTAATTTTTCAACTCTGTCCGACACGCCCGCCCATTGCCGAGAGGGAAATTCCTAAATCGTGCGGGGTCTGACCCGTCGCGGAATGAATACTATACTAGGACGGCCCTAGCCATTGCAGCTGAACCCTTCGACGCTTAATAAATTCAAATGCTCCGCGAGGGTTCCATGTAATCGTTCGATCAACCCGTCGGACTGCGGATGTCGCGGCGTCGTGTAATGCCTGCCAATATTTAATTCTTTTAGCGTATCCCTGAGACGCTTATTGTCAAATTCGCGGCCTTTGTCCATAATTAACAAACGCGGTACCGCGAAACGCTCTAATAGTGCCGTTCTAATTGCACTTGTCGTCTTATTTTTAAGACGCCGGGCGTAGGCTAGGCGTGAGTACTCATCAATCGTTGTGAGATACTTTTCCTTTTCCCAAAAGAACACGTCTATTTGTACTCTTAAACCCGGCTGTGTCGGGGTCGGCGTAACCATCTGTAGGGCTTCTAATGGTTTTATATATATATATATATATATATATATATATATATATATATATATAGTGGTATCTTTGGATCAGTGGTCGTTTAATCCGAATTAACGGAACATTCCATCCTTTATTCAGATTGTAGCCTGTTACCTTGTTTAAATTCTTTTTGGTACGCTTCCATACTGTTTCCTTTGATTTTCTAATAATCATATTGTCATATATGTTCTTTTCGCAGGACACTGTGTTATTCTAAATCTACTACCTGTCAACGCTTTTTCAACGCTAGTTGCTTGTGATCTTCCAGCGTTACTTCATCTACAATTTCAGAGAATCATACACGCTCTCATTCTCCTTTAGGGGACTCGATTTTGCCTGAAAATAAACCGTAAGTTGAATTTTTTTTCAAAGAAAATGATAGTGAAAGTATAATTCACTCAATAAAGTGGGTTGACCCGCCGCCAGTCTGGGATTTTTGTTGTGTTTTCGGGACTGTTCGTGTGGGAGGGTTTTTCCGATTCCTTTCGGGGCCCTCGCTGGTGTAATCTGCTTAACTGAAGAGCAGACCAACTTCGGTACTCAACCACTGTCAACCGAGGTTCTTCCCGCTCAATTACACAATCCAGCAGTCGTTATTTAACTTGTACACAGTTCCAAAACCTTTGGGCTACGTTGTTTTATACTTCACTTAGGCCTTCTGGTCTAGTCCTTAGTCATAACTAGTTAATGTGAGAAGGAAAAATCAGATATGTTACTTTAATATAGGTATATCAAGGTAATCTGTACATTAGTATCCAGTTAATCTGCAAGTATCGAGTTTTCACAGATAACATATATTTGATATCTTTATTATCTATATATAACATATATATATATATATATATATATATATATATATATATATATATATAACGTCAATCCTCTTTGGATACGTCCTGGTTTGTTTCTGAATTAACACAAGCCATCTTTTACTTAGATTGTAGCCCGTACCCCTGTTAATGTTCTTAATATGCTTCCATATCGTTACTGATCTCCTAACAATCATATTGTATATATATATTGGTTCTTTTTGCAGGAATTTTGTGTCTTCAAAATCTACTACCTGCTCTGTTTGTTCAACGCTAGTTCCTCGTGATCATCCAGCGTTACTTCATCAACAACTTCAGAGAATCCTACAGGCTATCTTTCTCCTCGCGGGGACTTCCTTTTGGCATCAATTAGTCCGTAAGTCTATGAATATGAAATCAAAAGTGTATTTCACTTGAGTGTTTGACTAATCCTCGTTTAGCTGGGGTTGGTCCCATGCTAGTCCAGGATTCTACTTATACTTACTAAATATTTATTTATGCTCTGTTTATCTTACAAAATAGTTTAGATAACGAAATAATATCTTGATTTTTCCCAATATAATATATGACGTCTTTATTTTAACATACCTGTTTTGTGGTCTGCGAGGGGTTGGAATACCATAGATTTCGTGTGTTTCTGTCTCCTCTCGTTGGTTTGGTCTCTTGCTAGACTGGTTTCGGTTGCTCGCTATCTTCAGTAGCGGTGTTAGTCACTTTTGCAACTTTGGATGTTTTTGGGCATCCTCATTGCACCCACATGTACTTGTACTTGTTACTGTAGTGGTTGCAGACAACCACACGACAAATCGTGTGTATATATACGTGTCTTGTTATCGTTTTTTGGGGGATGTGTTTGTCTTCTTTGTGTTGTTATTCAGGTTATCGGTTTAAGTCTTTGTCGGGTTATCGGGCGGGTAAGTCCTTTAGTTGGTAGGATTTGCTGGGGGGAATATAGTGTCGCTTTGGGAATTTATCTTTCCCAAGGAATTTATCTTTCTTTTCTTTTTTTATCCCGGTTTGGCCGATGTATACTCCGCTCTATTTGTGTTTATTTTGGATCCGTGGTGGTTTGCTTTATTGAAATTGTAGCCTGTGCTTAAAGCTCTTGTGTACAGTTAAAGTTGTTGTTAATATGCTTCCACATTCCTACTTATCAGCTGATGGTCCTTTCTATCAGGTGTTCTGTTTCTTCAACGCTACTTCCTTCAGATCTTCAAGCGTTTCTTCTACTACATCTGTAGGGAATCCTGTTGACGTTCTCATTTTATTCTGCCTTTCATTTGGTTTGTACATACAATTAAAATAAGGCCACCGGGCATTCAAACTATCTTGGACTTGAGTGGTACATTTTTCTGCAGTATATAGTCACAAATTGCATTATATTTAACTTCATAATTGATTTCATGGCATATTTCATAGACCAAAAAGTGAATTATAGTTGGGACAGAGCAATTGACGCGCCTGAGACTGTCAAATGTTTTCCTCTTTATCCCCTATGTGCTATTGGAGAGTTATTAATGTGATAATGTTTTGCAGACTTTCAAACCTATTTGGACTTATGTGATACATTTTGAGGATTAAGAATTCTTTCACTCATTATATTCCAGATTTACGATTTGAGCGTAATTAATGTTACTTTGTTTTACAGATTTCAAACTCCCTCTGCAAAAAGTGCTGAATTTAACTGCTGTGCTTGCTAGTGGCAGTCGCTGATTGGTATGTTAGATTTTATTCTATTTTATTCCTCTTTATTTATTTTCTTGCACATTTCTTAGAACAGACTCAACTAGAGACACACTGTTAGCAGATACAGCGTGTTTATATTGAAGCGATTTTTACTAAAGATTAGTCAAAATACGTTGAATTTAGAATCAAATGTCAGAAGTCAAAAGTATGGTTTTTTCAAGAATCGTGAATAGATTACAGATCGAGAGTAGATTATAGAATATTTTGATCTAATATATTAAGTTACCAATCTGACAGTTGTTTTTATACTCCATTTTTCTCTTAATAAGAAAGTGTTTTTACCTGCCAATTAATTTTTTCAAGACTTTGACCGTGTTTCACTTTTAAGGTTATTCATATGTTACCAGAATTTTAATTTCTTTTTTAAATTTTCAATATGTGAAGTTGGTTGCATGCACCGTGTGCAGCAATTTCAGGAGGGGGTCCAATCGGAGATACATTCTTGTAAATAGTATTGTTTCAGAAAGCATGTACATTATGGATAACACATTGAATCATCTTGTATTTATAGCATTCAACCTCTTTTTGAAGCAAGTTATATGATTTACAAAATGTTTCTACTTTACATTTTATTTAACTCTTATGCAACATGCAACTGATATAACAATTTCAGAAGGTACTTCATTCGAAATTATATTCTTGTAAATAGTACTGTTTCGGAAAGCATAAATAACACATTGAATAATCAATACTGAATTGTATTTGCAGCTCAACCCGTCTGGCTCAAAATACGGGAATTAACAATGCAAAATGCAAAATAATATATTTATTTTAAAATACCTGTTTTGTGGTCTGCGAGGGGTTGGAATACCGTAGATTTCGTGTCTTTCTGTCTCCTCCCGCTGGTTTGGTCTTTTACTAAACCGGTTTCGGCTGCTCGCCATCTTCAGTAGCGGTGTGAGTCACTTTTGCAACTTTAGATGTAGTTCAAAAAGGGGGCGACGGTGAGGTCCTTTAGTAGTATAAGCGGGGCGAATATAACATGACTTTAGAAATTTATTTTTCGTTTATTATGTTGCCTTGTTTGTTCTTGAAATCTCTATGTTCCGCGCCCCCTGAGGGTCCTGCAGAAATGTACTTAACTAGAGTTCGTTGGGTGCACTTGCACCGATTAACTACATTACTAAAAATAAACCTTTTTTCAATAAATTTCGGATCAACACAACATCATATAGAACAAGGAACAAATTAGAGAAATAGCTCAACACCCAACAGCAAAATAAACACAAACAGAGCGGAGTGTACAAAATAGCATGCCGTGCATGGAGTATACATCGGCCAAACCGGGCTGAAGATAGAGGACAGATACAAAGAACCCATAAGAGCTATAAAATATAAAGCGGAATCCAACTTGGCCAACCACATTAGACACTCCGGACACGAGACAATGAACATCAACAAAACCTTAAAACTAATAAACTAGGCAAGAATGGCAAAGAGATGGATGTAATAGAGAGTATGGAGATTTTCAAACACAAACAAAACAACATTATAAATGAAAAGATAAATTCCCAAAGCGACACTATATTCCCCCCAGCAAATCCTACCAACTAAAGGACTTGACCCGCCCCCTCCCCGTTTTTGACCGATAACCCGACAAAGACTTAAACCGCTTAACTGAATAACAACACAAAGAAGACAAACACATCCCCCAAAAAACGATAACAAGACACGTATATATACACACGACAGACAACCACTACAGTGCAAGTGGCAGTGCAGTGATGATGACCGAAAAACATCCAATAGTGACTAACACCGCTACTGAAGATGGCGAGCAGCCGAAACCGGTCTAGCAAAAGACCAAACCAGCGAGAGGAGACAGAAACACACGAAATCTACAATATATTTAGTATTGGTATACCTGTCTACATCCTTATGCGGGTTTTTCGGGTTAATTAGAGTGATATAATTGCTAATTGGAAGTTACAAACAAGTCAAAGAAAGGATAATCAAAAGTAAAATGATCCTATGTTCCGATTTAACGCTGATTCCAGCCAGTTAACGATCACCTATGAAATGTGCTTGTATAATATAAACGTAATTGGGCACTAATCGTGTAGATCAATATCGAGAGGTGTGCCTGACATCAGGGCTAAGCACAGCGGCACTTAATGTCACACAACTTGGAATGCGAATTGTTTTAAATGTAGAACTTAAATTAATTGCGGGTGTAAATTTTTTTTTCCCGATAACCCAATTATAACGATTTCTCGACATGGAAAAGTATACAGCACAATGAGGTCTCCGAGACTATACCATTATCGGTACACCGCTATGGGTATACTATCATGGGTGTAATTCGTATTAGGGAGCTATAAAACGCGTCTGCGATCGAACACTTGATTTGATTCGTGTTACCATCTGGCGGCGAGCGCGGCTAACTAAAGGGGGGGCGCACACGTATGCCATTACGGTAGGTCAACCACGTTTTGCCAGTTCGGTATCAGCGCCGTCCAATAATTGATATCACGGAATTTTATACTACTAGTATTAGTACTTTTCGGAGCATCTAATTAAAAGCACAGAATCCCGATTCCGATTCGGTCAGATTATTTAAAGCGGTAGTTGGGGGTGTAGGAGAACTTAAAATTTTATTCTTATTAGGCGCCTGCGGAACACAAAACAATTAATATCACAATTAGTAACTTGAAACAAACACTGTGAAATACTTGTCAACTAATTCATAGAAACTGTTATACCGAAACCTGTCTAACAATAAACCCAAAATATTTGAGTTTGAATAATTCCTTCGATAACTCTGTTTTTATTTCGTGCGATTACGTAGTAACTTTATTCCCCTTTCTTTAAAGGGATATATGGGGATTTAGGAAAGTTCAAATGTTTATGCTTATTAGGCGCCTTCCGAAGACAAAAACTATTAATGTAACTTGTATTAAAGACTGTGAAATACTTAAAACTAAAAAACTAATCTTTAGACGGCGTTATGCCGAACCCGGTCCAACAATAGACCCAAAACCATAGAGTTGCAACAATCATTCCTTCTGCAAGGAACTGATGTATTTCGCGCGGTTTTGTAGTAACTTTGTTTCTTGTTGCTCTTGTTTTAATTGTTCGCTCTGTGGCGAATACAAAGGTTTATCAACGAAGGATTGAAAATAAATCGATTCACAAATATTTAAGGCGTGTTGTATTTCGTGTGGCGCTGTTTCCATCGGTTGGGGGTTGAACTATTAAGAAGAGCATGTCATGCGCTGTTACCGGTCCCGAGCAAATGCCGACCATACTTTTGGCATCGTACGTAATAAAAACCCTCCACTTTGCTTCGCAAAGGACGAAAAATCTGCCGAAACTGCATAAATCCAAAGACAAATAAAGGATTTTTTCAGGGCCCGTTCATGGGTCGTTTTTGGTTTATTATAAAATATTATAGTATTGATCCCCCTGATGATAGAACCGATGAAAGTTCAAAGCGGTGTAAATCCGCTGTAGCCGAGTACGCACTAACAAGCAAATCACACAATTGATTTTGAAAGACGATCATTCCCTTGATAACTCGGAGTCGTAATAAATAAAACTAATTTTTAGACGGCGTTATACCGAAACCAGTCTAACAATAGATCCAAAAACCATAAGGTACCGCTATTTGCGCTATTTACGTGAAGGAAACCGAAGGTTACACGCATAAGACATCGTACAATTAAATCTTCCGCCTCCTGTGGTAGATGAAGAATGTAGTAATACGGAAGGGTTATTATTCTTAAAGTAATTAATAATTTGTTTATTATCTATAGTTCTATTTTTACTTTTTATCCTTTTCCCCGGTGTAACTCTATTATATTGGATTTATATATCCATTCTTTAAACATCATTACAGGAAGCATTGCCAAAAATCAGGTCGATAGAGTAGTAATAATATATAATAAAATTTGAAAGTGTTCGGAACGTCAAGCATATATTTGAGATTAATGACAATTTTATATTTAATTTCTATAGGTAGTCTATATAGAAAAGTCTGGAATTTCTTTTTCCTCTAGTAATATGGATGGGGACGGTGGTAACGTGAAGTCTTAAATCAATTAATAATATATTTATTATTCAACGGTGTCCGCAGTATAGAGATAGAATGGCTAAAACGCTTGGGACGAAAGGGCCGATATTGAAGCGGAGACCAACCTCACTGCCCCTTCTGTTACCCTAATAACCTCTTGGGACGGTGGTCGAGGGCGGTGGTCTCCCCTCATCGGTTTCAGTAGCTGTTTCTGTCGGCAGGGCGGTGAGTGAGTGTGGCGCATTCAATGCACAACAACCACCCGACTGTCGCAAACAGGTACTGATAGGTCCAGCAAAGGACCAGACCGGCGACGACGAAACGGAAATTGGACCAGACTGCCAAAGGAATTAATATAATGTTGGCTCAATTGTCCCGCCTATTTCTTTAAGTAGGCTTCTGAATCGGTGCAAATTCTGCTAGCACATAACCCCCTCTCGAAAGAAAAATAAGAAAAGGAGCTAAAAACGAATTCTCCAGAATTGGCACCCAAAAACCCAATATTCAAACAATAACAAAAAGAAACAAAGCAACAAATCTCACCAACTCAGGAGAAATCCTACAGAAATAAAACTTTGTCCTTTTTAAGTTGATGTTTGGGAATATTGTTCTTTTTAGATCGATAGGGTCAAGTGGATTATGACTTTTCTGAATTATTGACTTCTTTTGTAGAGCTGTATTTTGAAACACTCTTGAGTCAACAACCGTTTCCATTATTCTTCAGTTCACGACCATTCCTATAATTGAAAATAAACTTAATGTTGTAGTTTTCTCGATCTTCTATCATCTCTCACCGGTTTGGTCTTTTGCTAGACCGTTTTCGGTGTCTAGAGGTACCAAGATTCTTTTGTTAGGCAAAATGAAGGGAGTCGCTTATTGAGGTATTAATGCTCGCCGATTGTTCGCCCTGTCTTCAAAACAACAGAAATAGGTTTGGCATATCGAATCATTTTTACGGATATATATTGTACAACTGTTGTATCTGATATATATATATATATATATATATATATATATACATATGCGTTCTGTTTCAACCGGGTAAACCTGGGATCTACTAGGTAGAAATGGACGTAGCCGAGAATACCAAAAGAAGATCATGAAGACATCAGAAACAGGTTTCTAAAAAAAAGTTGAAATCGATTTGACATATTCAGTCGAGCGGGGCGCCTGGGTTTGAAATTCGAAATTTCCGAAATAGGAGCCTCCGGGTTAATTAGAAACCATAGTCCGAATCCAGGGCCCCTTGCGGAAACCCTCACTCCCGAAACGGATCCCTTCTGATCCCTTTGTCCGATTAAATTTCCGGATGCAAATGGAAATCATCCCGGGGTTAACCAAGGGCCGAGCGGGCGTTTCAGGCGCAGAAGGGCGAATAATGTGTGGCAATAAGCAGTAGAATAAATATATTCCAGCGGGGGGAGGGTATGGATATATTACTCTTTGGGTAGTAAATGTTTGAAGATGGAATGTCTCAAAGATATTGAATGAATTATATTCCGACCATTTTCCGATACTAATTTCGTTTCCGACCGAAATTCCCATCGCATTTTTGAATGGGACATTATTTCGTAGTGTCTACAACTGTAGGTTATAAATTAACAAATTTACGCTAGCGTTCGCCAATAAACAATTTGTTGCTCAAAATTGGACCGTGAATTATTAGACGCGAATTCACGAAACGTACCAATTAAAAAGAATCGTTATATATAATTGGATGAAGCGAGTTGAAGATGAAGTTTCAACGAGGAATGCACCGGTGCGGAAGTCCAGGTCTCAATGTCGGGGCCAATCGATGGGGGCGAGATTGGGGTCCTACATCGGACAACAATTCTCAGAATATCTGTTTACCTTTCTCAATAGTATATATTTTCCCATTTAAATCGACACGAACGAATTTATCTTTAGCGCGTTGAGTTAAAGTAAATTTTTGATTTTCCGAAGGGCCGCCGTATTAATTACACAGTTCGCTTGAGGGAAAGTTGTTTCGGAGGGGGCTCGGAGTTTTAAACCTACTCGAGCGAAATATGAAAAACTAGCTGGCATATGTATGTGTTGTGTTTACTACAAAATTTTTACTTCTTTTTCAAATTATTATCAATAAGTATTGAATTTAGGCCAATCCGCCCAAATGTTTTCCTTTCACCCGATTATTTAATACCTCCGTAATTGTCTATGACACCTTTCGAACACTAAATGCGAATGAAATGGTCCCATTTCCTTTAATTGTCTAATTCCCGGCCCGTTTTGTTGGCACGGCATTATACTTTGTGGTCTAATTGATCCCTGCGGGCTGGGCCATGTGAACTTTGGTTGCTGTGAACAGGAGGACCTGTGGACCTGCTTCTGATGGTGAGAGAGAGAGAGAGAGAGAGAGAGAGGGAGGAAATTATCGGAAAATTGGCCCCAAGGCTGCTCTTATTTACGATGGTTCGTTATAAAAGACAGAAATATTGGTCCCGGAATTTTCGGAATATCCTTTCGCCCCGAAAAATATACCGAACATTCTAACGAACCGGATAAAATGTTAATAAATCCTATTCGTGGAAAGGAAAACTTTTAACAATTTTTCATTCTTCCCACGTCAATATTAATTGAAATGCATTTTTAAAAAACTTAGACCTCCGCACGAACATTGGAAATACGGTAACCCCGTTTATTTGATTGAAAAATAAAAGGGGAAAATCGATTACTACAGCATATAAGAAACATTTTTTTTATTGTCCCAACTGTACAATACAATCAGCGACATCGATGTTAAAGTTGCACTAATAACAAATAGAGAATAATGAAGGAGAACCCAACTAGCTTTCCTCCCTTTTTGTTAAATTATTTTTCTAATTTCTGATACGTTTAAATCATGTGGCCACTTCCTTGTCGGGCGTCTGTAAGGAACGCCTGTTCCTTGCAAATTTTTCGCATTAGACGCTACTCTGACCGAAGTTATAAACCTTTTCATCCGAGAAGCGAGGGGTTACTCCTTTTCTTTTTAGCGCCTCTATAGTTTAGCGATATCGTCGGTGGAGGGCACGGTGGGGTGGGACAATGGCTATAACGGAGTATAAAACGAAAACCGCTTTCTGGGGGTGGCGGTTAGCCAGGATAGTAAAATCCCGAAAGGATTGACAAATTTACGGTCGCGGCGATATGAAGGCTGCCTATAAAGCGCAACCGCTTAGCCGATCGCCTCCAAAAACCCTCCCCTCCGCCAGTAATTGGTACCGGGGTCTCAGGATAACGCACGCCTAAAAGATATTTCTTTCCGCATTTCAACACTAAACCGGCCGGTGGAACACCGAGTTTACAATAACTATATTCCACACATTTAGACACAGTTAGTCCCGATTCGGTTATAATTCGCGACTGTCGCGAAATAATTATTTTAATTCGAATTTCTCGCCGGTAATTTCCCCCCGGACATGCTCGTAACGTATCAGCTACGACAATAATAGTATATTTTCACTACCCCGGTAATAATTATCGTTTCGTCGAAAGGAGAATTATTTTGGCTTGAATCTTTATAAAAAATAAATTTTTATTTTTATGTACTATCGACATATTTAAAGGGGCGATATTTATAGGTAATTTTAAAGAGAATGGTATAAAACCCATTTCTTTTGTCCGTATTTGGTTAAAAGCGGTTACCCTTACTGTTATTGCCGTACTGATATTACCTAGGCAGTAATACACAGATTTATATGTAAGGCCGGAGCGGCAACGGGAGTATGTTGAATGAGATTTAGCCGGTACGCTATGATTCCGCAATAGTGGCCTGTTATAGGCCTTTGGGTACGGGACGGGTTTGTGCACGTCGGCGAGACGTGCCTACCCCAGGGAACACCAACGACGTGCTCCTTTGTTTACGTCAATACCTTCCAATTCAAAATTTATCAACATTGTACACCTCGCACTGAGAAAGAACGGCAAGTTGAGCCGGCGAGGGGTATCTTACACAGGCGGAACAATTTTAAATAATTTCTATACCAATATAACGAGCCTGCAAATCGAAAGGCGCTGAATCAAAACGCTGTATATCGTCATATTTGTACTCCAGGGAATTTCAAAACTTAATTTCCGTACATGAACATTATCTTCTACAAATTACAGCCTGTGAGTTCTCCTCGTCATTTTTATCACTAAAGACTTCATATACTTTGTTTCATATTTTAGCTACCACAGTACAATATTGTCCGTTATCGAATCAGAAGATAATATGCATGCTGAGATTTTAATTTTTAATAAAATCATTTAAAATTAGAAGGTATTTTATTCGTTAATTTTAAATTGCTTTTCAAGGACTTTAATTTGGATATGGCATTTTCTTCATATCTTTGTAACCTTCAACGTTTCGTTCATTCCTCGTGTTAGTCATTATTAATTTAATAATTTGATAAAATAGCCAATATAAAAACTTATTCTGTTGAGTTTGAGTCGGTCTCGTGCGGGTTTCAGGTGCTCATTTTTCTCTTTTAAAAGAGGGTTCAATTTGATTTTGCAGTTTTAATTTCAAAAAAATTGATTTACCGGGATTTGATTTTACCGATGGTATAATTGAAAACTGAACAATCGAAAACAAAATTAAACCGGGATGACACTCGAAATTAGCGGGGCGGAAAAAAATAAAATGTATTTACATTTCTCGAACATTCGCGCGTTTCGAAAAGAGATCAGAGGAACTAATCTGTCAGGAGTGGTCGACGGAATTAATTACCGGTACCCGACCAACGGTTTAGGCTTGTTTAATTATACCGACGTGCTTCCGAATAGAGTATCGGGCCAAATAGATTACACCCGTGGGCGAAATACGTACATTATCATATGACGTCATCAATCATATTGATTGTTGACCGTCGGTTCGGTGAATCGGGGAATGGGTGTCTAAAGAATGGTGGAACCCACAAGCAATAGAAGTTCTTAAGTTCGGTGATTTTATCGAATTAACAACTATAATTCCTATAGGAATTGGGTAGTATCGATATGGTAAGAATGACGTTCGATCGAAAGGTTTCAGAAGGTGCTATTCATTTTTGTAAGATGGTTTAATTGATTTTCGTAGCTGTTTTCACCCGATGGAGCGTACTGAGACGTCCATTTTAACCGCTTATGTTTGCATAAATTGGCGCCCCCGTCTGACTAAATCAATTGGACTTGAAACCCCTGTATTAAGTTTAGTGGACTCACTTAGTTTCGGAGTCCAAGTGTGAAACATTCCAATTTTTAAAAATCTAAGTATGTATATAAAAAAAACTGTATCGCTACTTATGGTCAGTAGCATAATACATTGAGCTACCTACTCGCCTAAATTCCCGATTATGTTTCATATATTTGCTCGCAAGGACGAGAAATTGGAGGAACCGTCAGAATTAAAGAGGTCATTGATTGATACCAACCGGAATAATAATGGTGAAATGCGTCTCAAGAAAATGCGGCTGGTTTTTCTGGTTGACTGTTCTGGTTTTTATTGAAAGAACGTTTTAAAAATTCATTTTCATTATAGCTTCCTCGAGGAATTTATTTTTGGGTTGAATTCGTGAGTGAATCTCTCTGAGAGTGACAACTGTAGTTCCGAAAAAATGCCGAAACAGTGTTGATAAAAAATAAATAGAAAATACTCCGTTTTGTTGACGGACGTTGCGTCGAAATATGACGGTGGCAGGTATATAATGTTCGACGGTGCTTATAGTATCCTACACCTCGTATCTTCTTCACTCTGTTACTGACAGAATCCTGTAAGAGCCAAAATCACAGGTCTGGATGAAGACAGGAATCGAAAATGCTGTGAAATAATGATTCTTAAAGTTGTATCATTTATATAAGTCATTCTTGCGATACAGCGACATTATTAGCGCCCGTCCCGAACTTAATTACAGAGCGTATTCTCGGCATTCCGGCTAGGACAATCGAAAGAGAAAAAAAGAAAATATTTAGAAATAATTTTTAAAAAATGCCATTATGAGTTTCAAATATTAAGGATCACAAATATTAAGGAAAACAAACAATCCACCCTACTATGTTTCCAACCTGACCCTACCTACAGATCCTGAAATCCCGTTTGTCCACGACCTCGCGATACAAAAATATAACAAATCCCGCATAACACGCCGTCCTAATCCTACAGTCCAAACCCTACTATCTCTCGACGTCCCAAAAGTTCCTTACAGACGCCTGTAAAAGGAAGTGGCCACGTGATTTAAACATACCAGAATATAGTTTAACATACCTGTTTTGTGGTCTGCGAGGGGTTGGAATACCGTCACCACAAACCTACGGTGAGGGAAATATAAAAATTTCATCGACCTCCGGCGACAAATGGCTCAATTGGTTGCCGACATTGAAAACGGGGATTTATAGGGTTGCACAGGGGTTAAAGGGGCGGGGGCGTGTTAAATGGGCCGTGGCTAAACAGTTTTAGCGCCCCGACTGACAATCGATTAGTTCGGATCGGTAAATAATGGGGCCTCGTGGATAAACTATGTCCGATCGGAACGAGTAATTATAACACCCCCCTGCTGTATTTACTTTCCTCTGGACCTACCCCACGGGTTTAATAAATGAATAATTCCTTTTTTGCCTTTTATCCCCCCCCGGGGATTCCTTTCGGCCGCCCTCGGTACTATCCTGTCAATAAATTATTAAGCGTGTCGGTTCCATGACTCTTTGGCGTTTACCGTTAACTTAAATTAAATACTGAAGCCGAACAGTCGAAACCCACTATGTCTCCGACCTTGCCATAAAAAACAACTACTTATTTCTGAAAAACGTTCCACACAAACGTCTGATAATGAAGTGGCCGCGTGAATTAAACATGGCGGAAAAATGAATACAATTTAAAAACCTGTGGTGTTCTTCTCCATTATGCTCTATTTGTTACTATTGCTGCTTTAAAGTAGCTTGATGTTAACATGGTTGTATTGTGCTACCGGAAGTTTGTTATTGCTTCAAGTTCTGGCCGCGGAAACATTTCGCTCATTTAAAATGTTATGTTGTTCCAAACATGATACAGGATTTTGACCCTAACGTTTGATATTTTATAACTTTAAAATGATTTTTCGAAATAAGAACCGACAGAATCGATAAATGTTCGTCGAAGAGAAACAAGTTTAAATTCATTAAAGTAAATTTGAAAAAATCCTTCATTGCATAGTGATTTAGAACATAAATGAATTTAGACTGCACATAATGTTGTCCGATATTGATTATATTGAAGGGAAAGAGGGTGAGTTTTTATTTTTCGCTTAGGGGGGACGAATATTGTTCCAAGTTAACATTATCACCGAAATAACTAGTGATCGAAATATTTATATTTTGACTATTTTACGAACGTTAAACTAAACTGCGCGGTTGCCGCCATTTAATTGAGGCACAATGTTGCGGGTCCAAATCCCGGTTGTGGACACTGAAATTGGATTCAATTCCGAATTGGAACTAGCCGTTAATTATCAGGTGGCTCCCAATAGCTAAACAATATATGAGCCGTTAATTTTGAAAGTGGCCTAACTCCATTCTTGATAAGAAAACGAATATTATTCACTTAATAATTGCCACTATTTTAATAGGAACTATAAATTAACACCCTTAGATACGCTTAAGCAGTATGACACATTAGTATCCTATACGTATATTTTTAAATTCATTGAAACGCAAACCCTTAAATATCTCGATTTGAAGATAAATGGACTTTCAAAATAAACGGCTCATATCCTGGTACCGAGAAATCTACTTTGGAGGCTGTCTGTTGCAGAGGCCCCAGTTCATATGGGAGGCTTTCTCCACCAGTAATTATATCCTGTTGGTTGAGCTCTGTTCGTTCCGGGGACCAGCAAAAGTATAATTCACCAATCGATGCTTTTGTAAAGGTTTACCGGTGATTATTGCGGTACGTCTGAGGAAAAATTGATATTCGATTTGCATCATATATTAACCGTTTGTACTTTGCCAGGCTAGGGTAATATGCTAGATGCCGTATGGATAAATCGAATCGGAAAAATGACAACAATATAACTACGAGGAATTAATTTCCTGATGAGAACGATTCATGATGTTCATGAAAAAAGTGCCACAAAAACTGTTACTTGCCGTTCATGTTAGTGTCCATCGTTGCCAGCCATTGTACCTGTAACTAATATAATTAAGTTGATTGTACAATAAAAAAAAGTGATTCGTGAATCACGAATTTCTCCACTTTCACTACCTATTATTTCATTATTGCATCAGGCATATATAGTTTTGCCCGAAGAAATCCTTCGTTAAAAAATGCATTCTTAAGGAAAATGTAATTAATTAATTACCTGTCTCTGTGAAGAGTTTGAAAAAACACTAATTTATCTTAGATTTCGTGTGTTTCTATATCCTCTCGTTGGTTTGGTCTTTTGCTAGACCGGTTTCGGCCGCTCGCCATCTTCAGTAGCTGTGTTAGTCACTTTGGCACTTTGGATGTTTTTTGGTCATCCTCACTGCACTGTCACCATCACTTGTACTGTGGTGGTTGTCTCTTTGTCGTGTGTATATGTATGTGTCTTGTTAGTGTGTTTTTGGGGATGTTGTTTGTCGGATTATCGGTCAAATATATATTTGATCACGCAACTGGTCACAACTATTAGGTTCTGACTTCCAAATATATGACAGGAAACCCATCTGGTATTGCGTATTTCCGATCATAAAAGTTTTCCTGTTGAAATTTGTTGAAAAAAGTTCATTTTTAGCAATCTAGTTCATCTGTGGAAGTGCACCCAACTAACCATAGTTAAGTACTTTTCCGCACCACACTCAAGTGGGAGCTAGTTAATCTGTGCAAGTGCACCCACCGAACCTTTAGTTACCTACAGCGAAACGCTATTTTAACATTCTTTAAATTATGCTCTCATTTGGAACGTCTCGCCACTTTTGAAATAAAAAATAATCAAATTTATCCCCTTTTCGACACGATTAGGTAGGGATTTGTCGTCTTTCCGAGGAGAAGTCTTTCTGTTGACTCGGACTATCCATCTAATTGGTTATTCAGAGAAATGTAATTTCTCAGCTGAAAAAACACGCTTCTAAAATTTTCTATTACTCCCCTCCCTCCACCCCGTTCAACTTGTAGCAGGGTACTTTGTTTCATGCATATTTCATGCCCCTGTCTCGGTTTTACGCTTTTAAAAGTCCTTGAAAATGCTCTCCCCCCCGACAATTCATCGGGTGAAAAACAATTGTTGAATAAACATCTCATTTTTAATGGCATCCCTCTTTTCAGCTCTGTTCCAGCCCTCTTATATAAAATAAGCTATAATTAATATTACATTTTAATTAATATACATATATTAATATTACATGTTAATTTTCCTCTTTCGTGTTTGTACTTAAACAGTGACACTTCCTACGGCTATTTGACCGATCAATATGGTTTCTGAAACACGTTAATTTATATGATTATCCGAAATAAATGCCATTGTCCATTAAATTGTGATTGGCGTTTGGTGTTCAGTAATTTTCTTATCGATAAATATTTACGTTCGCTCGAAAATGTTTGAAATACAATCGCCCTTGCGATTTTTCGCCACATGTACCCCTACTATATTGTCCAAGGGGGGATGTTGAGAGGCCGGTGGAATGTAATAAGCAGGAACATTGCAGGAAAATTTATTTTGAATAAGCGGGCAGCCTTAGATTAAATTTATATCATTCCGATAGGATAGATCACGGCCACTCCATAATCCACATAACCCAGAGAGGAAAACTTCTAGTTTTCGTTTCGCAATTGTACATATTATTATGTTTCTACATATTTTTTATATTCCAATTTTTATCTTATACAATAGTTAAATGTACAGAAACGACGTTACCAATTGCTACCTAGACTGCTCGACTACAGTTCAAAACTATTACTCTTCAGGTTCGTGATGTTTCTGTCTCCTCTCGCTGGTTTGGTCTTTTGCTAGACCGGTTTCGGCTGCTCGCCATCTTCAGTAGCGGTGTTAGTCACTGTTAGCACTTTGGATGTTATACGACAAACAGACAACCACCACAGTACAAGTGATAGAGAGGTGCAGTGAGGATGCCAAAAAAACATCCAAAGTGCTAACAGTGACTAACACCGCTACTGAAGATGGCGAGCAGCCGAAACCGGTCTAGCAAAAGACCAAACCAGCGAGAGGAGACAGAAACATCACGAACCTACAGTATTCCAACCCCTCACAGACCACAAAACAGGTCTGCGATTAAACTATTACTCTTCAATAAATTATTAGTTTATAACTGCGATACAATAGCAAAATTGTAGTTGTGACGTTAGAAATAAAATAAAAGGAAATCTCAGCAATGCTGCCTGAAGGCGTCTGACCTGGAATTCTCCTTATTTTCCCATAATTGCCAGTTTCCAACTTCGAAAAATTTCCCAGTATTTCTCCTAAGACCCTGTTGTGCCGGCTTGGATATTTTGATCGACGAGATTGCACCCCCTTGTAGAAAATACCTGTATAGTTGAAATGAAAGGGGCGGTTTTGAAAAATGGGAGCCCAAGACAGCTCATTAAAGCGGGGACGGGAAGGTGAATCGTTTTCAAAGAGGGCAGAGGCGAGTATTTCTCAAAATCAACGACATTTTTTTTCATCGTTCAATACGACTTTTATAGGAGAGACGATCCGGCGCGTGGCGGGCCGCTTTTCAATGAAAATCGGCTAACGAGGTATCGAGGAAGTGGAGTGGACTCATAACTTATGAATGTGAACATTTAATGACTAAAAGATCCGCGTCAGAGTAACAACATGCCATTTAAATAGACACAGCTAGATTGTAGGAATACGAAGCCTTTTCGTCTCCTTACAAACCCCTTTTATACGTATTACTTAAATGAAGTAGCCATGATTTTTGTGAACTCATTGCAACCAGTGCTCTGGCTGTTTACATATGTAAGTTACCGACTGTGCCGTAAAAGAAAGGAACGCAAAATGTACAAAAGGGAATCCTCTTAGGTTGAGCCGTTCACATTCACTCTCCCTGTCTCTACTCTATTGGATGTTCTATTCCATTTGTTGCGTTCTTGGCGGTTGGTGGTTATAATCTCGCGATTTCGGTCGGAAGTAAAGATGCATTCAAGAAGATGGAGAAACTAGATTCTTTTGAGTCCAGGTAGGATCCCACGTAGGACCATGGGATATATGTCCGCGTGTTGTTCATGAAAGGGTTCTAGGCACTAAAATCATCGAGGAATAATAATAAAAAATAATATTGTAGACAATAATTTGGTTCGAAATTTGTAGCTTCTACTTATGATTCTGTAGAAAACTTATATGCCGAGTGCCATTGTACAGATAATGCCTTATATGATGGTGCGGAAATGTACTCAGTTAAATATCGTTGAGGGCACTGGCACCGATTAACTAGCGCCCCCTTGAGTGTGGTGCGGAAAAGTACTTAACTAAAGTTCCTTGAGTGCACTTGCACAGATTAACTAGATTACTAAAAATAAACTTTTTTCAATAAATTTTGGATCAACAGGAAAACGTTTATGGTCGTAATACACAATACCAGATAAGTTTCCAGTCATTTATTTGGAAGTCAAAGTTGGATTCCGTTTTATTTTATAAAATATAAAGCGGAATCCAACTTTGCCAACCACATTAGACACTCCGGACACGAGACAATGATCATCAACAAATCCTTAAAACTAATACACCCAGCCAAGAATGGCATACACAATACCAGATAGGTTTCCTGTCATATATTTGGAAGTCAGAACCTAATAGTCCCACAAAGACTTAAACCGATTAACAAAACCCCTTCCCTAACCCAAAAGAAGACAAACAACGTTACATACCTAATAAAACTGTTAAAAAGAATAGAGGAAAATGCTAGTGTTATGAATGTAGTTTATTTGCAGGGTCAGGACTCATGAGAGTCACCTTAAGTTCGTTTCAACTTCGAATCCACCTTGTTTCCGGACGTATAACGACTTTGGCATGGCTTAGTCCGAGGATAAGTTCCCAGACATCCCGTTGACGAGGGTCTCAGGCCCGGATTTAAATTCCGTCTCTGGGTTAATTCGAAGCTTTGAACTTTTACCTACTTATGTTTAGAATAATCCTCCCAGGCTTCCTTAATTTTAGCCCTTTTATTGCCATAAATGTGAAATACAATAGGCGACATCAATGTTTGAGTACCACTATTAACGAGTACATAATATTCCAAATATAGTCAGGACAATATTGACCAGTATTAAAATTCAGCGAACCGAAGTTATTATTAATATTCAAAATTGCAATTATAAATAGTAGGATGGAACTATAAAGCTCCCTGGTATGTCTCTAACCGAACAACCCACAATTACATACCTACAGTTCCCGGTTCCTTAAGTTCCATTCCCGATAAAGAAAATTCCTGGAATGGAATTTCTGGAAAAATGGAAAATCATTGGAACTATTTCATTATTAATACCCTTCGGAACTTACCGACGTTTAGATAAAATGTTAACCCGAGTCCTCACCTTCAAACTACGTTGTCAAGCCAGCCCTAATGTTTATTTTAACGAAGCACCCGCCCGCGCCCAGCGGCAGGTTCGCTACCTTGGGCTCCATGTAGACACAAGACTTACACACACGTGCACGTACATGCCCAGAAGACTCGACTTCGTGTAACGGTAATAGTTTGCATGAAATTAGTTCAGTATCTGGTTTTAATATATTGTTAATTTAATACAGAGTAGTACGGCCCCGAATAAAAATCCGCTATCGAGCCATCAGAATTTGAATCTAGCGTAACAAAATGGGTGTTTTGTTTTTATTTGTTATACAATCAACCTTTGTGGTTATAGGTAAAATGTTTTTATGTCACTCCCTTCTACCGATCACTACTACGCCGCGGTTTAACTCGACCGGTGAATTAGGACGGGGTGTGAGACGCGAATGGAGGAAGAAGAAAACGATGCTTTTGTTAGAAAACTCAACAAATTTGTCGCGGACGCAGTGCCCTTCCTCGGCCGGTTGGGAAAGTCGACAGCAACAGGTGAACTGTCGAAAACAACTCCCTGGATGTCTTTAACAGTTCATTCATTTTATGTTCCGGAGAATACCGCTATAAACCGGTCGAACGTTAAGGGCATTAAGAGGAAATAAATTGTGGTAGAATTCCGCCTGTAAATTTGTTAAAACCTGTCTAAATGGCAAGATTGCCATACATAAATTGGTTCGGACCTTATTCGAGGAAAAAAACAGCAGTTTCAGAGTAAAACTGACACATACCGCTCGGTCGATAGATTGAAATGAAATGTCTACGGGGGTTTAATTCTATACGGTAAAATTGTATTTGTAACTCTTTCAAAGTAACTTTCAAAGGTCGGGTGTTGCGGCGAATGGGAACATTCTCGGATGGGCATATCGTGAAATGCTCATATTGTGTTATTAAGCCCGGGGTGAAATTCTTCCCGACCGGAAGCGGTCCGGTGACGACCGTGTCGAGGAAAATAGAGAATTCCTCATTTTAAGCGAAACGGAAATAAGTCTGGCTCGAGGAGACGGAAGGAAGTCGGAATATGGGGACGATTCCATTCGAAGCATTACGCCTCTAACACGCCCGATAAACTGTACAATTTGCAGTAAAATTTTCACAGTCGGATTTCACAACTTCCCCTCTCTGAATTAATTTAATTCAGTCGGCCGTTACAAGGCTCCATTTGCATATTCGAAAGGCTAATTTGAGTGTATTATTAATACCGGAAAGTGGACTCGGTCCTATAAGAGTGCACTACATTGTGCAGTGTTAATATGCGACCGATCCGACCCCCGGAATCGAACCTCATGTATTGCGGTAAATATATCAGTCCTCCTTGAAACGTAAAGTCCAATATTTACATTCAAATTCCGCACCCACAGACGCGTGATTCCGGAAGAAATAAGTATGATTTATTAAATTTTTCGATTCAGAAAAACATCTGTCCGTAGCCGTGTACACACACACACACACACACACACACACACACACACACACACACACACACACACACACACACACACACACACACACACACACACACACACACACACACACACACATATATATATACATTCACGCGTGTGTGATGATGTAATGAATTCACTATGGTCGAAACATCGGACATCCCACACGTTCCCTTACAGACGTCTGTAAAGGAATTGGCACGCGATCTAAATGTGCCAGAAAAATATATAAATATAATTTTAGAAAAAGGGATGAAGCCAGTGGGTTTCTCCTTCGTCATTATCTACTCGTCAATAGTGCATTTATTAAAGCTAGTTTAATGTTAATTAGGAATATTTATTTTAATTTAAAACAAACTCGAGTAACAGTTTGTATGCCTCGAAAGCTGTTATTAACGGAATGAATAAATTTTATATAATGATAATGACTGAGACTTATAAGTCAAGTAAGTTTGTCTGCGCACGTCGATGCTTAATTAACAAAGTTTTAATCCTATTCGATCAGATGATGGGACGCCCTGATTATCAGCCCCAACAGGCCCTTGAAGTACCATTTTCGAAGTGTAGTATTAACTGGGCACATTTCGCGGGGAATTTAAAAATTCCCGTCGCATAATAAATACGATTGAATGCATTTGGTAACTTTAAAATATAGCCAAGTCAAACGGACAAATATTAACAAAATTTAAGCGTTACAATCGAAAATACAGATTTTGAAATGCCCGTTATCCGCTTTCACCTTGCCATAAAACAAATTTCACTCAAACGAAATTACCTATGTTCCAAAATTTATTTACAGCTGAGGTCACAAACGTAACATACAGGCGCCTTCAAAAGATCTCACCCGCGATTCTATCTTGAAAAAGAAAGTTGGAATACGAATAATATTTATCGAGGATCGAGAGGATTTCCTCTTGAAAAAACGCATTCTCAATTGCTTAATTTTCAAAGTAAACGCCCGAAATGTCTGAAGGGTCAATTTTCGGTTTATTAAAGCGTTGAGTTCCGGCGTTCATTTTACTTTTCGGTTCGTATCCTCTTAACACCTAGCCGGTAATGTTCTCGAAAATTTAGTTTTTAAATGTCAAACTGAATTTCAGTGAGTTCTGGAGTTCATGTACTCTCGTTAAATCAGTTACGAATTACGAAAAATTCTGGGGAAAATTTGGTCCGCCACAGGGATTCGAACATGCTGCCAGTTGCTGGTAATTTAAAAATGAAATTACTTCAGTTGCAAAATTCGAGAGGTTAAAGGAATATCTTAAGATTTATTTTTAAGTTTCAACATTAAAGAATGATTTCGAGTGGTTACGATTTTGAGTTTAAAGCATTCATTAAGTTCATTATGTTAAGCTTAATTTTAAATGTCAAACTGCAGCCGTTTTGTACTCTGAAAATTAGAAGGAATTTATCGCTTGACAATTGCGGACATTTCTTTCGATATATTAATTTGCTAACCCACTCACGGGTTCTGATCTTCGTGAATTCTAATTCATGATCTCAATGAGGTCATGAAAATAATTTAACCCTCGTTAAATCAGTTGCGGATTTTGAAATTTCGGTCCACCACAGAGATTCTAACCTACTGCTTTAAAAACCATGCTGTGCCCGTTGAAAATAATATTTCATTCCAAAATGTACCGGTTAAAGGATAGGTTAAAAGCAGCTCGTTATTCTCAATTTAAATTGATCGTCGATCAAGGGATATAAATGAATGAAAATAGAGTTAAATGCAGTCAGGATGCCCCTCAGGCAACCAATATTTTATGATATTATATAAAATTCAATCTCAGTTGTCAATAACAGGCGGTCTGTTTTAAACGGCGGAGCTATAAAAGACACGAAATAATGGATTAACCATTGAGCGATTAAAAAAACTTAAAGGTCTTCGTTAAAGTAGACAGGTTCCACATTTATTTCTGTCTGGGACACCCCCACATCGGATGGCCAAAACAATATTATCTCCCGGCATTATATAAAATCATATGCCTTTACTAGATTTTATTTTTTAGTCCCATAACTGTAACTTTATAGCGTGAGCCACCCGAATCTTTATTAGTTTTTTTATTATTTCATTTCTCAAGTTTTTGTTTTTGTTGTTTAGGTTAAACAAAGGTTTTTCATAATGTCATAATTTCTTATTAAACATTAACTTTTATGCGTATATATATATATATATATATATATATATATATATATATATATATATATAAACACATATAGCCAAAACAAAGCTATCGATTTCATTAAACTCTATATATTTCAGAGAAAATTATAATGCATTACCTCTAAGGACCTAGGCGCTTTCAAGGAAAAGAAAATCTGGTACTCTTACCTGCCAACAAAACAAACAAATGTTAGCAAAATGTACAATCTGAACACGCTCCTTTTTTATGTGTATATACATAATATTAAGCGTAAAGCAATGTAAACATTATGTAACATGTTGTAACATTATGTAATAATGTGTTTAGCTAAGAAGGCCGGATAAACATTCATTATGTGGGTGTGTAGAGGTAGTTGGTTCTTGGTGTCAGACCAAACAGATGAGCGAATATAGAAAGTCCCAATTGAGGAATTGCTGTACCTTATTGAACCTATTCGTAGAAACATTATTGAGTTCGTAATAAACTTAATGAACTCTTAATGATATTAAGAACTTAATGATCACCACATTACAGGTTAAAACTTTTAAGAATAAAATAAATATTATATCTTAAAAACACATTGCGCTCAAAAAACCCTTCGGTAAAATTGAATTCGAATGAAGCAACTTGTCACAATTTTATATGAATGTAAATTATGCTGGAGAGAAGGATTCAATATTAACTCTGGGATCTGGGAAAAGAATTGAAAATCCCGAAAGTCCTAAAAAGTTCAGAAAATTCAGAAAGTTACAACTGGACAAGGGATCAGTCGCTTCCTTGATAAGGAAAGAAGGAAGTTTAAAAGACTTCGCCGAAGTCTTTTGCTACTTAAACTGTCTCAGGTTTCCAAGGCTGGGAATTAGTTCATCATTTCACTATTCCGAAAATTTCTCGAATTCACGACAGACGTTTTTGGAGAAAAAATTTACCCTTTTATAAATCCCGACTATTTCACTCTCTGTTATATAATTTGTATTCGAATGGAACATAATTAGCGACAAGAAGATTTAAGAGATTAGGTACACTGAAGATAAATTACCTGTAATTAATAATTAATTCGCTACATTCGAGAATTAAACAGCTGTGAACAGTTAAGAATAGAAGACCTATTCTGCCCATCAGTTTCCTCCCTTCTGGTTAATTTTACATTCAAATTGAAATTCGATTGGCGCCATTCTGTAAGTCGTTTACGACGATGGTGTTAGATGTAGCCTAAATCGCTCTTTGATCTAATATTTTGACGGCAGATTTAACACCATACCATTTCGCCTTTTAGCGCAATGGATAGTAGAATATTCCAATTTTCATAACCCATGTTCGGTTGATTTAAAACGAGAAGACTAAGAGCACAAGCCCTTTATAGTTTAATCCCCGGGTATTACATGTTCGGTATTTGAAGAAAATTTCCCTTTTCTCAAACAGCCTCTGATTTCATTTTAATAATTGCTTTCTGCAATCTATTTAAGTTTTCCCCCGTTCAAGGAAAATTATCTTCCTTATAAAGGCCCCGGCGTGCGGCCCTCATACTTATTTATTAGGCATAAATTATAATTAAAAATCGATAACACTAAATTATTACCAATAATTAAAATATCGGGCTATTTAGGAGGTGCCTACAAAATTGAAGCTACCATTGTCTGGAAACAACAAATATACACATGAATATTTTTTAAATTTTGTTTCCTTAGTATTCTACTTATCCTCTTACTATTTGAACGTTATAAATTATGGTAAAAAATCAACGACACTAAATTATTTCCAGTCATTAAAATATCAGACTATTTATTATTGAGGTGCCTAATATTTATATCTGTAACTCCCAAATTGAAGCTACAGGTGACTTTTGATTAAGGACTCGCTATGAGTGATTTGTCGCCTTCAATTCTGACAAGTCCCAAAATGGGAGCGTAAGGCAAATTAAGTCCCCGACGGGCCATTACTTTAACTATTAAAATTATATTCTCACAAACACACTTAGGCGGCTCATTATCATTCCACAAACCGAAGGATCCGGTTCCGTGCTTACTCCGCGCCGAACACTGTTTGGGGAGTAGGCCTCGTCTCCCTTAATTAAGGGAGAAAACTGGGGGGAAGCGAGTAATGTAATTAAACGTGTGTAAACCGGCGAGGGTCAAATTTGCAAACGTAATTATTTCACGCGCCCCATTTGCTCGCGGATTATCACGTCGTAATTTCTCAGTTTTGAATTACGAACAACGAAGATACTTTTTTAAGTAGATGTCCTACCTCAATGTTACCGGGGATCGAACCTTTAACTGACCTTATTTTAAACATGACCGGTTATAGTATATAATACGTATATAGTAAAAAAACAGAGTATAGTTCAAAATTATAAAAAGTTTTTTCTATGAAATTTTGAAGAAATTGTTTAAGATCTCCCATCTCCGCCCGTCCAAAGTTGCCGGGTATCGAACCCTTTCGATTCCCATCGATTAATATGGGAATGTTTTTTAAATGAACGCCTTAAAGTCGTTAATTAGAAAAAAAAATATAGGATCTTAAAGATCCAAGAACTTAATAATGGATTTCAGAAAAAAACTTCAGGGGTGTGCATAGAGTTGGACTATTTATTTATGGGTGTAAGCCACAGGTGGGAGTAATTCCATCTTCCCCTTACCCCGATAAGAACACGAAAACCGTACGAATCGGTAATGGTTATCGAGTCGGAAGCATCGCAACGAAAATTCCATCGATTGTCAAATTTAACTAACTGACTTATTTATTTCATTTTACCTAGCTAATTTAACTAATCCAAGGTGTGGACCGGTATAAAAAAAAGTTATGATAAAAGTTACCGCAATATTGAAGCACTAGGGAAAGTTAACCTGGAATATGGTCTGCTCTTTCTAGGTAGTTTGACTGGGGTGCTTCGGAACAAATTAGAAGGTACTTTTTTGCTCGATTACACAATTTTCGGTTTCGAGGTTTCGAAACTCCGGTCGGGGTGAATTTAGATGAAATTTGAAATTTTGAGGAGAAAGGTGAGTTGAGTCTTCGTGGGCTTAAACGGTATACAGTTTTTATCGGGAATCCGACGACTGCAGATGCCCCCTTATCAGGAAACGGATAACAACCACAGATTGATTCATATTTATTAATATGTGGTGTAAACGTGGATTATTAATTTTGTTTTTCTGGACAAAATTTTTATTGAAAGTAGACAGGAGAAATTCGGTAAATGCTGAAGCTGGTAGATATTCCTGAGGAGGTTTCAGTCTACAACAGGAACATGTCCGATTCAAGAAAACGCGATTATGATCAGCCATCATATTTATAGTCATTAAATGCATATTTTAAAATTAAAGGGGCAACAAGCGAAAAGAGATAGCTGACGAAAGCTAAAGAGAATGAAGCGAATAAAGACAAAGATTCATTCGTTATTTGGTCCTTACTGAACCGGTTTCACTTCTGGTTAAATTCAAATATAAACAAATTATTTCACTGTCGATAAATAAACATTTCAGCTTTCACCGATTTAATTGCACGGTGTTCTTCTTTGCCCGACCATATTACTTATGTATATTCATGATTGTAATCGTTCTTATGTATTAGCGGCAGCGTAGTCTTGGCAAGTAAACACGTCGAGTAATTACAGCAATTGGTTCTGGCCGGCGGGGAGCCCCAATATTGATCTATGGCGTAGATCAATACAATCGGATTAATATGCATATATATATATATATATATATATATATATATGTGTGTGTGTGTGTGTATTTATGTATATATTTGTGTTTGTACATAAATATGTACGGATGCACAGAGAAGTAATTTACTGACGGCGCTGGATAAATTTCCCCATACGTTTGTTAATGGGAAAATATTAATTAATATGCAATGAAATGCGAGGATCATTCATTGACATAATGAATGGTTCCTTCTCGTCTTGCCAGACTCAGGTGGCCTGAATTTCAGATCAGTTTGAATATAGATATCGATAATTTAATATAAATATCTCTTTGTCTATATTCTTTATATCTTCATCGGGGTCAGTGATGATATTTCAAACCAGTTTAACATACCTGTTTTGTAGTCTGCGAGGGGTTGGAATACCGTTGATTTGTTGTGTTTCTCTCTCCTCTCGCTGGTTTGGTCTTTTGCTAAACCGCAAAACTAGGCCCTAAGACCGGTCTAAATGTATAAGATAAGATATCTAATAAATGAAAAGATAAATTCCCAAACCGACACTAAATCCCCCAGCGAATCCTACTAAAGGACCTCACCCGCCCGACCCCCCCCCGTTTTTGACCGATAACCTGAGAAAGACTTAAACCGATTAACAAAATCCCACCCTCCCCTCAACACAAAGAAGACAAACAACATCCCCCAAAAACAAGATAACAAGACACGTATATATACACACGACAGACAGCCACCACAGTACAGGTGATGGTGACAGTGCAGTGACGATGACCGAAAAACATCCAAAGTGCCAATAGTGACTAACACCGCTACTGAAGACTAGCAAAAGACCAAACCAGCGAGAGGAGACAGAAACACAACAAATCTACGATATTTCAAATCCTCTTGGAAATAAAGTTTTCTATGTTTAATATGACTTGGTATTAGTGCGCTTTTTTACAGAAGGGGCAGTAACTGGGGGAATATAACGGTAATAATATTATGACTAGAATGTTATTATATCAAACTAGCAGGCTTTCGAAGCACTTTTAATATGGACGGTGGCGCGGTATTTAATATCAAGTCAGACTAGCTTATTCCGAGCGCGTATATTTTTTATGGTGTGATTTTTAGCCGACCCCTACCCCCCTCTTTGCCACGCCGTTCAGTTCATGACCTGCGGCACAATGGCGGCTGCGCTCTAGACAAGTGCGCTAGCCGCCCAAATGGAAAATCCACCAATAGAAAAATGCCTTTTCTGCGACTGCCCGGAAAGCTGGCCAAACTGTACTTCATCCGGGGTTAGTTGAGTTGTGCGTTATACTCATATATACATATATATATATATATATATATATATATATATATATATATATATAAGACAGCGAGAAATCGTGTTCCATCCATTAATCGGTTAATTCATCAATTCGTCATTTATTTTTTCGCGTATCGACGGAATTCCGCTTCGGAGGGACGTATTTAATCTCAAATTGAGAGTGAGTATAGATGCATAGATCACGAAAACTCGTGTAGAGACAATCACATTCACCGGGCGTAAGAAAATTGTCTAAGTATTGATGTATCAACTGTATATTAGCTAACGGAATACAACCGTCGATGGGGAGAAGCCGAGAGTTATTCCCGCCCAAACATTTTCACGAGTGGTGGGGAGGGATACCGGCGTGTTTCGGTTTGAGTTGACCATCCAGAATAACCCAAATTCACCCGTTTAATTCAACTTCATTTAACCAAAATTAATTTATATTATATGCGAACAGAACTGCTAAAAAGGGCAGAGTAATCGAATTTTATTGAACATGAGAAGTTATGCTTTTTTTTTGTTAAAATGTAGAGAGTTTTTATAAGGGTAATTATGAAATTATTATTATTATTCGTGATTTGTTAAACGAATTTACTTGACCGTGACTGGTTGCACTGATAATGCGTTTATTGGACAGATGCATTTCTTCCCCCACTCCTAGGTATCTTGGCATCTACGACGCCATCATTCGACTTGGATAAAACTGAACCACGGGCACCAAGTTCTCGAGACAAACTTACAGGGAGCAGTTGGCAGGACCTTACAGCAACCGAGTATGAGCCAAGAAGGATCCAGCAGCGGTGCTAGCGGAACGGGAGACGTAAGTCTTGTGTTTTATTATCCCAAACTATTACATAACAACCCGTACTTATGATATTGAACCCGTTAAATTTTAGTTTGGAATTATTATAAACCGTATTTCGGTCTCAGGGTTTTTCAGATTGAATCCCTTTGTCGGCTCTAAGTGTTGAGGTTTTAAAAGGAGACTGTTTCGGTCTCTCCCCGTTGCCAGTAGTGCAGTACTCGGTTCAGTGTACTTGAAGAACGCTTATGACTTAACTTTCGGTATGTTTGTCATTTTTCGGTTACTCCCGGTAGCAAAAACCTACTACAGAAATCGTGGTTAAACGCTTTCAAAGCCGTGCATATTATGTTGCACAATGGTGCTGTGCAATGTAGGGAAGTTCTTCGCTCGAACAGAAGTTTAACTTTTAGTGTCGGATTATCGTTTGTCGTGCGCGTTTTTTTTCGATCCACTGCAGCGGATATAAATAACGGTTAGAAAGCTTATTACCGATGGATTTCTACTGTCGGTGGCGAGAGGCCCAATCTGTGTTAGGCTCGGGACAGAAAAAACTAGAGATTTTACGTTTCAATATTTTTCCCAAAATCAGAATATTCTTGCGAAATATCATCTAACCGTACCTGTTTCATGGAAACTGAAATATATCCAGCTGGCGCGCCAATTTTCCATCGAATCTCTTATCGTACTTCACTCTAAATAGGAAACATTTTAATTATTCTTCTTAAATGACTTCGGTTAATACCGCTAGAGGGTAACAAAACGATTTTGATTTTCAGATGACCCCACCGAATCACACTCCGAGGGATGGATCGGCCCGGCCTAATGCAGGAAACCGGGTAGATATATCGTTATTTGTTTAAAAATATATATCGTATTTGCAAGTACAGACACTTAACTATTTTTATTTCCAGACCTACCCCCCCGCTGGCAATCATCAACAACCTGGTAGACCGATAAACCCGGCTATGGTAATTATAGTATCCATTAATATAATTTCATTTCGCTCAGTTATTTTAGTATCGGAGCGGCCGTTAACTAAACATTTCGATTTGCAGCTTGGACGACTCCCCTATCTCAACCCGAATTATCGTCCCAGTTTGAACGCAAGGCGGGCGGCAACTGGAACTGCTGTCACCGGGAGGGCCGCATCGGCGGTAATTCAATTTTTATTTTATGTTTCAAATTCGTTTTATCCTCGCGATTCCGGATCGGTGTCACGCGGTCTCAAAGGTCATTATATTCGATTGATTATAATTAAAATTGTTTTATTTCGAGGCTAATAATCCCGGTGAGGGAGGAGGAGGGATAGAGCAACGGAACGAACAGCAGGGTGCAGTTGTTCCCCCACCGGGACCTTTGGTAAATATTTTCGCAGCCGTGTGTAAATCTTTTGATTTAGGTCCCCCGCCTGGGGTGATTTTAACGCCTCTAATAGACACTTGTACACGATTTTTAGGTTGAACTGAATCCAATGCCACCGCCGATGGGATATGGACAGCCTATGGCGGAATTATCTACGGTAATTATTTGCAATCGTAAAATACGATTCAATCTAACCGATAACATTATTTACTCGATCGACTATTTTCGAATGAATGAGCGAAGGATTCCGCCACCAGAACTTGAATCAGTCACTAACTAACTTCCGGTAGGATCGTTTAATCCTGTGGGATGAAACACGGTTGGCGTGGGTTGACCCCCCGCTATTCCGGGATTTTTCCTGTGTTTGAAAACCACCCGTGCTACCTCCAATGGAACGAGTTTCGGCCATTCCTTCGGGACCCCGGATCCCTGAAATACCGGGATAGAAGGAGGTCAACCCCTGTCAACCGACTTTCATCCCACAGGATTAAGCGATCCTAGCGGAAGTCAGTAGTATTTTCTAATCAATCTCCATGTCAGTAGACCATCTTTTCCCATATTGCGCATGAGCACACATCTATTTCGTGTTATTGCTGTTGGAGTGTCTCTGTATGTTGAGAATACTAGTCTGAGAGGGGTTCGAATGGATTCTATTCGATCAGGCCGGCGACAGAGTTGGCCGGTGTGGAGGTGGTGACGGAGTGTATAGAGGTAGGTGGGTATACATTCAAGGAAGGCGCGATTCCACCACCTTCCCAAGGATTGCAATTTTGACGACGATTCGGATCAGGAATCGGAATGTGAGGAGAGCCAGTTCCAAGACGCCGACCAGTAAAACCGCACTAATTGACTACCGATCCTAATTTGGTACCGATGGTTAAATAATCATCCGATTCGTGTTCCATCATTTATGTATAAGGATAATTATATGCGTCTCGCAATTTTGTTCCATACACCATGTGTAGGGCCCAAGGCCCCAATGAATAAATATATGTGTATAGTTACATAACCGATTTACTAACCCCCACTACCAGGTCGTATTTAGAATAATGAAGGCAGACGAAAAAAGAGATGAGAGATGATAAAAGGGGACTCAGTACCTAGTTCTTCGTGCATTACCTATTGTTATGGTTTCCGTTTTAAAAAAAATCTTCCTCCCGATAAATCTAGTTGTGTATATAAGCATGGCCGTAAAATGACAGTTAAGACGCCCAAAACTTGCCAGTAGCTTAAAATAAAGTAAAGGATAATGACTATTTCTCAATTAATGCAGTCTTATTTGCACACGTAAGTGCAAGTTACACAATCGCTTTATTGATTATCACCTGTGTTTGTAAACCAAGGTGGAAAGAAGCTGTAATGACTAAAATTGAACTCTTCTTAAAATAAATTAACATTTTTAAAATTAAAATTAGAAATTTTACGAATGAGGGAACAAGTTAAAGAGTAATTTACCCAAATGGAATGGACTTATTATTAAATAAAATACTGAAATACTAAGTAACGAATTGATATAAAAGTAACTACTTAAGATCTATATTTGACCGTGAAATCACAGAGAATAAGGTGATTTAATACCTCCTCTGGTTACAGACACTGTAAATAGAGGTGCACATGATTGTAATGGCGAAACATACTTTACAGTGTTCTGCTTGTATGTATCTATCTATCTATCTATCTATCTATCTATATATATATATATATATATATATATATATATATATATATATATATACTCACAAGTTTAACACTACGAAGTGTAAGGCGATTCTCTGCGATTTCACGGCCGGAGGTAACTTCTGAATTTTTTTCCTTCAATTTGTTACATAATATTGTAGTATTACCTATTCACGTTTTTACAAACTGAAGTCAACAATATGACAGGTCCAGAGAACGTGTGAGAACGCACGAATTCGTCTAGATGGGGATGTTGAAAATTGTTACGAAGGAACATGGTACTAATGTGGAATCCCGACTTTAAACACTGCGGAAATGAGCTATTTTGCAGAATAAAGAAACCAATGCAGAGAAATCTGTTCCCAGCTAATATCAACACCCTACTTATCTTCCACCACAAGTATATTGCGCGAACTGCCAAATCAAATATTGAGTCAAATATCAAAATAAGCAAGTCAAAGATCAAATAAATTGAGTCAATTTTCAAATCATATTGAAATTAAAATGTTATTCCGCCTTTCTGTTTGCTGCGTTTATTGTGTGTTTATACTTGCGGTGTAAGAAAGTGAATTTATTTGACTTTTTATTATGCTGCCCGATGTCACCTCGATTGCTGATAAAAAGTTGTCGAGCTGTCGAAACAAATTCGAGTCGAATTCGGCTACCAATTAAGCGCTCGGATCGAACGATTAGAAGCATAAGGTGGGGTGTTTTTTAAATGTTTTGAAAATAATCGAATTTTATTTTAGCCGTCTCAAGAGAACAGCGCATCATCCTCGAGGGAGTCGACGGATATTGGGTACTCCCTACGGCAGATAACTTTCGGCCACCCCGTTCTCCGTATTAGGATCGCCGCCAACAGAGGAGAAGGAAACGAGTCGGACCAGCAACGAGCAAACGAGGAGCCCCAGCAGGAAACTGTAAGTTCAATAACATTATAATCAGCGACATAATGAGCGGCGGCTATTTTATATTTCGATTCGGACTAGGTATGTTCCAATCCGTTTAGCTAGTTAAATTCCGCGTTAAGCGCGTAACTGGTCGATAAGCTGCCGATTGCGCCCTATAAGCGACGTTGAAAAAAAGGATTCTACTTTATCCGCTTAGCAGGAACTGGCACTGCTGGTAACCTACAATCGGCCCTTACCCGGCATAAGGGCTTTAAACGACAACCCGGGGGAACCCTAAACGGGACCCGGCCAACAACAACCGGATGCGGAGCCTTACGACGCGAGTTCCTTAAGTCCTTCAAATGATTTCGTATTCGGCCGATTTCGGGACGTGGCCCGTTTATCTTAACCCCTTTCTAGGAGCAGCCGCCGCCGGGTGCGGACAGTTCGTCAGGATGGGTGGTGAGCAGAGTCCAGGTGATCTGCCGAGGCCAAGCAGAATCCGACGATCAATCCTTGGCCGTATGTTCAATCTTTCCTCCTTCACCCTTTTATATTCCTATCCGACTATTATATACGGACGGGGGCCCTACTGACAAATAATGGACGGTTCGTCTTAACCGTTTTCAGCCGGCTCTGGGGCAGAGTGCTGAAGCCGGGAGGAGAGGCCCGGTCATGCCGCGACAAGTGGTCTACGAACAGGCGGGGCCCAGTACTAGCACCGCCGGAAACCTACAACCGCACCAATCCGGATCGAGCCGACAACCGGAACCGGTGGCCGGTCCGTCCAGCGCCACCGATGTAAGCCATTCGATTTCCAACTCGGAGAATTAAGCGATACAAATACGAATATTTTATTTTTCTTCGAACCTACAAATTACGTCCTAGAGGTACAAATTTTCGTACACGCGTTCCGACCGACGGGCCTCGATTAAGCTCGTTATGTATTCGATTAGGGATATTTAAATCGGTGGAGATAATTGAGAGTCTGTCTTGCAGCAGCCTCCGCTGGGGAGTGTCTCGGGATGGGTGGTGAGGAGAGTGCCGGCGTCTGTACGGCACGTGAGGTACCAAGAACAGTGGGCCCTCAATAATCCGAGGGCCGCTCTAGCGCCTCGACTGGGGCCTTTCGATGCCCGGCTCTTTGCCGGCCCGTATAGAGTAAGTCCTCCGAAGTTCGGCAATAACCAATAAGCAATAAGCGCCGCTCATTATATATCATCCCGAATGGGTAGTATAAGTTGTTTTTTTCCTCGGGATAGCCCCATCTGTGGACATAATTGTTGAATCGATTTTCAGCAACGCGATACTGCGCCGGCTGGGATCGCCGAGTTGATGTCCAATACCATACCGTCGACGGTACGCGTAGTACACAACGATCCGCCGGTTACTAATGAGAGACCTGCGGGTGGAATACGATCCCGGCTGGGGTGGTATGCGACAGACGGACTTAGAGGACTTGCGCGGCAATACACTGTGAGTAAATTAGCATAACTTTCCTCGACCCCAACGAGCATTTTTTAATTCAGAATTTAAAACGTTTTCAGAAATCCGGCTACGAATTTAACTCACTTTTTTAACACTAGGTTTACGGTCGTTTTTATTTATCAGTTTCAAAATTTCAGAATTAATAGTTAACAAAAAATAAACATCCATATATATATATATATATATATATATATATATATATATATATATATATATCCGATCGCCGACCTATATCCGGAACCTGCACTATATCCGAGAAGCGCACCCGCTTCTTCGCCGGGCTCCTCAACTCCTTGAGGTGGGCGGTCTCGCGTCGCCCGTGGGATTGTCGGCCCTCTCAAGCCGCACCCGGTTTCTCTTCAATAACCGTACGACCCGATACGGTCCCAGATACCGCGCGTCCGTTTTCCTGCGCCGGCAGACGTTCTTCCGGAAAACCACGTCACCCGTGCGTATTTCCTCTAATAAATTTCCCTCTGTCTCTGAATTATGTTTGTCCGTTCGGTTTCCTTTTAATTTTTCAACTCTGTCCGACACGCCCGCCCATTGCCGAGAGGGAAATTCCTAAATCGTGCGGGGTCTGACCCGTCGCGGAATGAATACTATACTAGTTATACGCTAGGACGGCCCTAGCCATTGCAGCTGTACCCTTCAGCTTTTTCCCGATATTTAATAAATTTAATTGTTCCGCGAGGGTTCCATGTAACCGTTCGATCATCCCGTGGGAATGCGGATGTCGCGGTATTGTATAATGCCAGCCGATTCCTAGTTCTTTCAGCGTATCCCTAAGACGCTTGTTATCAAACTCGCGGCCCTTATCCATAATTAAAACGCGCGGTTTCCCTTTTGTCGCGAATCGTTCTAATAGCGCTGTTCTGATTGCAGGCTAGGCGTGAGTACTCATCAATCGTCGTGAGGTACTTTTCCTTATCCCAAAATAGTACATCCATCTGTACTCTGAAACCCGGCTCCGTTGGGGTCGGTGTAACCATCTGAGGGGCTTCTAAAGGTTTTTTTACGTACTTTACCTGGTTACACGTTTTACATGCCCCGATAATTTCCTTGATTGTCCCTAACATGTTGGACCAGTAATATTCGCGCTTCAAATGTTCTAGGGTCTCTTTTTCTCCCCTGTGATTTGTAATGCCGGTATGGTATTGATTAACAATTTCCTTTTGCCGCGTTTCATTGTTTATTATTTCCGCCATCCTGTCACAGACTATCAGCTGGCCGGTACGTCCTATTTGCCCAGATAGGTAGGCTGTAATCAGCCTCTGTTCTAAATCCCGAGAATCGGTATACGCATGATACGTTCTGTATTGGTGAAGTAATTCTTTTATAACCCTAATTAAATTTTCGTTTGACGTGTCCGTTCCCACGCGCACTGTTGTTTTCCGCGTATGCGCATACCGATCGGGCTCTGTTGATATATCCGACCCCTGTACGCTCACTAGGATCAACTGATCCCGCTTGTCGTTGACTATTTGCGACAGTCGAGTCACTCCTGACGGAAGGCTAATTTCTGGCTCTTCCGGGGTGTCTTCTCCGGCCTCCTCTGGGTCGTTCGCGCTGCTCTCTCCGGCGTTGACATTCCTGGAGAGACAGTCTGCCACCACCTTCTCCGAACCCTTGGTGTGCGTAATCACGAAGTCGTACGCTGCCAACCGCTCTTTCCACTTTGTGATCCGCGCAGATGTCTCTTTCAGTTTGTCTACCCAGACTAGCGGCTTGTGGTCCGTCCGGACCGCGAACGATCTCCCGAACATGTACGGCCTAAATAGTTCGATTCCCCATACGACTCCGAGATGTTCCCGCTCTATCGTACTATAGTTCCTTTCCGCGGGTGTTAATTTTCCAATCGCGAACGCTACCGGTCTATCTCCGTCTTTCTCTGGCTGAGAAAGTACCGCGCCTATAGCCTCTTGACTCGCGTCAGTAGTTTTAACGAACTTCTTGCCGAAGTCGGGGAATTTCAATACGGGGGCAGAGCAAAGGGCTTCCTTACATCGTTCGACTGACTCTCGAACCACTGCTGTGATAACGAACTCTTTTCCCTTCCTTAACATCGCCGTCAGCGGTTCCGTTATGTGTGCGAACGACCGGATAAATCGCCTGTAATATCCCACCATACCTAGGAATGTCCGGACCTCTTTAACATTCCTAGGCACCGGCATTTCCCTTATTGCTCTGATCTTGTCCACATTCGGACACGCTCCCGTGGCCGTAATCTCGTGTCCCATGAACTTAATCTTGTTCGTTGCCAACGTTGTCTTGTCGGCTGCGACCTTCAGCCAGAATTCTCGTATTCTCTCAAACAACTTCCCGAGGTGGTGCTCGTGGTCTACTATCGTCTTGCTGAAAACCACGTTATCATCCATGTATATCTGGACGCACCCCTCATCTTATCCTTTTTGAAATTCGTTCATTAATCGCTGAAAGGTCGCTGGGGCATTCTTTAACCCGAACGGCATCCGTAGGAACTCGTAGTGTCCGCGCTCGAAACTAAAGGCCGTTTTCTCTACATCCTCCGGATGCATGCGTATCTGATGATACCCGGACTTCAGGTCGAGCGTGCTGAACACTCGAGCACCCGCCATCCTATCCAGCATCTCTTCCAAGCGGGGCAGTGGGTACCTTTCCAGCCTAGTCCTACTATTCAATTCTCTGTAATCCACAACGACTCTGTACTTCTGTACTCCATCTGCCCCCAGTTTCTTGGTAACTACCCACAGAGGGCTACAAAACGACGATGTCGATCGCTGTATAATGCCCTGCTCCATCATTTCTTTTATGTGTTGCGCGATTATCTCTTTCATTGCCTGTGGGTATCTACGCGGTTTTACATATACCGGTTTTGTGCCCTCTAAATCTATAGTGCGCCGGACCTACGCCATATGGAAGCCCGCGCCCCCGCGTAGTGCTCCTTCACCGGTCGCGTACCTCTATCCAGGGCTGTTGTACCCCTCGGCCGATCTCCCCGAGGACCGATCGATCGATCCTCCCGATTAGTTCCTCCACTAAGGGTGTGCATAGTTCTGGCGGGATCCGGCCGTCGAAAATTTCTTTATGCAGCCCGTCCGCTTTTGCTAGCCAGTCCGTCACGTCCTTGGCGTGGCCCTCGAATGGCCACAGATTCCCGATCCGGGTCACCAGGTAGGCAGTACGATGATTCTCTGCGGCCATCCATGCTGCTGCCGTCACCGGATCGAGCGTTACCCGTTCTGTAGGTTTGCGCCATTCCTTCTTGTTTCTAGATGGGTTCCACAATAGCGTCGCCGGCTTAACTACCGTTTTCTTCGCCTTGCCGACTTAACGCGATCAAGTAAGAGAGAAAAAGAAAGAAAACAATTCGGGTACTATTCACAACTCCTGGGTTTCGGTACCAGTTAAGATGGTCGGTACGAAATTAAGGTTTTTTTTTTAAAAGATAAATTTAATAACAAACAGAAAATGCAATGGTTGAACAAATTAGACTGAATAGAATGTAATACAAAATAATGTAACTCGCATTAATACGGCTCGAGATCGACTGCCGGCTCACATTATATAGGGCGTTTCTAACAAAGGGCTTTGTCGAATCTCTATGTTTATGTTTCCCTTCTCAATACCTCGGAGACTTTCTGGGTCTATTCATATTCATGACTTATATATCCGAAAACAAAACAAAAGTGTTATTTTACAAAACACTGTGTGTTTTTGTAATAGATTTTCCTACTGAAATTCATAATGCCTAATTTTGACTACTTAAATATTCGTTTAAATAAACGTAGGTATGGTGTACTGTTATTGTGTCTAAGCGGAATCGTCCCACAGCCTATGACAATGACAATATATAGATAATGTATTTTTACCGGATAATAGAATAGTACTCACAATTACTGATGCTCCATCGCATGTTGTACTACATATTCAAAATATAATAATAAGAATAAGAAGAAACTATTATTAAAAACAATGGTTGACAGAGACAGTCTCTTGTGACATCGTCATAACAGCACCATGACAGCACACTAAACAAAAATGATCATCCAATGCTGGTATTAAACAATTAAAATTCCACTAATATAAAATAACCATGTAATAAGATAAAGCATCGAGAGAAAAAATGATGTTTCCAATCTCCAAACGGCAAGAAATAATTGTAGATACAATATAAATACGATTTATTTATGATCTTATGAGATATATAGCCGGTTTAAATGATTTATTCTAAAAATATAATTCTGTGGTATCAGCTATTTGAACTAACTATGCGTGGTTTTTAAAGACACGTAATAAATGCAGGATGAGTATTTAGGAGTATCAGGAGTATTCTGATGTGGTATTAATAGGCAACCAATACGGAACGCGGTACTCCACCCGGTGGTATGTTCGAGGGGGGATCTAACTCCATACCGTCCGCGGTACGCGCAGTACGCAACGATCCGCCGGTTACCAGTACGAGGCCTCCTGGTGGAATACGATCCCGGCTGGGGTGGTACGTCTCTGACGGACTTGGAAGCTCTTCGCGACAATACACTGTAAGTAAATTAACATAAGTTTCAGCGGCCTCAAATCGAATTTATACATTTTTATAATTTCCGCTTTAATTTGTTTCCACTATTTTATTATCACAACTGTAAAATACAACAAGCAATCTCGATTCCGTAGACCCAGTTCGGCTTCAAAATACGGTTGTAAATTATTAATTTGTTCCTAAGTGATAGTTGTGATCTGTCTAGGTAGGCATTCGTGCGGTCGAATCACGTCCCACCCGAGTCCGAGAGCAGTCCACAGTACCGCACTAAATCCCACTCTAATCATGAAATGCGGCAGTCCCAGCCACCGGCACTAAAAAATACCTCGGTCCGTTCTTTCCGCCCAACCCGCTCGATTACACCACAGACAGACACCGACCCGGTTTTAAAACATAGCGCCATATTATTATTGCCTTGTTTTGCTATTTTTGCTTTCGTAGGGTCCGAGGGGCAGAGTGGACGCTAGGACCAGGGAGGTTTCCTCTTCGAGCCACGGTACTAATCACGGGCACTCGAGTCGCCGTGGGAACTCGGGGAACTATTCTAGGGTAAGTAACATATCGATATATTGTATCATTCAACAGATTCCACTGTATTTAAACGGACTTTAATTTTCAGCGTGACGCAATGCGGCAACTGGTGGTGCGTAGGCGTGTCCACAGGGTATGTATTTTCCTCTTCTTTTTATCAGTTGTGTTTGTAGTTATGGATTTCTTTCAATTCGTTTGCTCCTTCTTACACGCCAAGACTCGTTTCCAGCATCGTTATCCTGTCCGCCACTCGTCCGGAGATAGTGGATAGAGTAAAGTGGACGACGTTCGAAGTACTTTCGAGCTGTCGGGTGTTTCAAATCGCCTTGTTACTTCTTGCAGGAGATGGAGAGGACTCAGCGCAGGGTCCGCCGGAATGTGCAAACGACCGAAAACGTCGACGACAGCGACGACTCCTAAGTTCCAGGACGTCGGCAATATATCTTAATTCTCGGCAAATATATATGATTCTTAGTCGAGCTTATTCGACCTTAGTTTCGACCTTTTGCCATTTTAACAATATCCATATAGAATGTGTACAATACACGATGTGTGAGTAGTCGTCAATCGACTGGACGTTGTTTCATTTATCGACCCCTTGGCCCAAATCCGAAATAAATACCAAAGCGGCGGTGTAAAAAAGGTCAATTTTCCAATTTACGTACACCTGTATTCCAATTAATTCCCTATCCTCTGGAATTCTACGCGCGTTCATTAATTTCGAAATTGAACAGACCGAGAGGATTTCATAACCTCCAAACTATTTCAAACTGCCTATTTCAAACATTTACACTACCTTAAAACCTTCAATATTATCGTTAGAATTTAGTTTAGTACAATCTGGACCTCGATTTCTTATTTGACAAGATATTTCAGATGAAGATAAATTCTTGATTAAAATCTTGATGAAAAATAATAATCTTTATCTTGATTAAAAAATTCATTGTAGCGTATTCTCAAATTTGAAGAAGTGATCGATAAGAAGGTCGAGGCGAGTGAGTTTGACCTTCAAAAAATTAAAATTTTGAGAAATATAGAAAAACGATTTGTCATTTTAACTCTGAGTTCCGGAATATATAATAAGTAGTATATATAATTAATAGTATATTAAGTACTGGTAAGTTTTCAAGGCATAGTTCAGTGCTTCTAAGTGCGTTCAAATCACGGTGGCTGCCCGAATATTCCTCTAATTCATATGCAAACTGATTAAACGAGAGGAGGTCATCAACTCCAGGAAGCTTATCCGTGTGTTATATGACATAAGAGGTTTTAATGGATCAATTTAACTCCCAGGGTAGTTCTTCGACAATCGAGCGTACCCGTCTAACGTTCGGTCATAAATCCGGCCCTCTCGAAATGTTGGCGGCGAAACACGCGCATACCCAATGCTTCCACGAACCGGGACTTCGTTTAAGGCTCATAAAAACCGGGACAGAAAGTCATCGAGGGTATTTGCTCGTTTATGACGAACGGCGCGGAAAACGGTCCGATTTCGATTCGGAGCGCGGTGCCGAATTTTCGACACTGAAATTCAGGACGACCTGCATAATCGCGGCCGAAAGGCGACCGTTGAAAACGCAGCGAGGTCCTCCAGAAATACTAATTATTCGTTCGATAAAACCGTAGATCGCAATATCAAAAAACAGAAAAGAAACTAAAAAAAAATCGTTTCGAAGGTTTTAACAAATCTTTAAGATTTCAAATCGTTATTTGAGATACCCCGCGTTCAATGGGGGAATGTTTATTCGACGGTGGGAGAGGTCTGAGTTTGTGGAAGGGTGGAAATAATGGACTGGAATAAATTTCCATTTTCCCCGATCAACCGTCAGTTGTTATTGATACGGTAACAATTGCGGATTGTTGCGGAGAGTCCGGGAGGTGGAGCGCTAATTGTCTTTTTTTCCGCGCTGCCTCCTTAGATGCCAACGCTTGATAGTAAACCCACTGCCCCCTCTCCCCACCTAGGGCTTGTATTGTTGTGTCTCGTATATATAAGGAGGCAAGTGTCCAATCGGCCTCATTTTGCTGTCAAACCTTAAGTCGTCTACTCGCCTCCGTCTAATCGCGTTATAGAACCGCTATGGCGCATCGGTTGCAGAACGCCTGCGGCTGGACACCCTACCAATTGGTAATTATTTCCTGTCTATTTACGATTTCCTAATTCGATTGTACCCCGCGCTATACGATAAAACTTCTTACGCTCGCGAGATTGCGGTAAATTTTTGATGACATATTTCGGCACGTTTCGTTCCAACGCCCGAGTACATTTTCAATTCGCCAGAACCGTAATCGTCGATGAAATTGGTCTAAGAATGTCGCCCTCATTTCCTGTTCCAGCGCAATTTTAATTTACAAACATTTTTATTTCGTTAACACGTTGACTGCCGTGGGGGTCACCGGTGACCGGTGACGCAGCAAATGAAAAAAGTACATAGTTAGTGTAAATATTGATACTGATACATTTTTCAATAATACCATATTATCATAGCGCATTACGATGAGTCAGATTGAAACACTTAAGGCAAAGAAAAGGTGAATCAACACAATCGGAACAATATGTTACCACTTTTTTAGTACATTTCTTTGCTTCTGTTCTTCCTAGCTGGTTTGAATTTTTTTTATAGCACTCGTTACAAAATCGCCTATTATTTCGTGCATTTCCCGGCATTTTTTTTAATTCATGCCGAAGTGTTCTCGGTACGCAATTTATTGGAGAAATACAATCATTATCGGGGCGTTTCATTAGATACATTGCTAATTTCATCCTAAAATCAGGAATTGCAATATTTTTCCGCGTTACTTGTTTGAAAAACACTATTGAATTTACAATACAAGTATTTAGTAAAAGCTCGATTGCCAGTTTCCTGTACCATTTGATAGTTTTACGCAGTGGTGAGCAATAAGCAACCATTTGGTCAGATAAGTCGACTAAAGATTTTCCTTAATATTCAACTACCATTCTTGGCTCCCCGACCTCATCCCTTACCAATAATGAAAAATAAAAAAAATAAAAAAACCATTCTTGGCTTTTCTTTTGTACAGTTTCTTTTCTGTATTGTTGTCATTTCTGCTGAATGTTTTGTAGATAGCATCAACACATCTCTTTTGTCTTTCCATTTTAAGACTGTCACTCCATTTTTATTTTCTCGCGCGATAACATCTCCACGTTTTAATTTCTGGACCACTACTTTTGAATTGCCTCGCCGATTTGTTCGTAGAGTACCCAATAAATGTGTGTGCATATCAATTAGCTTTTCAGCCAGGTTAACGCTTGTGTACCAATTGTCGGTGCAGATAGTGTGGCCTTTGCCTAAAATATCTTGAGCCATTACAATCTCAGTCGACTTAATTCTATATATTTCACTTGTATTTTCGCCTTTGCCCGTGTAGATTCGAAATGAATAAGTCTACCCTGGCCCACTACATAATTTAAAAACTTGAATTCCATATCTGTGACGTTTTTGTTTTATATATTGACGAAATAATATGCGGCCTCGAAATGGCACTAAGGATTCATTCACGCATACTACCTCGTCTGGATTGTAATATTTCTTAAAATTACTGCTTAGATGATCGATAATATGAGCAACTTTAGATAATCTATTGTTAGGATCATTTTCTTCATTATTGCTGAAATGAACAAACCGCAATAACAATTCGAATCGATTTCTTGCCATAATTGTGCGTGGAAGTGCCTGTTTATATCCTTCATATGTACTCCAATACAGCTCAATTTTTATTAATCGCACTAATCATATCCAAATAATGAGACCAAAGAAACGCTTTATTTCATTAGCATTTGTTTCATACCATCGATCTAAACGATACGATTACAGTTCTGATTTTCTTTGCGTAGCGTATATGTTCGTTTGTTTTGTAATAATTTGGAACATTTCTTCAGTAATAAAAAGGGGAAATAAAAATCATGTGGCTCCTTACAAGCAAGAATATCTGATTGATATGCGTTGGTACCTGACGAATCCGAAAATGTGATGTTGGTTTTATTACCTAACGGAATACGCCAATTCACATCAAACTCTTCTGGTACATCGTCTTCATTGTTATCGGTATCTTCAGTTTCAGTTTCACTGTCAGACTCAATTCGGCGCAGACGTACCGTGGAGGCTCTCATCATATCGGATGAACTACTTGATGAACTTTCCTCACTCTCTGATAGCATTCGAAATTTTTTTGATGGTTTTTGTAAAACTGCACCGTCAGATGACGTACTTGATGAATAATCTTCATTTGAAGTCATATTTACAAGGGCTAATTAAAGAATTGAATGAAATGTATAAAATGCGAAAACGTATGTAGAGTGAAAAAATATAAGAAACGCACTTGTAGGACGCACTGAATAAGACTAAATAATGAGAGTAGTCGCTTAGCAACTGTAGCACGATTGTTTCAAATAAAGGACAATCGTAAATACTGACCATAGCGCCGTGAGGGTCACCGGTGACCCCCAGCACGAAAAATGCTTCAAGCATGATTTTATAGCTCACTTTATTTGCTGAAAATAATATTTCAACATAATATCCATCGCATAATAAAAAATTCACGTTGGCGCCTTGGGCAAACCATGGAAAATGCGCCTGGCAGTCAACGTGTTAAATAACGTTGTTATTTTAATTTCAATTAACGGAAATGCCAGTGTCCCTCCCTTTATTCCGTATTCACTGACGATATTCCTCAACATCCTGACACCTTCCTTGCTTCTTATGTAGATGGCAAAGCCGTACTGTCTACTACGGCTCTTTCCTCATTTCTGATCTTCATTTAGCATCACATTCATTACAAGAACATCTATTCCTCATAGAAAGCTGGTCCAGGAAATGGAGGATTAGTTTCAATTGCCAAAAACGTGCACGTGTTACTTTTACCCTGAGGAGAGCAACTTGTTCTCATGTTTCCTGAACCGGTCCCAACTTCCCATTGAATTCCTATTGAACTTCCTATTGAGTGTGATACTTGGGACTACACTTAGAAGATTCACACGGAACCCACATACAAAATTCAAACGTACAGAAACGAAACGACGATACGAATTGCTATTAAGAATCCTTGGCTACAGATCAAAACTATCACAAATTACTTGTTGACAAAAATTAGAAATAGACTACGATTTATAAAACTGAATCGAGGGAACAAGTTACAGAGTAATTTACCCAACTTGAATGAACTTATTATTAAATAAAATACTGAAAGACTAAGAAACGAATTGATTGAATAAAAGTAAAAAACTACATAAGATATATATTTGACCGTGAAATCGCACAGAATAAGGCGATTTAATACCACCTCTGGAAAGTGTGAGAACGCACAAATTCGACTAGATGGGGATATTGACAATTGTTACGAAGGAACTTGGTACTGATGTGAAATCCCGACTTTAAACACTGCGGAAATGAGTTATTTTGCAGAATAAAGAAACCAATGCAGAGAAATCTGTTCCCAGCTAATATCAACACCCTACTTATCTTCAACCACGTACATTGCGCGAATCACCAAATCAAATATTGAGTCAAATATCAAAAAAAGCAAGTAAAAGATCAAATAAATTGAGTCAATTTTCAAATCATATTGAAATTAAAATGTTATTCCGCCTTTCTGTTTGCCGCGTTTATTGTGTGTGTGTTTATACTTGCGGTGTAAGAAAGTGAGTTTATTTGACTTTTTATTAAGTTGCCCGATGTCATCTCGAGTGCTGATAAAAAGTTGTCGAGCTGTCGAAACAGATTCGAGTCCAATTCGACTACCAATTAAGCGCACGTATCGTGCGGTTAAAAGTATAAGGTGGGGTGTTTTTTAAATTTTTTGAAAATAATCGAATTTTATTTTAGCCGCCTCAAGAGAACAGCGCATCATCCTCGAGGCAGTCGAGGAATATTCGGTACACCATACAGAAGATAACTTTCGGCCACCCCATTCTCCGTCTTCAGATCGTCGACAACAGAGGAGAAGGAAACGAGTCGGACCAGCAACGAGCAAACGAGGAGCCCCAGCAGGAAACTGTAAGTTCAATAACACTATAATCAGCGTGGGTGGTGAAGAGAATCCAGCGCCCCCAACCTCAGGTGATCTGCCAAGGCCAAGGAGAATCCGACGAGCAATCCTTGGCCGTATGTTCAATCTTTCCTCCTTCACCCTTTTATATTCCTATCCGACTATTATATACGGACGGGGGCCCTACTGACAAATAATGGACGGTTCGTCTTAACCGTTTTCAGCCGGCTCTGGGGCAGAGTGCAGAAGCCAGGAGGAGAGACCCAGTCATGCCGCGACAAGTGGTCTACGAACAGGCGGGGCCCAGTACTAGCACCGCCGGAAACCTACAACCGCACCAATCCGGATCGAGCCGACAACCGGAACCGGTGGCCGGTCCGTCCAGCGCCACCGATGTAAGCCATTCGATTTCCAACTCGGAGAATTAAGCGATACAAATACGAATATTTTATTTTTCTTCGAACCTACAAATTACGTCCTAGAGGTACAAATTTTCGTACACGCGTTCCGACCGACGGGCCTCGATTAAGCTCGTTATGTATTCGATTAGGGATATTTAAATCGGTGGAGATAATTGAGAGTCTGTCTTGCAGCAGCCTCCGCTGGGGAGTGTCTCGGGATGGGTGGTGAGGAGAGTGCCGGCGTCTGTACGGCACGTGAGGTACCAAGAACAGTGGGCCCTCAATAATCCGAGGGCCGCTCTAGCGCCTCGACTGGGGCCTTTCGATGTTCTCCGAAGTTCGGCAATAACCAATAAGCAATAAGCGCCGCTCATTATATATCATCCCGAATGGGTAGTATAAGTTGTTCTTTTTCTCGGGATAGCCCATCTGTGGACATAATTGTTGAATCGATTTTCAGCAACGCGATACTGCGCCGGCTGGGATCGCCGAGTTGATGTCCAATACTATACCGTCGACGGTACGCGCAGTACACAACGCTGGTATTAAACAATTAAAATTCCACTAATATAAAATAACAATGTAATAAGATAAAGCATGGAGAGAAAAAATGATGTTTCCAATCTCCAAACGGCAACAAATAATTATAGATACAGTATAAATACGATTTATTTATGATCTTATGTGATATATAGCCGGCTTAAATGATTTATTCTAATAATATAATTCTGTTGTACCAGCTTTTTGAACTAACTATGCGTGGTTTTTAAGGACACGCAATAAATGCAGGATGAGTATTTAGGAGTATCAAGAGAATTCTGATGTATTGATAGGCAAGCAATACGGAACGCGGTACTCCACCCGGTGGTATGTCCGGGGGGGGATCTAACTCCATACCGTCCGCGGTACGCGCAGTACGCAACGATCTGCCGGTTACCAGTACGAGGCCTCCTGGTGGAATACGATCCCGGCTGGGGTGGTACGTCTCTGACGGACTTAGAAGCTCTTCGCGACAATACACTGTAAGTAAATTAACATAAGTTTCAGCGGCCTCAAATCGAATTTATACATTTTCATAATTTCCGCTATAATTTGTTTCCACTATTTTATTATCACTATTTTATTATGTGGATTGGGAGGGAAGGGAGGGAAGGAAGGGAAGGGAGGGAAGGGAGGGAAGGAGGGAGGGAAGGGAGGGAAGGGGGAAGGAAGGGAGGAGGGAGGGAAGGAGGGAGGAGGGAAGGGAGGGAAGGGAGGGAGGGAGGGAGGAGAGAGGGAGGGAGAGAGATTACCATTTATTTGGAAATCTGTTAAGGAAATCTATGTGATAACTGAGACTAGCCGGCTTGGGTAAATACCTAAGCGGTGGTGTAAAAAAAGGTCAATTTTCCAATTTACGAACACCTGTATTCCAATTAATTCCCTATCATGTGGAATTCTACGCGCGGTTGCGATCGGCATCCAAATTGAAACTGCCTTTACCCGTTCATTAATTTCAAAATTGAACAGACCGAGAGGATTTCACCTCTGGAGGATTGAACCTCCAAACTATTTCAAACTGCCTATTTCAAACATTTACACTACCTTAAAACCTTCAATATTATCGTTAGAATTTAGTTTAGTACAATCTCGACCTTGATTTCTTGACCTAAATGCAGGATGAGTATTTAGGAGTATCAGGAGTATTCTGATGTATTGATAGGCAAGCAATACGGAACGCGGTACTCCACCCGGTGGTACGTCCGGGGGGGGATCTAACTCCATACCGTCCGCGGTACGCGCAGTACGCAACGATCTGCCGGTTACCAGTACGAGGCCTCCTGGTGGAATACGATCCCGGCTGGGGTGGTACGTCTCTGACGGACTTGGAAGCTCTTCGCGACAATACACTGTAAGTAAATTAACATAAGTTTCAGCGGCCCCAAATCGAATTTATACATTTTTATAATTTCCGCTTTAATTTGTTTCCACTATTTTATTATCACAACTGTAAAATACAACAAGCAACATCGATATTCAAGCAGCATCAGCAACGAGTTGACAATTATGGAGGAGAAACCCACTGGTTTTCCCCGTTTTTATTTTTACTATTTTTTAAATTTATTGTTGTCCTCATCATTTAGATGACGTGGCCACTTCCTTTTCAGGCGTCTGTAAGGCACTACAATTATTTTTCTCTCTCTTTTATTGTTTCAACTGTAAAAAATACAATAAGCAACATTCATACAAGAACTAACCACAATGAACAACAATGGAGGAGAAACCCACTGGTTCCCCCCATTTTTCACTACAAATTTAAGTCATTTTTAACACCAGGTTTACGGGCGTTTCTTATGTACCAATTTGATGCATACTAGAGTCAAATTAACGAATATTAGAGTCAACAATCAGAAGACACGGGGTGAACTCCTATTGCGCGACACTGCGTTAGTGCAATGTTTCACTTTGTGGGGCAACCTGAGAGTAGACTATAACCATAATACTAGTAGGACTGGAACGATATTATATCACACTAGCTCCTTCTCGCCTTGCCAATTAGGTGGCCAGGCGGATTCAGGGGAGTTTTAATATAAATAAAGATTATCCCTTTATTTATATTCTGCATATCATTATTGGCTTATCAGATGTCACACTTTCAAACTGGCAGAATATAGCAGTAATAATATTATGAATGGACTGTTATTATAACAAACTGATCGGGCTTTCGAGGCAGTTTTTATCTAGAGCCGTCTAAGGTGGCGCGGTATTATTTAATTTCCTAATACAATGCACGGAAACACGTCAGAGAGACTAACAGGGCGAAATTGCTTAATATTTTTCTGAAATATTTATATACAAACATCTTTATAAAAATATGTTTCTATTTAGAAATTAACTTACAAAATCGTATTCTTTTAATAATAATACTAGCTCCTTGTCAGCCGGCTACGCGATGGCTTGACGGCTAGAGATAAAGAATTAAACAGATCACTTAAATATGTATGTACGTAAATATTTGTAAAAAGAATGTTTTATAGATTAAGAATGAAGAACTTTTAATTATTATACTAGCTACTTAAGACTATTCAGAATATAGTGGATCCCCACATCTCGATTCCGTAGACCCAGTTCGGCTTCAAAATACGGTTGTAAATTATTAATTTGTTCCTAAGTGATAGTTGTGATCTGTCTAGGTAGGCATTCGTGCGGTCGAATCACGTCCCACCCGAGTCCGAGAGCAGTCCCAAGTACCGCACTAAATCCCACTCTAATCATGAAATGCGGCAGTCCCAGCCACCGGCACTAAAAAATACCTCGGTCCGTTCTTTCCGCCCAACCCGCTCGATTACACCACAGACAGACACCGACCCGGTTTTAAAACATAGCGCCATATTATTATTGCCTTGTTTTGCTATTTTTGCTTTCGTAGGGTCCGAGGGGCAGAGTGGACGCTAGGACCAGGAGGTTTCCTCTTCGAGCCACGGTACTAATCCGGGCACTCAGTCGCCATAGGGAACTCGGGGAACTATTCTAGGGTAAGTAACATATCGATATATTGTATCATTCAACAGATTCCACTGTATTTAAACGGACTTTAATTTTCAGCGTGACGCAATGCGGCAACTGGTGGTGCGTAGGCGTGTCCACAGGGTATGTATTTTCCTCTTCTTTTTATCAGTTGTGTTTGTAGTTATGGATTTCTTTCAATTCGTTTGCTCCTTCTTACACGCCAAGACTCGTTTCCAGCATCGTGTTCCTGTCCGCCACTCGTCCGGAGATAGTGGATAGAGTAAAGTGGACGACGTTCGAAGTACTTTCGAGCTGTCGGGTGTTTCAAATCGCCTTGTTACTTCTTGCAGGAGATGGAGAGGACTCAGCGCAGGGTCCGCCGGAATGTGCAAACGACCGAAAACGTCGACGACAGCGACGACTCCTAAGTTCCAGGACGTCGGCAATATATCTTAATTCTCGGCAAATATATATGATTCTTAGTCGAGCTTATTCGACCTTAGTTTCGACCTTTTGCCATTTTAACAATGTCCATATAGAATGTGTACAATACACGATGTGTGAGTAGTCGTCAATCGACTGGACGTTGTTTCATTTATCGACCCCTTGGCCCAAATCCGAAATAAATACCAAAAGCGGCAGGGTGTAAAAAAAGGTTAATTTACCAATTTACGTACACCTGTATTCCAATTAATTCCCTATCCTCTGGAATTCTACGCGTTCATTAATTTCGAAATTGAACAGACCGAGAGGATTTCATAACCTCCAAACTATTTCAAACTGCCTATTTCAAACATTTACACTACCTTAAAACCTTCAATATTATCGTTAGAATTTAGTTTAGTACAATCTGGACCTCGATTTCTTATTTGACAAGATATTTCAGATGAAGATAAATTCTTGATTAAAATCTTGATGAAAATAATAATCTTTATCTTGATTAAAAATTCATTGTAGCGTATTCTCAAATTTGAAGAAGTGATCGAGAGAGAGAAGGTCGAGGCGAGTGAGTTTGACCTTCAAAAATTAAAATTTTGAGAAATATAGAAAACGATTTGTCATTTTAACTCTGAGTTCCGGAATATATAATAAGTAGTATATATAATTAATAGTATATTAAGTACTGGTAAGTTTTCAAGGCATAGTTCAGTGCTTCTAAGTGCGTTCAAATCACGGTGGCTGCCCGAATATTCCTCTAATTCACTATCCAAACTGATTAAACGAGAGGAGGTCATCAACTCCAGGAAGCTTATCCGTGTGTTATATGACATAAGAGGTTTTAATGGATCAATTTAACTCCCAGGGTAGTTCTTCGACAATCGAGCGTACCCGTCTAACGTTCGGTCATAAATCCGGCCCTCTCGAAATGTTGGCGGCGAAACACGCGCATACCCAATGCTTCCACGAACCGGGACTTCGTTTAAAAGGCTCGTAAAGAAAACGGGACAGAAAGTCATCGAGGGTATTTGCTCGTTTATGACGAACGGCGCGGAAAACGGTCCGATTTCGATTCGGAGCGCGGTGCCGAATTTTCGACACTGAAATTCAGGACGACCTGCATAATCGCGGCCGAAAGGCGACCGTTGAAACGCAGCGAGGTCCTCCAAAAATACTAATTGTTCGTTCGATAAAACCGTAGATCGCAATATCAAAAAACAGAAAAGAAACTAAAAAAAATCGTCTGTTTGATACGGTAACAATTGCGGATTGTTGCGGCGAGTCCGGGAGGAGGAGCGCTAATTGTCTTTTTTTTCCATCCCTGGCGGTCCCCCCTTAGATGCCAACGCTTGATAGTAAACCCACTTCGCCTTCTCCCCACCCGGGGCGTGAATTGTTCTGTCTCGTGTATAAGAGGGGGCAAGCGTCCAATCGGCCTCATTCTACAGTCAAACCTCTAGTCGTCACGTCGTCCGCGTCTAGTCGTCTTGTTGAACCGCTATGGCCCATCAGGTGCAGAACGTCTGTTGCTGGACACCCTACCAATTGGTAATTATTTCCTGTCTATTTACGATATCCTTATTCGATTGTGTACCCCGCGCTATACGATAAAACTTCTTACGCTCGCGAGATTGCGGTAAATTTTTGTTGACATTTTTATTCGTTCGTCGGCACGTTTCGTTCCAACGCCCGAGTACATTTTCAATTCGCCAGAACCGTAATCGTCGATGAAATTGGTCTAAGAATGTCACCCTCATTTCCTGTTCCAGCGCAATTTAAATTTACTAACATTTTTATTTCGTTAAGTAACGTCGTTATTTTTATTTCAATTAACGGAAATGCCAGTGTCCGTCCCTTTATTCCGTATACACTGACGATATTCCTCAACATCCTGATACCTTCGAAGCAAGGAAGGTTATTATGCAGATGACAAAGCCGTACTGTCTACTACGGCACTCTCCTCATGTCTGATCTTCATTTAGCATCACATTCATTACAAGAACATCTATTCCTCATAGAAAGCTGGTCCAGGAAATGGAGGATTAGTTTCAATTGCCAAAAACGTGCACGTGTTACTTTTACCCTGAGGAGAGCAACTTGTTCTCATGTTTTCCTGAACCGGTCCCAACTTCCCATTGAATTCCTATTGAACTTCCTATTGAGTGTGATACTTGGGACTACACTTAGAAGATTCACACGGAACCCACATACAAAATTCAAACGTACAGAAATGAAACGACGATACGAATTGCTATTAGGAATCCTTGGCTACAGATCAAAATTATCACTCTCCAACAAATTACTTGTTTACACCTGCATACTGAAACCTAACTGGACCTACGGAATTGAACTGTGGGAATCTACAGAGCCGTCTAACTCTTATAAAATCCAATCCTCGCGATCCATAATCCTTCGAAAAATCACTAACGCCCCTCCATATGTCTCCAACCGCGTATTGGCCTAAAAGTCCCATTCGTTCATGAATTATTATCGCTGAAAAATTACCAACGCCTACCATATGTCTTTAACAGAATAATCTACAATGAAGTAAAAGTCCGATTCGGTCGAGAATTAGCAGCTTCCCGGTATAAATCCTTCCACACCAGATTATCTCGTCATTCCAAACCGTTAATTTGACAACTTTCCTCGCTTCACTTTCCTAAAAATCCCGACCACCGCCTAAAGCGGAGATGGCCACGGGATCTTATCACGTGAGGAAAGGCAAGAGCGGGAGTACCATCAAGGGTGGCTCCTTTTCGGAGGTCAGTGAGTGATTTTATAAAGAGCATTCTCACTAGATACAATAAAATAATTGTGGTTGTATCTATAACAATAAAAGAAAAAATTCATATTTATATGTTAAATTAAATCACAGTAAACTTAGGGAAATTCCTTATTAGAGTACCAACTGTATTTGCATAAAAAAACCTAAATAAACATATATTCGCTTCAATAATAATTACACGTATTTTCTTCGTTTGTGCATTGGACGGATAATTAAACATTATAACTAACGAAATTTTTCATAAGAGTACCAACCGATTGTTACATAAAAACGCGTAAATCACAATAAACAAATATCCGCTTCAAATAATTTAATCAATATATATTCTATCATTGTTACCCGCGATTCTTCCTTAGCGATACTGCTGCCGCCCGCCTAACGCTAAAAGAATGAACGTGGGAAGAAAACGATAGATATCGTCCGCGTAATTGACCGACAGATAGTAGAATTTTAATTCGATGGAAAATGTTGACATTTCATTCTAAGGTCACGGATGAGGAATATGGGATGTCGTGGCGAAATCGAAGGAGATGCCCGTGTAACCGGACCGAGAGTAGTGTCCAACCGAGCGAGACGTCGGGAAGGCGATTCAAGCTGTGGGAGGGGCCGCTGTTCGGAAACATCCACCCCCAGGGGACCAACTGGAGGTGGAGGAACGGTTCGGGCTGGCACCAGGAGCAGTTGAGGGGGCGGCCGGAAGTGATCTCTGCCGAGGGCGCGGGAGAGAGTCGGGCCCGCTGGAACCGGCAATACTCTACCCCGACCGCCCCCGCCACCGCCACCGCCACCGCCACCGATCTCCTCCCGGACGGGCAACAGTGGACCGAGGTACTCTCGAGGAAATCGCGCGCCCAGAGGCGGAAGCCCGGATACCGGTCCAGAAATGGAAGCCGCGACCACGAGGGCCACCACACGGCCACCTTGCCATTTCACAACTGCGCCAACCCACACAACTTCTACGTCAAGCTGATGGCACCCCGCCATCCCGGCCAAAAGCTTATCTACAAACACTACTAAACAAATTTACCTATAGCTATACACAATTCCCGATTCGGTCCCTAATAACGAATTTTTATCCCCCGCACAAAGGGGCTTATGGTGGAGGTTTGGATTACCCCTTTTATTGCCGACAGGGAATAACCGGAAAGGAGAAAATTGTATTTAAGTTTTTGACGGTTGAATCTGTTATACTTTTTTAAACTATAGTCGATTAAAAATTAACAGACTCGCAGCTTCTTTAAAAATAACTACATTGCTATTTTCAATTTTTCATTTGTGTAATTTGTTAGTCTAAGCTGAATGTACAGTCTGTGGAGAATTTATTTTAACTAACTCTATAGACTAAACATGAAAGATGACAATATTTCAAATTGAATTCTGATCGTTTTTCGGAATGACAGTTATGGTTATACCACAAATAGGTATATGAGAATGTTACATATTTTAAAATATATGAGGAATACATTTAAATTTATAAAAAAAACTATATTGTTTATATTTTATTCCCGCATAAACTATTGCCAGAAAAAACTGAATACTGATTAATTTACCACTAAAACACTGTGAAATGTTTAATAAAGCAATGAACATGTGACGAAGACATGTATCGTTTATATATATATATATATATATATATATATATATATATATATATGATGCAGTTCGAATATCATTTTTTTCACACAGTTCTTGATGACAGGAAATTATTTAACCCCTGACGGGGGACATCGTTCGTTTCATGTGCCATTGTACAGTTTGTCGTTTCCGAGACGTCAACAACTGTTTGCGGCGAACGTCGTGCAGCATATTATTAGGTTATTCAATTTAAATTATTGAATAAAGTGTTCTGTTTCTAAGTTTGCACGTAACTGTTCGTTTGGGCCAAATTAAATATTATTTTTCAGACGCATCAAATTCCGTTTCATTTGTATGTCTAGGGGTCAAAGAACATTTTCCGTAAGAATACATTTTTTATTGATGGAACAGATTGCTTCAAACGCGTGGACTATTAGGTTGGTAGAGAATACACAAGAGGCGAGGCGAAAATCGATCCTGGTACACAATCCAATAGTACTCATCCCGGAGCAACTGTTATTCTATATGGGCTTCCTGGCAAGCCTTATAGCCGATGTTAACATCGGTGCGAGGGGGTTCCCCCCTCACGGGATTACAGTAAACCTAAACGATTTGCCTCCCTGAATGTTACGGCCCTTAATCCGCCAAACGTTTCAATCTGTTGGGAATCCGGCCGATAGAATCCTAAACCCCAGTTAATCTCGCGTTATGGAACTGTTTATTTCTCGAGCCGCTTTCCAACATAAACCGGTTGAACACAAGGAACATACTTGTTTCAACTTGGTTCTTGTAAATTCCCAATAAAGGGTAAAAATAAAGGTAAAAACGCATCGCAAGCTCACAAAAAGGTATGTGGTGTGTACGGTGATGAAGCCTTAAAAGAACAAAAGCCTTGAAACGGGTTTGCTAAATTTCGTTCTGGTGATTTTTCATTAAAAGACGTGGAGCGCTCTGTTCTATGACGGCCAAATAAAGTCCATAATCGATACCATAGTGCAATATGAGAGATAGCAGAGAAGCTAAATGTATCCCATACATGCATTGAAACATGTTTCAATTATCTTGGGTACCGAAGACGATCGATATACGAGTACCTCAACCGGGAAATGAAAGACCCGCAATTATTTAGATGCCGAACGTTCCTTACGGACGCGTGAAAAGGATATGTAGAAAATTGAATATGACATGGGAAAAATATATTAAAAATCAAGTGTGGTACTTGAGACTGCACTTAGACAGAAGATAGACATGGAACCCAAATACAAGATTCAAACTTACGGGGGGAAAGCCAGTGGGGTTCAATATGCCCTATTTGTTACTAGTGCTACTTTAATATCAATATCGCCGATTGCATTGTACAGTTGTGGCAATAAAATAGTTAAAAGAATATTGCAACTAGTATATTTCAAGAATAAATTTTTAATTTATAGAATATAGAACCTAATATTATATAGGTCGTTTAGTTCATTCAAATCAGTACAACGTTAGCTTGGAAAATATGCCAGTCCGTAATATTCATTACTCAATCAGCGAAATCGATGTTAAAGTGTTACTTTAACTGACTGGTACTCAGAGTGCATAGGCTATCAATTATTAGGAATCTCGAGTTGAAACCCTCCACCCGCGGCTTCACATCGGACTTCGAATCTAAGTAAGCGCACTAAGTCAGACTGGGCCCAAATGTATACAAAACATAAAAGCTTAAAATGGACAATGAGTACGGTCAAACGGTTAAGCATATAGATTAAACTTTTACCTAAGTTACTAAAATGAAAGTCAGTTTCTGAAAGTTTTCTATCGAAAGTCATTTATGCCATCAGCAGAAAAGTACTCGCAATAAGACTCAATTCCTATAGGAATTATAGGAAGTAATACTGAATGCGTTTTTATGGGAACACTGGTAGAAGATTAGGTAAAACAACGGTACAAAACGGTACAAAAATTGATCTGTATATTTTTTTGAACTGTTCTATTGCCACACCTGTAAAATACAATCAGCGACATTGATATTCAAGTAGCAATAGTAACAAATATAGCATATTGAAGAACCCCACTGGCTTTACCCTTTTTTTCATAAATGATTTTTATTTATTTTTCTATTTTTCCCTGGGGATGTCGGTAGTGTGTAGGGCTGTTGATATTTGGTTTGGCCGAAAGTAAAATTACAAAAAAATAAATCGAGATATCCAGTCTTTCTCGTTATTTATTTTCGAGCTGAATGCAACACTAACACTATACCATTTTCCTTATTTCACCCCCCCCCCCAACATTTGACCATGCGAATTTACAAATGACCTGTTGAAATCTTCATATCTGAGCATGGGACGTCGAGCGAACGGATAATGCCTAAACTAATTTCCCAGTTGTTTTCACAGTTTGTGAAATGTCTGTTTAATTTCCCCCCGAGCATTAGGCGATGGGATAAGTTTTAATAGGAAGCCGTATTCCGACACAGTCTGGGAACTAGGGGCAATTTGTCGAGCACCCAAGAAGGGATGAATTTTAAGCCCCCTGGGGAAAGCATCAGAGCTACACGAAATGCCCTCGATGAATAAATTGCGATTTATATCTTTGAGACATTTTCTCTCCGTTTGCTGATTTGATCTTTAGTAGAAAGGATACGACACGCGGTAGGCTGTTTGAATATAGGACAACCTATTCATTATAGTTCTCAATTTCTCAACGCTGTCGCAAGATATCCAAAAACGGTTTGCGGATACGTAAGCCCGACAAAATTCCGTATCTTCGTTAAGGTAGTCTCGGGGTTTTTCTTTCCGGGAAGATGCGATATAGATTACTTCATTGATAATTGACAGCACGATAGTTTTACTTGATTAAAACTTGTTAATACTGATTGCAAGAAGGTGAAGGAGGTGGAATAAAGAGACCCATTTAAGGAATGTAAATGTAGTCTCCAATTCAATTACGCGGCGACAACACCCGAGCATTTTTCTTAAGAACCATCATAAAGACGGTCAGTGTGTAAGGCGTGATTTAATTATCATTTCAAGCTTTAGAAGTGAACCGTCGGAGCGAAGCCGGGCACACCAGCTTGTACAAAATAATTACACTAACATTCTCGAAAACTGCCTTTTTTATCTGAAATTTTCGATCCGGTAATAACGGCCCCGCTCTCCCTGGGTTAGGGTTTATGATTTCAGAAACCCATCGGTTGTTGGCCGGGGAGTAAAGAACCCATTCCGCCGACCCGGCAGTTTAGGGCTTTCGTGCTTGAGTGGATTTGGAATTGAAGACAGTTTCCTCACCTGTTTTCCTCCCGACTTGGCCCCCGCAGAGTCCGAACCGCGTCGTAAAATCGAGTAGTTGCTTGGAGAAATTTCCGGTGGACGAATTAAGCTCTTATTCTTTTTAACGCAATAATAAGCTTGAAATTTCTTTTCAAAAGTCATCGCCCGAACGTGTCTTCGTGCTCTATTATTCGCCCGTCATTTCTTTGGACATATTTCAATTCCGTTTTCGCCACCCCTAGAATAATGCTATTATTATATTTTATTCCCGGTTTAGTATCTCCCAACTCTGACCATCTGCCCGGTCGTAAAACTTGTTTTAGAATAAGCCCACGTGGGAAGCAATCATCATTAAAATTATAAACATAAGTCGTATTATTCTTCTTTATTCTTGAGTCGGCTTGTATTAAAACATAACTCAGGTGGGCGGTCCCTTGAACGTGCCATCAAAATGCGGTATGTGACTTTTCTTTCTCCTCCCTGACGATGAAGAAGGCTTATTATTCTGTCGGGTGATTGCCTCCAAGTGGCGAATTTATAGTTTACTCCTTGGTTATGTTTCCTCAGTTTTCTTTGGCCGCGCATTTAGCCTTTTAAATATTTTCCGGGAATAGTAATTTTCATTTATCTTCACTTTCTCCTGAACCGTTCCCAACTCCCTATTGATAATCAAGCACGTTACATTAGGACTACTAAATTTAATCCTCGCAAACCGAAATCCTTCGTTAATCCTCAAGGCCCCACCTTGTGTTTCTAGCCGCGTGTTCCGATTTTAAATTAAACTCCCCAGTTCCATCTAAGTACAAATTTCAACTAATCCAACGCGCGGATCCCACCAACTGGGATATAATAAGACCTTGAAATTTCACTAGCCCTCGGGGCCGGCTGCTTTTTGCATTTTTGTGGACAGGTACATGCATAAAATTGAACCCGCACAACTGCAGAACTATCGTACTTTTTAATAAGCGTAATTTTTTAATAAGTAATTTTTAACATGTTCAAAATATGATGGAATGTGAGGCACACCAGCGGAATACGTAATACTAGGTGACCATAATGTGTGTTTGAAAAAATACTTTTTAAGTTTCTAATATTGCGATTCACGCCCGCTTCCGAGTATTCCTTTTTCTGCAGGCATGATAAACACGAATTTGCCCAGTGCTTAAAGTACCAGAGCGGGGTCGAACAATGAACTCATTACTTTTTAGTTAGCGTCAAATTGTGTTTTATAAAGAAAACGAGCCATTTCCACCTACCCCAGGATATAATAAGGGGCGTCGGCCCTCAAAAGAATATTTTTCTCTCGGCCCAAAGTGGCCGGCGTAAAAGCAACGCCTTTTAATTACTGGGGCAGTTTTGAGACGGTGAAAAATTCATTGTTCGTCTCAAAATCCTTTATTTAAATAATGCAGGGTTTTTATTGATTTTTTAAAATAGTATTATTGTCGCGACAAAACAATACACAGAATACATATACAAAGAAATAGAATACAATAACATGTATTTTCGAAATGGATGTTCGAGTAGCCAGTAACAAGAGGAGAATCCACTGGCTCTCCCCCTTTTTATACAATTTTATTTATGTATGTTTCCGTAATATTTACATCGTGTGGCCACTTCCTTTTCAGGCGTCTTTAAGGAACGTTTGGGATGCCGGAAGATAGTAGGGTTTGGACTGTTGTATTAGGATGCCGTACCTGTGTACAAGTCAAAAAAGGACCGTGCCGCATCATTTTTACAACAACCTAATATTGGTTGGAACCTAATAGAGGTTGGAATAAATGTAAGGGGCGGAGCTGAGGGTAGAGGCGCAGTGGGGTGAGAGAGAGGCTCCACTTGTCATTAACTGGGAACAACGAACAGAACATGACACGCCGAACCGAACAACGACCTCCGATTGGGCTTTACTAGCGGAAAGTCGGGTGATCTGAAACTCACGGGGTGTGGGTAAAGCCCCGAGTCACCTCGGCTTTAATATCTCTACCTTTTTTTCGATTAAGATTAAACGCCAGACGCAATTTCAGAGAACGCCCAGAGTTGAAATAATGACATTTCGCTGAAACACTCGGTCGGAAATAAATGGAAACGTTGGTTTGTTATAGTCATCTCCCAGTCCCCAGTAAGCGTTTTGCCAACAGGGCTTCGGGTGGGTGCTCCTACACACACACTTAATACGCACACACAGACTTAGTACATAGAAAGGCCCGCGGACCGGCTTGCATGTATCGAACGCAATTTGTTTTGCAATCTTTTTTTTTATTCGAAGACTACTTCTTAGAAAGTCCGAAAAAGCCCATCAAAAGAAAATCCAATTAGCCGTTTTCATCGTGCTATCCTGAACTCGAAAAAACTGGGGAATCAATAAAACAAATCTTATTCGATTCGCGTTAGGCGCAGAAAAGACGTTTATACAGTCCAAATATTCGTATATGTAAAAGGACAGTGGGCCGGTATGCATGGATAAAAAAATATTTAGTCTAAGATATACAATGTATATTCAAAGAAAAATATTTGGATTTATAATTGGTTCGGTCTTATTTCCTGACCTATTCCAATATTTGGGAAATTATATAGGCTTCTATACTTTTTAAATTATACTTTGGTCTTCAACTAGACCGCAGTAGGTTTGGGTGGGGTGGTATGAATGTTGGTGTATGTATGCGGCGATGTCTTTTCTGAACGATTGCCATATTTTTTGGTTTGTAGAGAGTACAGCATTGTCGTCTGCCTAAGAAGCGAGGAAAGTATCAGGATGTTGAGGGATATCGGCAGTGTATACAGAATAAGGGGAGCGACCGAGAACACTACCTTGTGGAACACCTGCAAGTATAGGAAAGGAGGAATCAGATAGGAAAGCGCCTTGAGAGTATGCATTTAGTACTTGCTTTTTTTAATAAATATTTTCCCGTTGTTCTTTAATAAGGCGTGTTTTATTTCCGGGAAATGTTTATATCGAAATTAATAACCTGGAACTGCGATGAAATTCAACGGTCGGTACATTTAGCCAGTATAAATTTTAAACATATCGATAAGATTATTTTAACATTTAACGTCTGATGAGTATGAGAGAGGTCCATACTCATGGATGCTCAGTATAAATGGAATCAATGGTTGGAGTGAGTAGTTAGTACGTTGGCGTATTATTATGTCTATGGCGGTATCTTCCGTCTGGGTAAGATAACTGTCGTTTATTTTCCTTCCTATTTTTATGCCTGAAAATTTATTAGTACCAAATCCATTTATATGTTGGGATGACTAGTTAAAAATTCATCGACGTTTTTGTGTCCCGTAATGAGCACTAGTGCCACTACATAGCTGTCGATTACGTATCTTTTCTTCTGTGACGGCCATGTATAAAACCGAGATTCCCATATCCCAACGGCGGCAACCGAGACGGGTAAAACTGTAGTGATTATGCGTACAGGCCAACGTGGCTAATCAACCCATCAACCTGGTGACCACTGGCTAACCGGGGTGGCCAGCAGCAATAACCAAAAGGCCAAACCAGAAGATCACAAGAACCGTGGCATTCCTAATCGTAAAATTCGTTTTCTCGTCCTTATTCATTGGTTTAGGTTATGTTATTTATGGAGGTTTGAAGAAGGGTTTAATCGCTGAATAATAACACTGAAGATGGCGAGCAGCCGAAACCGGTCTAGCAAAAGACCAAACCAGCGAGAGGAGACAGAAACACCAGGAACCTACGGTATTCCAACCCTTCGCAGACCACAAAACAGGTATATTAAACACGGAAATATGCTTAGGAGCATGTCCGTCGACTAAACTAACCAGTGGAGTGATATCCTTATATATATTATAATACAATATCAGTCCGGGCTCCCGTTAATACGCTCTTTGATTGCCCATCGACTTATCGCCGATATTGGTATAAAAAGTGAACTTCCGAGAACGTATCCTGTACTCTACCTAAGGAGAGTTCCTTTCGTCCTTTCAACTGTGGCTGACTTCGTATATACCTAGTTTTTAGTTTTTTTAATTTAGTTTGTACATACAACGAAGTATGACTAAGATAAAAAACTATTAATACACATATATGTATATGGATGTACATAAAACCGAGTGGTCTAGAGGTGCCTCTAAGCAGTGTTAATAACGTCCAAACACCGGTGTGTTAGTACCTTCGGAAACTAAATCCCCCATTGGCCAGTCCGTGAGGTGGTGTCGCGTTTCGAATTGATCCGATTGGGTAAACACATTAAGGCTAAGTCGTGGAGTAGGCATCCTTTCGAGAAATTTATTGACCTGGATAATCGTCCCCTGTAATACATGCTGCCCTGTGTCGTGGAAGGTAACGACACTCCACGTCTAATTAAAATCTTGCCTGAGGGGGGGGTTGGCAAAGTAAGCAAGATTCGGAGCGTCATTCGGCCGTACTACCTTGGCTTATATGAATTTCTCAGGAATTCACTTTTCTTTATACGGTAATGAATTTTTAATTTGTTCAACAGAGTATTATTTTGTACTTTAAAACGTCAACGTTGAATTGAAATATTGATCGATAATTACCGTTTAGTCTCCTCACCCCTTTTTCGTTTTGACCTATCGTCTAGTGACACTACAAAGCTAATAATAGCTCCTTCGACAAAACATTGATAACAACATCACTTTGTACGGAATGGGCAATTGAAAAGTCGCAGTCTACGGGCGCAGTTGGAAAGAGAGACACGCCTGGTGCACGGGAGGAAAAACCGAAAAGCAAACATTTTGAGAATTTGATATAATTCGATAATTTAAATCAAAACCAGTGCCGAACGCTACTGAAAACATCAAAAAACTGAAACAAATTTGAAGTCATAAAATGACAAATATTGTGTGCGTGTGCAAAATGAATCTACATGAATCGTCTCTCAGTTAATCTTCTTTCTGAGCCCACTCGGATCAAATATTGCTATTGGAAGACCCACAGTCGTGTGTCATCGGGACGCCAGAATGTAAACCCAATTAAGGAATAGATAGGAAATTTTCCTGGAGATAGAACCTCAGAGACACACACATATATAAATACATATATATGTAAAGAATATCTACATGAATCTTCCCTTGGTTAATATAGTTGGAGAATATCCTTTCCTCTCCGAGCCTTTTCGCGTTGTATATTGGCAATTCCCACTTTAAGGCTTTGGTATCCCCCCCCACACCCGAGATTAATATTGAGGAAGTACTGCACTTCGGAACAAGGACGACTACCGAGAAAGTCAACCCTGAATATTTTCTATCGTTTCGAGGTGAAATATATATATTTTTTTCCAATTCTCGGCGACTGCCTATATCGTCCCGGGAACGTTTTATAGAATTAATATCGAGCCACTGACGGCTGGCCGGAGTATAAAAACTGTTTATTTAAAAATACAGAATCCTTGGCGCGTGATTTCCAAGCGAATCGTTCCCGCAGCACGCCGTGGGATATGAAATGCGGTTCCGCCGATGAGGGGGTTCCTACGTGCCTTCGGGAACAATATAAAAGACAGCCGTTAATGCAATTTTAAAAAATGTACATAAATTAAAGACGAAAATAAACTTAGATGTAAAATGTACATGAAGGCCTACAAAATGAAGGAACAATTTGTGGTTAATTCAAAAGTTGATGGCAGACAGTTGCAGACGTTTGAATATCTTGACCTATTCCAATATCTATATGATACCATTAAAATTTGTTTCAATCGTTAAAATGCTGTATAATTTCGGCAGCATAACTATTCACAATAAATATAGTACATTTATTTAATTAATTATTTATTTACATCCTTGCCACTATTATTCATAAATGTAAGTAAGCAAAGCAGAATGCGTTTATAAAAAAATGGGCCTTCATTTAAAAGGACCTAACAGGAAATATAGACATTTATACAATTATGAAATGAAAGACAAATTTGTAGATAATTCCTAGAAATTGGTTGGTAACTCAGTTTTAGGCGGTCGTATTTCTCGACCTATTCCAAAAGACACATACAGTGTGTGTTGGTATACATCTGGGATACCATTAAAATTTGTTTAAATCGCTGCATAATTTCTGCAATATAATTATCATTTACAATAAAACGAAATAGATGTAAATATATTTGATTACTCCAGGTTTCTCTCCATGGTATGTAAGCAAAACACAATTTCTTTATACTTGTACTTGCACCTTTTTTAGGTTGCAATTTAAAGGGGCCTGAACCGACGGTATGGACGTTTTTAAAAATAACAAAAAAATAACAGGAATTAAAAAAAATGGTTCCGATTGCACAATTCGGTTCGAGGGGACGGATGCTAATCACAAGGTACAGACAGGAATCCTTGTTTGGTTGGATATCGATTACATGCGCGTTGCCAAGGCACCGCCGTTCCGCGTTTACAGAGGGACGCTTTCCTATTAGGCCACCAGCAGTCGGTAAGAGGTTCAGAACGGAGGTTACAGAGCGAGGGCCCAGACCCTATAAACTTATGAACTTAGACTACCGACATACATCACTAGTTAGTCTTTTAGATCAGCCAAATTTAGTACCCGTGGGGGAAGATATTCCTGTCGCCGATATTTTTTACAATCCCATTAAACCTCGTATAGTCCCGACTAAAATCGTTAAAAATTAAAAGTTTCAATACCATATTATTTGCGATAGAATATTAACCTCAATGCTGCCTGGTATGTTTCCAATCCACGACCTCAACCCCCCTCAGAGTCATAAAATGCCGTTTTTCCGAATTTCATTCAGCCTTTTTCAAAATTCTAATCCTCTTCTTCCTCATCCCTTTCCTCCTTTACCCATCCATTAGCCTGCCCCCTCGGTGGCTTAAATCCCAAGGCACAGAGATCTTCTCTATATAACAAGTTTAGAATAACAAGTCGAGAAAATATCGGCTTTGGGTGATTTCTTCACCACGAGAACCATGTCGGGACAACACATATATCAATTGCACCTAAAATACGTAAAATTGTTGATTGTGCAATAAAAATAAGTTAAAAGAAAAATAGAAAAGAAATAATTAGAATTTTTTGTTGATACAGGAGAAAAATGTAAATTTTTATGAACAAGATTTTCCTAGTTTTGACTACCCCCCTTAATAATCTAATATCCCTAAAGGACAGTTATTTTTCAGTTAATAGTGTTCTGTATGTTCTGAGCCGACAAGATGTTTTTGTAAAAATGCAATTTTTAAAGATAGTAGGAGTACAAGAATTAAGAACGAAGCAAATTTTATATAAATAATGTTCATTATCTTTCCGGGTGGCATTTATGAAAGTTTCTCTCCACTGCCTGTCGACTAGGTCTTCGCCCTTAAATTCTTAATTATGATAATTTCTTAATATAATGTACATATATTAATACGTAATGTACGTATTTCTTAATACGTACGCTTTTCTTAATCGTGGTCACATTTTCACCGCCGCTTTCTACCCGCTAATCTTCGCCGGAACCTGTTTCCACCTTTTCCCGGTGCTGCACCCCATCCCTGTTCCATACGTAATGGACAGTACAGTTATTGGTGAAATATAGAAGAGGTATTATTTTTAAAACATATGATATTTGTTTCATATATTTCTACGGCCGTTACAGGTATCGGTACGGGGAAGAGTTAATTCCGCCGCGAGGCGTGGATTTTTGAAACAAATCATTTTAAATTAAATTATAAAATGGCAATAAAATACGGCGAAGAACTGTGATAAAGTTTTGAAATTGTGAGTTGATTTCTGCGCGATTTTGTAGTCTCCTCAAATATTATTTGATATGATATCTGGGATGAATTTTGCCGGAGATTGCGTCCATTCATTTTAACACAAGGAATAAAATCTCTTGGGAAAACATATTCTTTTCCTTATTTGCCGCACAATTTTGACGATATGCGCGGGTATATTTCAAGTAATAGACATTTGATTTAATAGATATAGAGAAGTTATTGTTGAACGAGGTACATTTCATTATTGTGAGAACCGCCCTAGGAGAGTCCCGGCCCTTGTAGTCTAATTGACAATTAAATTATATCATACGAATAGATTTATTTTGAAACCTTGTATTGTCGTTCAGGAAGCACGGTTAGACTGAGAATAGAGGGATATTATACATTTTCCGATCCCTATTGTCGTCGGTGGACCGTTAATGATGCTCTGAATGGATGGCCTTCCGTGATATGTATACCATATGTAGCCATATCCTATGTCGGTCGCAGTAACCTATCGAATTTACGTTCAATGCATATATGTGCCTATATAAAAGGGAAAACGGGAGGAGAATTCTCTAACCAAATGAAATAATATCGCAGGCAGCGGTATTATCTGACAATAAATAATTTCGAAACGTATAGAAAACAACTCTATTGTTCAAGCCTTAATTTATTTTTATAAATTATATATATTATATTATTTGTGTTAATGGCATATATCTTTCCGCGACAAGTACAAAAATAGCTAGGTTCGGAACGCCCAAATACTTTGTAATATATGACGGGCTTTACCAAATTCTCGGAAAAAACAGTACAATTTCTCCTAAAATTGGCATTTAAAATACGAAACTAATTAGAACTTATCTACCCAAATAATTGCACACAATTATGAACCAGATTATACGTGTATAAACAAGAACTCCATTAAACCACGACTATTTGAAATAATTTTGGTGGAATAATATACTAAAAAGCATTATTATACCTCCCGCATTTCACAGTGAAATGCAGAGATGTATCTCCGAAGAAGGAATCGCAATTCAGCACATTTCCGGTCGTTAATAGGAGGAAGAGAAAATACTGAATTATATATATATATATATATATATATATATATATATATATATATATATATATACACCCATATATATGTCGTTAATAAGTTTAGAATAACAAGACGAGAAAATGTCAGCGTTGGGTGATTTCTTCACCACGAGAACCTTGTCGGGACAACACATATCAATTGCACCTAAAATACGTAAAATTTTGATTGTGCAATAAAAATAAGTTAAAAGAAAAAAGAAAAGAAATAATTAAGGGGACCCATATATATATATATATATATATATATATATATATATATATATATATATATATATATATATATATATATACTCAATCGTAGCTCTTATCCGATAGCATGTGCTTGTATTCGTGCATGTGGCCGTCTCGTCACCACGACAACAATGATTAACGAGTTCATAAATAATAATTATTATTATCCTATTGAAGACAGAGAGTAATACATAAAAATAGAAATTTCGATATACAATAATGAATATTTTTAATTCTTCATCAAATACGATTCTGACCGATAATGAAATTCATAATTTGAATTTTTATCACGTAAATTTCGAATTTAATCGCCCATTTAATGAGGCAATCTGTAAATCAATATCTGATGATGCTGTAGGAGTTCAATAGAATCGTAGCTGTGATATGGCGGGGCGTGGGCCCTTTCAACGGTCCGATGTGTCTCAATTGCGATTCCGTTCTAATTTTACAGAATATATTCAAAATATCTGTCCGTTTAGCGGGCCAATCGAGGCTTTCTTCTTTTTTTATTTTATTAAAATTAGATAATTTCAGGGATCGATTGAATGCCGTTGTAGGTCGCACACGGCCACGTTGAAGATGAAGGCCACGCCACGGCCGTTGGTTGCTATGCGCGGGTTCGATGGTTGTCAAGAGGGTATTAGGATAACAGGCGGCATAGGGAGGTAGGTTAGGGTCACCCTTCTACGCCGGCACTTACACAGCCCCGAGGGCTTTATCCATTCTATTTCATTACTGGGGACGCCTTGTATAACAAACAAATTATTAATTAATTTATGAATTATAACCCTTCATATTGCCACCATCTTCACCTACCGTAAAGGAAATTCAAAGTATACAGTACAGAATTTTATTAAAACAGAATTTATTTGTCGCGGAATTTTGCCTATTATATGCTTCACATTCGGAACACTTTAAATTTAATTATATATTATTACTGTGATATCGAAAGAATACCAATGTAATAGAGTTACACCGGGAAAAAGGGCCCAGTAACATTTGAACAATATGGGGGTATTGGGTATATTGTTCATTTATTAATTAATAAAGAAGAATATGGCCTGTAACATTCTAAACAGGATCAAATTAAATTATTAACATCCTATTGTTTCCATATTGAAAACAACGGATATAATATCCCTATTCATAATACTGGTTTATTATCATAATTATTATGAATTAAAATTGCCTTATAGCACTTCTGTAATACTTCCTGTAGGAATAAAATAAATTACACTTAATAAGAACTCATACACACAATAAATCATGTGATAATGTTATTTTTAATGTACAAACAATGACTACATTTCCGGGTGAACACTATTCCTTTCAAATAACAATGCAATATTGAAGGGTAATTATTTTTCAAATACCTCTCATTGTAGTTACTGTACAAGAGTACGAGGCTAGAAATAGATAAAACTGATAAAATTGACGTAAAATAGTTGGGACAATCAGAAAATTGACTATCGAAATAATAATAAAAGAACGGCAAAATTTTGTATTTTTGGTAAAATTTTGGCTCTCAATGAGTGAGCCAAATGCAGGCGGTCAAGATCATTAAAAGTAACAAAACGAGAGGGCTAAATTTAATAATTTGTGTTCAAAAAAGAGAAACTATATGCCAGATTGAATTTCAACATAGGATAAAATTGAATCAATCTGTTATAATACTTCAAACGACAAAGACCGCTAGTTTGTAGCCCTCATAGCGGACATTTGACAATCAATATTAGGTTTTAAATTTTCCGGCTGCCCTATTTTCCCCCTCTGTGCTATAAAGATCTGTTTTCGACATTAACTACTATCTGATATTAACCCCCAGAATTATAGCCGTTGAAATCTGCCAAGCCGATATTTCCACTATAAAAGAGTCCGGTTTATTAGGGGCCGGGATACAGGTAAATAGAAATAAAACTACCAGGCAACAGAGCTAATGGCCACTGTTCATATTTTGGAATCGAAAAAAATTCTAAGACCAAGTTATTCGCCAAATTATTACCTATAAATACAGTTTATTACCCTAATAAATAAAAATTTAAAATATGTACAAAAACTGACTCAGAATCAGTCGGCCGGATCGGAGAAAGTAAAATGCAGTTCTGAGTTAGATGTTCATCGATCTGTGGATGTCTCCTCTCAGCCCAACGCGAGGTCGGTCCCTGCTGTCCATATATTCCCCTGTCTCTTCCGATATAATTTTTTAAATTTAATTCTTATTTGCAATATACTTTTTTCTTTCCGTATAACTTTTAGTTTAAACGTAATCTATAATTTAATTTAATTTGTTATCGACTTTAATTAACGATTATACCATTAGTTACCATTATAACAACCAGTAATGGCAGTATACCGGATTTAGTAAAAAAGTTAGTTTTCGGTATAAAACAAGAATGTTAAATAGTCTATTTAAAAACACGAATATGCCATGCCGTCCGTTACTTAGACATGGTCTCAGACCAAGGTATTCGCTATTTGTGAATGAAATGATATCCGAGAGAATGCCTTAAATATGTGGCGAAATCTTTGATTAAATAAAATAATTATTATACTAATTCAACTAATTCAGAAATACGATAAGCGTCGGACAGCACTATTGTTCTGGCCATTACTTAACATAGTATGAAATTAGAACCGATTAATTCATTATTCATATCGCGTAAATTTCGATTCCCGATTATCTCGGTCTATGGTTTCGACTTCGGCCGGGACTGAGTGACGGCTTGTACCGGCGGTACACTGCTTACAGAGGAGATTCCTCTCTTTCCTACCCGAAACAAATATTAACTATTTCCTACTTTCAAATGGTCGGCTTACGGCCGATGCCCGTTCAATAAATGTAACGATACGAGACGATACCCATTTAGCATTTTTCTTCTGGGCGTTCTTTGCAATTTAATAAAACCGACGTGTTATCGGTGTTTTTATAACTGACGGCTGAATAGGGCCGATTGGGTAATGACCGTTGAAGCTGAAGCCACCGTCCTGTATCCAATCGAGAATTTTGGCAGTTGGTTGAAAATATTGGGTACCCTTTCCGCAATTCAATCAATGCGCGACAGGATTTCCGATTAGTCACTATGTTTCATCTGTTTAGCAAACTAAAATAGTGTGGCTCATCCGTACTCATGTGCATATAAAATAGTGTACAATTGTTTTGCACACTGGATTAATGCATTAGAATATGCTAGTACTTCTTTAATCATAATTTTTGGTTTCGATAATGAAAGGATACCATTACAAATCCGTATTAAAACAGGGCAAATATGAATTCTTACCGATACAGAGTTGAATTTTTCGTCGCAATCCTTCCTAAAAACGTGGACGCCGTATCTTACGTCTCTAACCGCACATTTGGTTTCGAATTGAAAGTTTCGTCGTTCGCGCAGTGGCGCGTTCCCGAAATTAATTTTAAAACAATTTTACGATGCGACAACTTCTACTGGGCGTACGGAAAAAATGGCCGCGTCATTAACTCATTAGCGAGTAATGTAAAATTGTAGAGTCGCGACTTAAAATTAAAAAAAAGACTAAAAAAGGCGTTAACTAAAATTCGCCATCTGGAAAGCGCTCGATTAGGGGGCCAATTATTTTTAGCACGATGCTCGATACGATTTAAACGGGTTCTTTTTTTACCCTGCGGAGGGAGAAGAGTAAATAATTCCCCTCTCTCACAGTCTCTCAGTTTCCGGCACATAAAATGGCGCAGGAAGAAACACCTTTTGCGGGGCCTGTGTTAATCGGACGGTTTCGATAATTGGCAAAAATAGTGACCGACTAATCTAATTAGCCGTCGGTTCTCAGGCTGGACAACATCCACCAACTGGGACATTGAAACGGTTCTTTAAAACATCAAACATGCCTTCGTGTTTTATTAAGTAACCAGTTCGCACCTTTCGGAGAATTCGCAAGGACGGTTTTTTCCTGAACTGAAATTAGTTCAGTATTTATGTTTAAACTAACTAGTTTATGTTAAACTAGTATTTAAGTTAAACTAGTATTTAAGTTAAACTAGTATTTAAGTTAAACTAGTATTTAAGTTAAACTAGTATTTAAGTTAAACGAGTATTTAAGTTAAACTAGTATTTATGTTAATGTATTTATCTTAAACTAACTAACAGGCGGTATCGCTTGAGACTGTGTACTTTACCTCTCGGCTCGATTGGTTTCCAAACGCAGGAAGAATCCCAGGTTCTTCCGGCAGTATTAGGCGAGCCGGCGATAATTCAAGTTCCGGTTACAGAAACCTTCGCTCTTTTGTCGGCAAAAAGTGTTCGGAAGTTCGGTCGTGAATACGTTTTCCCGCTGCGGATTTCAGTCGGCGTCCATTACAATAGCCTGACTTCGGCTGAAAAACAGTTATAAACTTTGTTTAAAATTCGGGTGTTCGATCCCGACGTTGACACGTGGATCACTGCCGGACCCAACTCGTCTGTTCCCATATTCTCGTTACGAGCCGGGCCCTTATTATAACTGCGTTTTTTCCGGGAAAAAACTACGGAAGCCTATTTTATAAACAGTTGCAGACATTGATAGAAGAATCCGCGCTCTAACTAGTCTATTCAGGATGGCTTCTAGGCATTAATATCATTCAATTAGGGATTTAATTCCTAATCTGTTTAAATGTTCTCAAGACCTTGAGCTAGCTTCGTAAAATATTACTCATTTAATTAAAGTGTAAAAATGGAATTAGGACAATGAAAAGGAGACGAGGAGGAATGAGGAGGTCTTCCGGGTATGATTTTATGAGCTTATGAACGAACAATTTTTAAAGAGTGAATATTTAAACTCCAAATTATTAATAGGGAGGTATATTTCAAGAAATAATAATACGTTCGGTCGGTTCGAGTAAGAAATTGTTTTTGAAGCGTTTGCTCCTTAATAAATCTGTGGGACAATAATCGGTTTTAGTTCATTAAATTGAATTGAATACGCCGGCATTTCGGAATTCAGGAAGGGCCTGGCCGAGGAGGTTGTTTTTCTCCACGCCATCAAGTGCAGAGCCGGCCAATTAACGCCGTTTCATGCCCGCCGGAGTAATTTCACTCTAGCTTATGGGGCTATTTACTGGGTAATACCGAAACCCAGGGCCGTTTCCCGCTGTGGGTGGGCGATGGCTATCGCGGTGTCCAATACGGCGAATCTCAATATGCCGAAACCTAGTAAAGACAATAACAACACTGAAGGCATTCTTGCCGGTCTCTATGCAGGGTTCCTATTGTCAAATAATCCTATAAAATTGAACAAAGATTAAAAATCCCCTTTTGGACCAGGCGTTTTGGCATGCGACCCTATTGGAGGATTAAAGAAGGAAAGTAACACATTCATACACAAAATACGGTCGAGATATGTGGATATTTTCGCCGTGTGGGGATGCGAGAGATTTTTTTTTCTACAGCATTTATTTATATCCGTGCGAGAGATTTAACTTCTTAGATTTAATTGAAACAGGGGGATAGATTAAGTATATTAACTTGTCGGATTAATTATTTAATAAAGACTCCCTTTTGGAGGGCTTTGTACAATGGGGCCATTTGTTCCGTTACTCGGCAACCTGTGGATTCAGGACGGGGCGCGTCATCCGCTGAATTGATTACCCGCGCCAGCACAGTTTCCTTCTGTTACAACTGTTTTTCTAATACTCTCTGCGAATTCAATTTCCATTTGCGTTAAACTGTCTGTTTCGCTTGTCGTTTTATGCTGGCTGGCGGCGGGCCTCTATTTGCGACTGTCTTGTTCAACGCGGGGCTCATGTTTTTTTTTAAATTCGCCCCATTCTTTGCGGCCTCAGTACCCGAAGCCGAGTTTGTGGTACAATTGAGGCCGGGTTCGTTAGGGGAAAATGTCTTCACGCACATAAATGTAAAAATATTTTATTACTTGTAGAATATATTTTATTTAATTAAAAATATATTCTCGAAACATACCACAATTCTACAATACAATCAGCGATATTGATGTTAAAGTAGCACTAGTAAGAAATGGAGAACCCCACTCACTGTATTTCCCCATTTGTATTTTTCGATCTATTGTTTCCATTTTTAAGATATGTTCAAATGACGTGGCCACTTCCTTTTCAGTCTGTTCGGGATGTCAGTAGGCATTAGGGTTTGGGCAGTGAGAATGGGAAGGTGTTCGGGATTAGAATTTGTCTTAGGGCAAAGTCAAGGATGAGACTTAAAGGTCTGTAAGTAAGGGGAAGTCGGAGACATAATTATTATCCTTAATATTTTCGATAGTAAAGTATACTTGGTGGGATAATCCGGCTTTAGAGAGATGCCTGTTAGTGCATTAGGGCCCTATCAGGGTGCCTACAAAAGATTTCCTTTTTCATTATTCCAGGAATCGATATACAGTCCATTTAACTCCCTGCAGCGGACTGATGTTTCGGTATAATTAAATTTCGTATTTGAACTGAAATTCCAACGAACTCCCCTTTCGTTCTTTTCACTACCGGGAAGTACAAAATTAATTGAATAATTCGAATTCATCAGAAGTGAACATCCAATAACTCCTAACGGCACAGATATATTGCAATTTAATATTATATCGTAATATTTCATATAAAACACCATAATGCATATTTACGGTTCCATATGGGAGTATGTAAACTAGGCATTAGTTGAGGTAATTAATAAGAATTAACACCTTAGCTTGATCGGTACTTCTTAAACGTTTTTACCTGTTTACTCTCCTTTACGCCCATTTTTCTGTGAGAATGTTTTTTCGATAATTAAAATAAATTTACGATAGTAATAAACACGCGAGATTCGACAAGTCCCTTTTCTAAACTGTATATATTGTTAGCCGGGCGGGTGCCCGCCAGTCCATTCTTGTAGTTCAGACGTATTGTTGCATTTTGATATTCTGATCAGCCATCTGGTATCTTCTCAGTTGTTCTGGGATCTTTTGACTTATCGTCGTGATTCAAATAAAATCTTTTTTAACGACTTTCTATTCGCGACCAGCCTAACTTACGTTCGATTGTCTTGGTTCGATTGTTCTTGGTCACCGTTAAGGCTTAACTGTAAGTTTCTTTCCCAACTTGGAATACCTGTTATGCGGTCTGCGAGGGTTTGGAATACCGCGAAGGGGCGAAACTCTCCGGCGAAAGGCAAAACCGACCGAGAGGAGACAATATACATCGTATACATTTTAGCATACTACGTATATATATATATATATATATATATATATATATATATATCTCGAGATACAGGTATTTTTATATATCATGCGGTAAAATAAGCTATTTCAATCCTAAAACATAAAAATATATTATAAAATTGGAAATAAATTTCGTAGCTTTTTATAGCTACCGTATGTCGTTAAAATTACGTCGCTCTCAATACTGCCCTACTAAAGTACCTTTAGTTCGGAAGTAATTACACGGCGGGCTCATTGTTGTCCCCGTGTAAAAAATATTAAATCTAAATAAAATAGGTGTATATAGGTACCGTTGTTAATATTACGTAGTTTTAAGAGAGGAAATTAGGAGTGAAAGTCGGGCAGTGAATATTGCCCGATTAAGGGACTAATTAACAAAGTGGTGTGCCGATTGTCGGAAGGGGGTAGGGGGCCACCCGGACGGCCTCCCGATTTAGGCGCGCCTCCCGGCCGTCCCCTACTACCGCCTATAGAGGAGGCCGTGTCCCCCACTTCCCAGGGTGGGCGCACACGTCGTTTCTCCTCCGCGCCCTCGTCCAACAGTCACCGGTCCGCTCCACTCCCGGTACCACCTCCTGACCAATCTCATCTCTCCGCTCTACTCGTTACTCCCAGGTGAGTAGCACCGGATACCAGCTCACCTATCCTCCACCCGACGCTTTGCCTCCAGTTATTTATTACCTTCCGGTTATCATTACCGCGCCGATTGTGGTGGTCGAAAGCCGGGGGGACTGAAATCAACCCCTGTCCGACCACCTCGTGCTTTTAATTATTACCGTTTACGGATCTCCGATTCTAAGCCGTCTCGCCTATCTCTGCTATTACGTCTCTCGCCGTCTCTGCTCGTCAAATAACGTCCGAACCGCCGTGCACTTTATAACCCCGGTACGAAGGTTACCGAAGGGATCACCACGGTACCTCTATTTAAATTAGTTCTCCGAACTGCACCCTTCGGAATAATGCGAATCGGAAGCTCTCTAAGTAAATTAACTATCGCGATTGTTCGTTGCATTTTCTTCGTTTTCGGTATCTAATTGAAAACGAATTATTATTTAGATATTAGTTTAATAGGCTTATTATTGTCAGTTATCGCCAGTGGCAGTTTCGCCCTGCGTTTCGAGATGTTAACCCGGGGAACGTCCCAAAGGAATCCTAACAATACTCCCCCCCTCTCCGTTTTACACGCTATTCTGTAACGACTCTGTATACAGATTGAGAACTGTATATAACGTACGGTTTGTTTCTGTCGGATGTTCTTCGGCCTAGTTTTGGACGCGCTTCGGTTTTAAATTTTGGTCCCGGCGTTACCGAAGAAATTGAAAACGGCAATCGAAGGGATATTCGGTCCGCTACCGGTACGCGCTCAGGTGAAAAGGTATATTTCAAGCTTTCGGAACCCCTGGGCGTAGGATTGGATAGAATCGCAGACAGTACTCATACTGTAGAGGGAAAACAAATTTTCGTTTATTTATTTGCAGCCCAGTCAGAGATGTCCGATCAACCCGGGAGGTATTTAGGCCTGTACTATTGGCCGTATTCGGAGGAGGAGGAGGAGGAAGAAGAAACTCCCACGTTCGAGTTTTGTTCCAACTACTCCTGGAACGTCACAGACATCCCGCCCTCGGTACTGGCCTCCTATTTTCTGCACCACGGAGTGCCGGTCTCCTCCGAGGCGTGTTCGGCGGTGGAAACGGCGGCGGTATCTTCGGAAGAGAGTTGTGCGGGTGGGGCCTCTCCGCCGAAGGACGGCCGATCCGAGCGCTGCTCATCGTCGTCCGCCCGCCGCCCGCCGATGATGCCGCCACCGGTGGCCACCGGCCACGCAACAGCGGAACAGAGGCGTCCGCCATTACCGCTGGTGAACTACAACGTGCCGCCCAACACTCCCGTCGGGCCGTCCCTCCCAGCCGGCAAGCTCTACTGGGTAGCCGCCCAAAGGAAACACCAACTCAAGAAGAGGAGGACCCTCTAAATCATACTACCCACTTTCTTAACAAAAACTCCTAAACATTTCCCCCCACAAACCGGCTTATCGCCTTATTATATTCAAACGCTTCATGTTCGCTACCTTCTCCAATTTTAACTTCCCTAATCTTTAAAGCAATGAATCTATCGTGTAATCTAAATGCAGAATATATCTTATGCTATCTGAAATAAATCTTGCATTGAAATGTAACAAACGTTGTTCCAACTTATTCTTCTGTCCTTTCCTGGAAACGACTGACAAATACTGCAAAATCAGTACTAAAGTACTGTAGACCCACTGAACAGTAATAAAGAGAAAAAACTAAGGTCGTTTAAAACACATTCAACAAATTCTCGAAGGAAATCCGAAGGAATTATAGAACAGGAAATGCCTTTTGTGGAGACGTTTCGGGAATTCTGTCTTATATTGGGAAGGTCGCCTCGAACTGGGAGCACTTTTATTTCGGTTCCACGCGCGCAGTTTTTCCGTGAAAGGGTTACAGAGCGCGGTCTATACAAAAGTCTACACAACATTGAGCCACCGTAAGAATGACGTTTCAATCAAACCGAATTAAGCATCGGGTCCGCCTGTGGGGAGAGCCATCTTTTTAGCCAGATTTTTGTTTATAAGGGAAAAATTTATGAGGCCAAAAACCGAAAACGGTATCGGCATTTACAATGCCAATTTTGTTCTTATAACAATGACATTTCGAAACAACAAAAGAAGGGCAAAATATATGTACGCTAAACCTGGACAGTACAAGTGAAGTGAGAGTGCCCCAAAAGCTTCCCGTGTCTGCTGAGAGACTGTCTGCTGGAGATGGTGAATGGTCAAACAGACGAGTGGAGACGGGAAGATCGAGAAATCTACGCTATTCCAAACCCTCGCGGATCAACTAAATTTGTGAAACATGTATAAAAATCTCGCTGGCATATCGGAGGTTTCAGCTGTTTCTGAAATTTTAAATTGAATCGGAGCTAACGAAATTTGACTGCATTACAACTCGATTGTCGGATCCCTATTCAGGCTGGAGTTATACTGCAATTACAGAGTCAAGCTCTCCAGTGTAGTCCATTGTAACTACTTTAATGTAACTGCTATTTCTTTGTCACTGCAATTTAATGCGCAACCATGAGCATAGGGATAGGTGTCGATAATGTCGGCGGCCAGTTCACACAATAATGACGTGACGATAATCTAAATCGACAGAAAAGGAAAACAATCTACTAATTCAAATTATGTCTAGAGTAGGTTTTATAATTTATACTTTAGTGAGGTAGTTAGGCTCGGTATAATTAGACAGCTTGACTCGAGGATTATTACGAATCCATCCACAACTGAGGAGACCGAACCGATTCCTTGAAAGATTGAAATTGAAGTAGTTCTTTCAATTCCTTGAAATTGAAAGAACTACATGATACGCGATAAGGCCGAACTCCATTTGATGAGATCATTATTATTTCTGCAAATTTCTCTTCATTTACATTTTGCCCGCGTTACTCATGCCGGCGTCGGATTTATAAAATGTCGATCCGGGCGAAGAGGACATGAGCGGGAAGATAAGGCGGCATTTGTTGATTGGGCGTCATGTTAGGGCTCTCAATAAACGCTGTTACTCTAAACACTCATCGGCGTCTAGACACTTAGTCATGTGGTGCTGAGTTAGCGTCTGCACTCGGCCAAACAGATTGATTATGGCGGTATTTTATATCCGCACAAAGAACAATGTTATAGTTCAAGGGCGGTGGAAGAGCGAGAAAAAAAATATAAACTCCTATTTCCATCAGCCAGGAAATAAAATATTTAAGTTCGAGTTTAAGCTTAGTAAGTTTTTAAGTTTGAGTTGTTGCTGTGAGTTTCGTTTAAAACAGCGAGTTCAAAACTGTGTCTACTACGCTTAAAGTAATTCTTTACAGAATGTTGATTATTCAACAAAATGTAAATCGAACAGTAGCCAAGGGCTCACCCGGGACGGACAGGTCCAAAATATAAAGGATAAGAAATCGACGGATAGATAGAAGATTTAACAAAGAAGAAGTCAGAGTTTACTACTTAAAAGAATGATCGATTTGCCACTTCTAGGATACTGTAAACAGTAATCCAAAATTGGTTCGCATGCGCTATATATGTGTTAATATTAGCCGGTCTTAATTATTATTTGGAAAATATTTAGATTTCGGGCCGTGTTACGATTATTTATAAATATACTGATTTCTAAACCGTCCTGAAACATGGGCCTGACTTAAAATAGGCTCAGGTCCGGAGTCAAAAATCAAGAGTATGTCCTAAGCATATTATACCGAAAAGGTACCATTATTTAATTTATTTACTCTAAATTTGAGAGGACCGAAACTACAATTACAATCTTAATTGTATGTGCATCTTAATTGTATGCGCAACTTAATTATATGGACTTGATTTAAAGGTGTGGGTCGAATGTTTCAACTCGTGCTGTCGAGATTCCCGAGTTTATTAAGTTTTCTATCGTTTCGCGGAAATTAAAAAAAAGAAGAATCGATACCGAGAGTCCGTACATTTGAACTCTTGCAATATATTGGAATTCCGGGATGTCAATCCAAAGCAGCCCAACAGGTTAAATTCCGGCTGAACTCCGTCCGGAATTCCGGCCGGTCCGAAATTGTTTCTGAAAATGAATATTCGGATTTTCGAGCGCGCTGTGAACACCGGTGTCCCGCCGGAAATGTCCGTCGTTCGACACGCGGTCGCGATTTCCCACTTTGAACGGGGTCAATTATTTCAGCAGCGTATTTCCGGAATATTTTGTAGGATTTGTTTTGCCGATAATAGTTTTAGTTTTACAACGGTAATTAAACGGGTTATCGTTAATATATGGTATAGTAATAACAGGACGATCGTTAATTTTCCAGTGCCCCGTAATTAATCAGTAATGACGTTGGCGGTACACGCGTCGGATTTGCGACGGCGTTTATTGATCGAGTCCCTTCAGGGGGGATAGAGGAAGTATTGACCTCGTCACCGGGCGAAAACCTGCAACAGGAGTGGAGCCGAGGCTAGGTAAAAAGGGAAGAGGTGCACTTTAAGGGGGGATAGGTGCACCGTTTGCACGTTATCCTCAGCTAAGGTACCCCCACCACCTTATCTGATTTCCCCTACTGCAAACCCCCCACCAGTATCAATGGCGACCACGTGACTCAACCGCCGCCATCACTCCTCGTCCAGTCTTCAACCGAGTTGTACCTCGCTGACCACCTCTCTCTGTAAGTACCGCTATTCATTTTTCCGACTAACACTATTCATTAGTCTTCGACCCAATTTGATATTTCTTTTAACTTATATATTTTTAGCGGGTTTCGTCCAATTGTTTTCCTTTTTCTTTTCTCAACTCGCCTCTTACAATCGTTGCAAGTACTGAAATCTATATTTAAAAAACTTTGATTTAATATTTTCTTTTATACCTCAGTTTTAAAATCCGTCCGATTGTCGGGGAATACCCGCCAAAATTAAAGTATCGTTTAGAAGTTTTCTCCGAGACTAACTTCATTAAAGAGCGGGTCGCCCGGCGCTGGATCGCGATCTAGATTAGAATCTAGACCGGTCTTCGGTAAGATGTCCGTAGTGGAGTGAGTGTTGTGACGCGGAACACAAGGCGGGAGTAGATGACGCAACCGGACGCTTTCGATTCCGCACTCGCCCTCCTTCAATTTTCCCTTTTTCCCCTAAGAATTCTTTTCGTTTCTTTCAGTCCGAGAAGCCAGCTCTCAGTTTCTTATCGTAAGATCCGATCTAAACACATTCGACCGAATATGCAGCCTTACCGCCACCCACAAGTCACTGACATCATCATTTCAATAGAAGTGGACACGGCCGAGGTATTCTTACGATTTTTTTATATCTATTTCTACATTATTTCCCTATTATCGGAGCCCGATTTAAATTCGAATTTTGGAAATATTAGTTGATTTTTGAATCGCCGTCGGAAATTGCGCAACTGGCGTAAAGCGGCGTAGAAGCCGGGGATTCAGGGCATCACGTGCCAAAATCTGGAGGGGTGAAAAATAATGGATTCTGCGTCAACCCCCAGTAATAATTTCGTAGTGGTGGAGGGGGGAGTTAATATAATTAAATTTCCGCCAAAACGGATACTCGTAAGTACCTTATGAAGATATGTATAATATTACAATGTCTAATTAATTACCCTGATTCCTCCGGCCATGTTAAAGCCTGTAAATATGAGTCGATTCCGTTTCAACCCTAAGCATTAATTTCATTCCTGTTTTAATTTTGCAGAAATATTGATAATCGGACGATCGGACGGATCGATTCCGTCTGGACTACCAGTAATATTTTTAATTTTTTAAAAATATTTTTAAATTTTATTTTCTTAAATCGATACTTTCACGGTGAAAAAAATGTGTACATCGGAACTCATAAGACAAGGTCTTAGGTCCAAGGGGGGGGGACTTTGCAGGTCGGAAATGTAGAAACTGCCCAATGCGGTTTAGGAATGGCAGTCAAGTTGCCTCCGGCCATTTTTTAAAATGCTGTGAAGGACAATCGATTCCACCATGAACCCAAGTCATTTTTTCTTAACCTGTTAACCGGGCGGGACGTATAAATACGTCAAACGTAAACAATTGTGTGTACGGGTAGGACGTATGAATACTTCCTTGAAATATATGTTGCACCCTGGAACGGGTGGGACGTTTAGTTACGCACTTATTAGTCATCGATACATGTTTCGACGTGAAAGGTAGCAAGGATTGTAAAGTAGCACTATGTATCAACAATTGTTTTAAAATATATCACACGGAAATTGAGTTTTTAATTTTCACATAATTTAATTTTTTAAACCCAATATTTCTATTTTATTTGTGCGCTTTTGTTTATTGTTCTGTAACTGTTAACTTTTTTATATTTTTTATTGTGTATCTCAATAAAAAATATATATTTTTTATACTCTTTATAATTGTTTGTAAAATTTATAATTTCTTAATTCGATATTTCCATATTTTTGTTGGTATTCTTATCTATTTGTTTGTAATTTTGTATTTTCCTTTGTGACATATATAAATGAACGAAAACATATATTTCATAGTTTTTTCATTTATTTTAAGCATAAATAAAAAAAAAATAATGATACGAAATTACGTTCTCCGGGCGTGACGTACTGACACGTCCTAGTGAAAGAGCTCGCGCCCGTCATATGCTGCGTAATTAAAAAGGGACTTCCCCGGTTAACAGGTTAATTATATACCTTCGGAGCGAAACATAAATTCATATATACGAACTTCTTATGTGACAAGATCGATATCACTTTGCAGGCCGTTGATGAAAAAAGGGAACCGAGCAGTGTCAACCCCGGTGATGGCAGTCAAGCTACCACCGGCAATAATTCAGAAGGCCATAATGTAGAAGCCCGTGAAGGAAAACCGGTTCTGTCTCGACCTCCAGTATATTTTTGTTTTTAATTTCTATATCTTTGCAGTGAAATGTAAATTCATATATGGGAATTTGTCATATGAAAAGCTCAATACTACTTACATTGCAGATCGTAAGCAGTGTAGAAACTGCATATGGCTGCACTGAGCCGGACGGATCGCATATGCAGCCATCAGTTTCCTCGAAATCGCCAGTAATTGTTTTTAATTTCTACACCCTTGGAGCGAAAAATAAATTAGGAACTATTTATATAACAAGGTCGATATCACTTTGCAGGTCGCGAATACAAGAAAACTAATTGTTTTTGACCGTAGGGAAGGCGGCCCATTCGTTGAAGAGGCAACAATTCAACAACCGGGTCCATCTCAACAATTAGTAATTTTTAAAAAAAATTTCTATACCTTCGTACCGAAACATAAATTTGTTTGTAGGAACTAGTTATAAACACTCAGATGGATTTTGTTTTGCAGGATTCTATACAACAACCATACCAAGCGGCCATAGGAATGGCCTCTACTAGTGGTTTCGTGCTCGATTTCCAAGGATATCGAAATCAGGTAGTTATAATTTATCATTATTGTCGAATGCGCTTTAATTATAAAACAATATCGGAATTTAATTTTTCTTAAACAATTCGTTCACAAGGCCGAGTACCAGCATCGTGCTCTGACAACTGCCGTGTTCGACTATTCTTCGGGTGCCGGAAGCCAACAGGCACACCCAACCGTAAGTAATTATTCGTTTTCCCTAATATCGTTCCGATCAGATAGTGAACATTTGAATGATCTCAAATCGCTCGGTTTTGCAGGCCGGCCCATCAAGTGACCGGCAGCGTAGCGTTGAAATCACTGGCTACTCTTTCCTCGCCCCTCCACCCCTCATCTGGCCGGCCATGGTAAAACATTCATTTAATCGTTTATTTATAACCCCACCGAATGTCGGACGTTCAAATATATTCACAATCCGATATTTCAGGGCTGTCCGACCGATCAGCGATGCTGCGTTCAAGTCCCTCGGCACGTGGGTATATTGCACAATGGGGCTAGTTATCAGCATGTCTATCAAATTCAAGGCAACGTCATGGTGAGTGCGGTCAATAATTCGGTAAATTTAACTCGTAATAAAAATGTATTATCCCGTTTCACAATTTACCGTTCCAGTCGTCACTGGCGTCCCAGAATCCTTACGGCATTGAAATCCCCAGAGGGCTGTTTCCGAATCCGAGGGCGTCGTGTCACCGGCGGTGAGGCGATAGCCTTGCGGCCGCCGAGTGGCGCCGGCGAAAATGGACAGGACTGGAGGGGAAGGGGGGAGGGGATCTGGTGATGGAAATTAATTTCTTTAAGTGTTTTTCGAACTCTGTTAACAGCCCAGCGGTTTCACTATGCAGAGCCAGTGCTGCGAGGTCTGCTGCCCGGCCGGTAATAGGGGCGAATGCCAGCCTGGAAGAACGGTGAGTATAGCCTTCGAATAGTTCCCACAATATTTCCACCAACCACACACCTCCGTCGAGAGTGGGTCCGGGAAAAGGGAGCATGATAAAATGGGGGTGGGGGAGTTTGACACTCTCGTTATTGTTTTAATTCGATTTATTTTTTGTCGGAAACCCCCCGTTTCCGGATGTGAAAATTGTATGAAACATGTTTGCTAACGGATGTTTAACTCCTCTCGGTCCTCTCTAGTGCTCGAATAGAAGCCGGAGGGACAACTCCGGGCGATCAGCGCCGTTACCGAGGGTACTTGAGAGGAACGAAGAAAACACTTTGCTCAGGCAGAGACCCGCCGAGCGCCCCGTAGACGGCCTACGCCTTCCGAACTTCGTCTCCAGGATTCCCGATAACCAGGGTTCCGGAGAGGAATCCGGTCACAGGATTGTCGCCCCCAAGCCCCGCCGACCGCAATGAATTATCTCATCCACATTTCATTACCGCACTCTCTTAAATTACCCTGCACTTACCTAGCCTTTAAGTTAAGTAAAAACTTCGGCCTTTAAACCTGGCTCTTTATTTTTCTATTGAAGCGTAGTTTTCCTGACCTCTGTATTATTTTTCCAAGTTAATAAAGCACAAATTAAAATCATTGAGACGTTATTTTTGGAAGCTGACCCGACACCCGAGACGATGCAGAGTTTAGAGAGGGAGAGAGAGAGAGAGAGAGAGAGAGAGAGAGAGAGAGAGAGAGAGAGAGAGAGAGAGAGAGAGAGAGAGAGAGAGAGAGAGAGGAAACTGTTTGTTTCCGACGTTTGTTATATTGCGTCCGTCACAGAACATTCCGTCCCGGGCCGTAAATAATTTTTTGATATTAGCAAAGCCTGCTAGAGTTAGACTTAAAAGTGTTCCTTTCTAACAGATTTCATTGTCGTGTGTTTCATCTTTTCCTTTGGGATTTCAACTTCGAGAAAAATCGAATTAAATACTTAGGAGAAATCCCATTGGCTGGCTTTATTTTCGTGAAATCTTTCAACTTTAAATAATTTTCATGTTGCCGCGACCACATTCGAGTCTATTATCTCTCGCTTTGTACATTTGTGGGAATTAAATTTTCTGAGGTTTTTTACACACAAAAATCTCTCCAGCCCGGGGTGAAATGTTACTGCGACGTCACTGTTACTAGCCGAAATCTATGTATAATGGGGGGATTTTCTGTACCCGCCGCTTACGAGTAACACAAAATAATATCTACTAAATTCGGGGTTATCAAAGGAGAGACGAAATTTATTTTTTTTTTTTTAATCAAGGAAACTTGGGATATAAGTTTTTTTTCTGTATTCTGATTATACTTCTGTATATTCTAACCGAATATAGGAGTCGATCAAATGTTAACCCGGAATTTGGGTCTTTGCATGCATTGCTCCCGGTCCCGAACCGACTCTCTCTTTAATTCCAAACTTTCGAGGGCTTAATACAGTTAACCTGTAGTGATTTCAAACATTGTACTGTCTGTTCATAAACCATGTCCACTCGGTTATTTCTTTTTGCGATTGAGAGGGTCGACTGGGCGTTTAGTGGGGACTCGCCTCTGGGGGTTTACAATGTGGTGGTGATGGTTATGGCGGGGGTTAAAGTTGGGCGCACTTCGTTCACATTCGGAACCAGTTTGCTTCTGTATTTTCAGCTGCTCGACTACAGGAGGGAACGAGGCCGGCTTTCCAGCGCCGATCGTCTCCTAAGACACATCCGCATCAAGATCAGGAGACCGCACCGCACATCGAAAAAAAAAAAGAATGAGTTCGGCCGAAGGTAACTCTCTGAGCGACCGACTCTCTCTTCTGAACCTGTACTAGTATTGCAGAGTTGGTTAGAAAACAATAGCGGCGTAATGGGCTTTCGAAATGTGTAGGTTTCGTTAGGAAACATAAATATAGACAATTCTTTTAAATTTTAAAAGGCTTTATTCCTTGAAAATAGTACAGAGAATGCCACAAATAAATTTGCTTTTGAAATTGTTGGCCTTATGGTACTCCAAACGGTGCTAAGGTAGAACATTACACCGCTGTAATACATAATATTAGTATACGCTTAATGTGGTATTCAGCTAGAATAGTGTTTCGAATTTATTGTACTCGGATTTATTGTATCTTAGTTGGATAGTAAGTAGTGGATTAGTAAGATTACGATCTTACAATGATGTATTACGAAAAAGTTTTGACGCTGTTCTGAAAAAGCGTTATGTAGTTGTTTAGCCCAATAAAGAATTGTTAGCAGCCAATTTTCTTGTCTCTGTTCAACCGGCCCCACCCAGCCCTTCCGCTCCATCGGCAATTACCGGGTTTAATTTTAATTTTGTCCCGTCTAAACGCGGTTTAAAGCCGCCCGCACAGTCTTCTTTCCATTTATCGATCCTGTTTATTTGCCGAATTAAAAACGGGCTGAGGGGGACAGTTCCTTGGCCGAGGTTGTTTTCGGCGGAAAACAAACTGTATTGGGCCTTAAAAGTTAAAAGACACGCCATCGTCCGAGGGAGGAGTGGATTAAGTTTTCTCCCAAGGTCGGTAAACCGACCTTTCGGATAAGAGCAAAGCTATCCCTAATGAGGATTCGCCGAAAGAAACAAAAGGCCGAAATGAGCCCACAACGAAGAGCAAATTAGTTCCGAATTTAAATTTAAAGAAGCAGTCACCTGCTATTATCAAGAGCGAAACTTTCACTAATTTCACCCAGAAGAAAAAATGGACTATATATATATATATATATATATATATATATATATATATATAAATTTGACTCTTTCTTAATTCTTATAGCCTACTTTCATTTCGATAAAAGTTATAGAAATATTATATTATTTTTTAAATTGTACTTTTTTAAAACACACTCCTCGTCAGCTCAGAACTTGCTAAACACTATTAACATAAGAAGTTTAATCCATCATCAACAATGCTTTAATTCTCCCCATTTTACTTACTCATTCACTCTTTAAATTTATCACAATCTGTTACCAAAATACCGCGATATTAAATTATTATTAAAGGAAAAAGGTTTTACAGTTTAAAAGGCTACGGCAGTAAGAGCGCCTCTAGCTTGTAATATCAAAATGGTGGTGCTAATTCTTACGGTTTGTTAATGTACTTATACAAGTGCAAATAATCCGCAGCATTTTAATAATAATAAGTCATTTGAGCTGTATATAAATGAGCAATCGCCCTGAAGTATTGAGAGCAAAACCTTCACAGATAACAGACAGAATGTAGAATTTCCACTCGATCATCGTAATTATACCAATTTAGGCCTTCAGACTGTTATAGTATAATTAGTTTCCTCAATTAATACGACGGGTATTTGCTCCGTGAGTACTAGTTTTGACTAGAACTCATCCGGAAGAGAATACATCCGGGTAGAGAAATCATTGACTGCGGAGAGGCGCAAACAAAAGGTTGCAATTTCGCATCATCGATAAATTGAGATTAAGATTTGTGTATAAATCTTTCTCCTACGCGGCTAATCCAATCGCGGTATTGATTTCTTTACTAAGATTTTTAGGAAGGATTTTCGCAGGATGAATTGCGATCTTTAATTTTAAGTTATTTTACGTAGTGGTCAAGTACTGGTTCCAATACTAAAACTAACCTAACCGAGTGAAGCAGGCATTCTAATTCTGTATTCAGCACTGCGTCTCGAAGCTCATTCGCGGCTTTCTATTTTAAAAACTTGATTAACCCCGTGAAAGAAAACTAGGTATTAATACTGGAGTGGACTTTTAATAGCGTCGGGGGCGCTGCCTACCCGACTTGATTAAGCGGTGAACGCGGCTCTATTGCCGTACTTTGATGTCGGCTTATAGAGACAACGGTTACTAATAACAGGCCTTCCTTATTATATTATGTAATATTTCATGTATTACATGATGTGCACTAATTATCAACATTCGTCGGATTAAGTGTTTGAAACTCTATATAATGCAATACAATTCAGTACAATATACTGCACACCGGGCGAAGGCTCCAATCTATCTACCATTTACCTCATTTACTTTGCCGTTCTTCATCCCTAATCCACAATTTAATTACAATTCCATCTCATTACCTGTGGTCGTTGTGTTTAAATATAATAATAATATAATTATTAGAAGAAAAACATGTACAATACATTGTACATTGAAAAATTACTCCTCCTGAATTAATAACTCTTCCTATAAAAATAAGTGAAATAAGTAAAATACACAAACAAACATATTCATTTAAATATCATTTTATATTTATTAAATAAAACAAAACCAGGGAATCACGAGTTTCTATATATATCTTTTTTATAAGGGTCGGCCTATTGACCGAACAGAGGGTTAATACGCTAAAGAACAGCATCTAAATTTCATTTTCTAAACCGGATGAATGCAAATTTTTATTGTATTTTATCAGTTCCGGCTTATCACCTTTTTAAAAATAATAATATATCGGATTTAATACGAAATGAGTGTAGTAGAATGGGTATATGTGATGGGTAGGATAGTGGGCGTCCGAACAGAGGGTTAGAGTAATGTATGAGAATTATCGATGACTTGTTGGCATCCTCCCCCACCACCAAGGGTGCCGATCTTAATTCTTCAATTAGCCACAGCCTCGTCATTTCCAACGATCTGAATATACCACTCCCCCAATAAGCAATACGCGTCGCGGTTCATTAACGAGTGCATTCCCCGGGACCAATTCTTGCCGCCTGAGATTGGCTCCAATTTATTTGCATTCAAATGTCATTTGCGTAGTCTTGCGTTTGCAGACTATTTTCTTCAATATTTGATTGCCGAAATTCCTAAACGCCGTCGCGAGACAAAATGCCGTAGAATTGAAACAGTTAAAACCTTTAATGCAAAATTTATGTTCAGGGAAAATGACAAATTTTAATTTAAAATACCTGTTTTGTGGTCCGCGAGATGTTGGCATACCGTAGATTTCGTGTTTCTGTCTCGGTAGAAGTGACAGCGACAGTGCCGTGAGGATGCCTTATCTAATGTATCGTAGTATTAAATGGTGTCTGAATTAGATAACACGGTGTTTCACGGACGACCAAAGAGTATGATGAAAAATTGATACTGATACAGACGGTTATCAGTTCTAACTGAAACTTTTCTTCAGTTTGATTTATTTTGTTAACATTTTTAGTGATTGATCATTAAATGCATCATTATATATTCTACTGTACTTTTAATGTTATTTATTGTCGAATCAAAGTATCGAATGTTATAGTTTTGAACGGGAGGATTTATATCGGGAAGCCGCTAATTCATGAACGGACGGCACTTTCAAACGGAACGTATCGTGCGGTTAGAACATAAGGTAGGGGGTGTTAACGATGTTTCGAATGGTGATAGATTGCAATGATTGAATTTTGTAGGAGTCGGACGGTTAGGCGGATCCCCACTGCTCAATTCCGTACGACCAACTGACATCGAATTCGCTTTTAACAAGCCATTTTAAACGGCCTAAATTTGTCACAAATCCCTTGTAGTTGGCTCCTCAGTTTCAAAATGACTGTTAACTGAGCTCATTATCACCGGTAACCGCGATCGAATTACCCAGCCAATAGTCGGCCGCAAATGATCAATTACATTTTCAGTGGCTCCGATCAGTTTGTCGGGTCAGTTTTGTTTGTTACCGGGATTAAATTTAAATGTTCAATTGAATTCTACAAAACGCACGGCCTGTCAGAATCAGCGACGGCGGCTCTGAACCTTCGCTAGGGCTTGGCATTGAATTGTTTCAGGTTTTTATTAGTCCATTCCGTTTGGCCCATCCCGCATTCCCCGTATGGTAAATTCATTTAATAATTCACTCGCTTTTATAAACTCGTTTCTGCACTATTTTCATCTCCGGAATTTAAATCGAATTATTCTGTAAAAATTCTACACTTTTATATGAAATAGGTCGATTTTTTTTTTATAATGTATTAGTGTTAACATTGATCGTGCAGGCTCCGAGCCCAAGCGAACAAGGGGTCTCTTTCTTAAAAGTGGTTATCCATCTACTAAATTGAAATAACATTTATTTCAGTTGATAAATTAATTAAAAAACTATAGTCTCGGCACTATCAGGATGATAGACCAACAATCAAACAAACAAAAATCAACTTACTCGGAGAATCAGAGATAAAATTACTAGAAAAGGGAAAGATTACAGTCACGCTAATTTTGTGCCCTGACGCCGTTGCAGCCGAAGTAGCCATAAAATGAAATATATACACAATAACTACACGACTGGACACAACAGCAGCGAACGGGACGACACACACATCTCACACACGCATACCTGATATTGAACCAACATAAACCAATGTACAGAGAGTGATAGATACCAACAGTTGACAGTCGGCCACATAATAAAATCATGTCCAATATATGATAAACAAAGGAAAAATGCAAAACATAACACACTAGAAAAAATACTTAATAATGAACTGGAACTCGTAAAATGCCCGACAGAAAGAAAGATCCCAGACAAACGGTTACTCACGAAATGCGCCCCGAAATAAATAATAGGGGGAAATGAAATTAACAAACTAGCTCCGTCTGGCCAGGATTTCAGGAGTATGTCAACAGTGTCTCCCGCTATACTCCTAAATCAATTCGTTTTCCATGGCTCAAGTAAACTCTCAGGGCTGGGGAGCTGAACATTAAAGCATGTTTGCTCAATTGCTCTGAAAACAAAAACCGTAATAACGTTGTCCGATTCAACAATGTTTCTTTCGACCTATCTTTCGATGTATCAATTTTTAATATTTAAAATTGAAAGTACTTTCTCGGCTCGTACCCAAAGGGACGAATATTGTGAACTCGGTAACGCGCTAATTAACCCTGTAGGGTTTAATGTCGAAGAAGCAGAGGTAAAAATGTCCGGTATATAATGTACCGAGTAGTGTGTATCGGGAAGTCTCCCTTTCTTAAGGTCGTCCGGGCTTAAGGGTTAAGTTCAGGGGCGCGAATATCCGTTTACGGCCGCGTGCATCTATCGTCTCTGCGCTCCTTCGTTCTGCCCCAAGTGGAATTAAAAGATTTTATAGTTCACCTCAACCCCCTGCCCGTCGGGGGTGTGGGGAAGATTTACAGGCTGGCAATAAGAAGCCGAATAGATGATGGGGATGTTGCCGTCCCCGGGTGGCTAGGGGTGGCGGGGCGCGATAAACCTCCACCCCCCCGGCTTTAAAATACCCTCTCTAAGCAATCTTCACTCACCGTCTTATATCACACCCGGACAGGAAAATAAAGGCAGCGCTATTTCGCCGGGTTACATCTCCGTTTTACCGCCGCGTTAATGTCGCCGCCGCCTCGGCTAGAGCGGGGCCCACCGAAAGGATAAAGCCAGCTTCGAGAACGTTTACCGATAACGACGTTCGAGGAGCGGTCAACCGAGAGGGATATATTCCCTAACCACCGCCCTCAACCTTCGACGATTCGATTTATTAAATCCCCGCCTGGACCCGTAAAAATGACGCCTCCGATATTTCATCTCCGATCCACGGTTTTTGTTCTTTGCACTCTTTGGCCTATACCCCTTTGGCCCTGTTCCCTAAAAGCCGGCAAACGGTTTTGTTTGTCTGTTGAAGAGGACTTGCGACAGCTGCCGGCGAACGGGACAATTCGAATAACCGCAGGCCTCGTTAGAACTACACCGATAGAAACACTATACACTTTAGGAAATCGAAACGCAATATATGAAAATATCCAGTACTATAGAGTTTTGCAAAAACACAATGAATAGACAAACGCTATTTCTGTAAGAAATCGACACAAATTAATTTTTCTATGTTCAGAATAGTGGATATTGCCTGTAATTTATTTTTTTTTTCATTTATTGTTATAGTCACAACTACAATTTTTTGTTTATAGATTGTATCTAGTGACAGTGCTCTTACTTAACACTCACTCACTGAACTTTCGAAGGAGAAGCCACCCAATGATGGTACTCCCGCTCCTGCCCTTACTCAGGTCGTAAGGAAATCGCGTGGACATCTCCGCTTTAGGCGACGCACGGGATTTTCTGGAAGGTGAATTAAGGAAGTGAACTTTGAGGAAAGTTGTTGAATTAAGGGATTGGAATGAAGGGATAGTTTGGAATGGAAGGATTTATACCGGGAAACTGCTAATTCTCTAACTAATGGGACTTTTACTTCATTGTGGATTATTCCCTTAGAGACATATTTTAGGGCTTTGGTAATTTTTCGAAGGATTAAGGATTGCTAGGATTTGAGTCTATAAGAATTAGACGGCTCGGTGGATACCCACAGTTCGATTCCCTAGGCCCAGATAGGTTTCAGTACATAGTTATAAATTAATATTTTGTTCGAGAGTGATAGTTTTGATCTGTAGTCGAGGAGTCTTAGTAATAATTTGTAGAATCGTTTCGTTTATGTCCATTTCAGTCTTGTATGTGGGTTCCATGTCAATCTTCTGTCTAAGAGTAGTCCCAGGTACCGCACTTGATTTTAAATAGGAAGTTGGGACCGGTTCAGGAAGACGGGAGGACAAGTTGCTCTTCTCAAAGTAAAAGTAAAGTGAAACCTTTTTTGGCAATTGAACTTAATCCTCCATTTCCTGGACCAACTTTCTATTAGGGAGAGGTGTTTTTTCAGGGAATGTGATGCTAAGTAAGGATCTGAGTTTGTAGAAAGTACAGCTTTGTCGTCTGCATAGGAAGCAAGGAAAGTATCAGGATGTTGAGGGATATCGGCAGTGTATACAGAATAAGGGGAGGGACCGAGAACACTACCTTGTGGAACACCTGCAAGTATAGGAAAGGAGGAATCGGATAGGAAAGCGCCTTGAGAGACTCGAAAGTGTCTGTTCCTCAAGTAGGAATTAAGGATTAGGTAGTACGTGGGAGGAAGGATTCTTTTGAGTTTCACCAGCAGTCCACAGTGCCACAACCTGTCAAAAGCTTGCGCTTCATCGAGAAATGCGGCAGAAACATACTGCTTTCTCTCAAGAACGGAGGCGATGGTGTCTACAACGCGATTACACTGATGAATAGTGGAATGTTCCGCTCTGAAACCAAACTGATGGCCCGGTAGGATATCGTGGGATTGTAGGATGGGATAAATGCGGCGGAGAAGAAGTTCTTCTAGGATTTTACTCATTACCGGGAGAAGACTTATGGGTCGGTAGGATGAAGGTAGGTGAGCCGGTTCATGGGGTTTGGGAATCATAATGATGTGTGATATTTTCCATCCGGAAGGGAAATGTGTGGTTCTCAAAACTGAGTTAAGGATGAATGTCAGTTGAAGTATAGCCTTTTTGGGAAGATGTTTTAGGATAGTGGCAGTGATAAGATCAGCACTGGGGACTTTTTTATTGGATAGGGATTTAATAATATAAGATACATCGGAAGGGAGGGGGTGGAGGTGGTGTTAACTGGAGAGGGATGTGCAATTCGTCGTTAATAAGATTGCTATGTATGGGGTCTATAATGTCAGGATGGGGTGCGAAGACGGATGAGAGATGACGAGCAAAACCGGTAGCTTTTTCTTCATCCGTCACACCCCACGTAGAGCTGTCTAATTGAATAGGGCGAGAAATAGGTTTGTACGAGAGGAGTTTTCGTGGGCAGTCCATAGAGAGTTGTTGTTTGTTGTCAAAGATTCGGTGTATCTGTTAAATTTTTCTGTTCTATATTTTATCAGTAACGATTTAACACGCCTACATAGTCGATTGTAATTTGTTTTGTCAGTGGGTAGGCGTAAGGTTTGCCATTTGGATCTGGCTCGCCTTTTTTCGGTTATGAGCAGTTTTATTGTAATGGGGATGATACTTTCGTGCGCAATAGGATTTCTCCTAGTGGTCGAGTCCTTTGGAGCTTGCTGTATATTAGTTGTCAAAGTGTGTAATTTATTCAATTATATTTCTGATTCTATCACTTCTATAACTTTCCGCAGTGCAGTTCTAATTATAAAGGTTGATTGTACAATGAACAGAAAATAAAAAGCATATCGCAGCGCTCGGATACTTGACACGAAGGGTTTTTTTTTCTTCATTTGGTGGAGAATTTAGGAGCAATTCAGGTTTCCCGGTGAAATATGGCCGAAAACCCGCTGAATATAAATAAGTCTCAGCGTCACGTTTAGTCAGAGTTTGTATCACTTATTTTTAAACAAATGTCTCATCCTTAGTTGGGTTTAATCCAGCGCGTGGGGGAGTGTGAGAGTGGACCCCACTCCGGTACACCAGTCAAATGGGTGAAATTAATTAATCACAGTTTCTCAAATGCGTATTGCCTCTATTACCAATGCTCGCGTCTTACCCGGTGGTCAGGGCAAAGCCTGTCCGGGGACTTAGCGAATCTAAGTTCAAGTTTAAATATTCAAATCAACAACAGACTGAATAAAAACATTTTTCCGAAAGTCGAATTAATTTTCTTTCTACAGAATTTTTATACCGCCGAACGTCATTTTAAAACTATACATAGTTCCTAGTTCATGATTTACATCAAATCATTTAAAACAATTGACAATGCAGTGGAACTTTAGTGCTGCTAAATTCGGCCTACGGGGCAACAAATTTTACAGATCAGGTGGGCCGGAATTATGAGCGTTAATTAACGCACAAAAAGTAGCGCTGTATCAAATGATCGATTGATAATAATAGATGTCCGAGTAATTTGTTTGACAGTTAAATTAACTTTTATAATTGGAACAATAAGTTGAAGGGCGAAATTAATTTCGACTTCGAAACGCTCACTCCCCCGACGGTAATTTGACGAAATAATACGCTTCGTTATTAGAAAGAAGACTTTCTATACGTACCCATTTTGTTTGTTTTCTGAAATAAATTAAGCACTATTAGCATCATAAATTCCTAATAATACGAAAAGAAATGTATTAAGAAACCCTCTTCGGAGCATTTAAATTAATTGGCGAGTCCAATTTAAATTTGAAAATATCAGGAAAATATGGAGGTCCGATTGCAGCGGAAATTAATTGGGCTTTGAAAACATCTCACCCGGGACGTGGAAAACATGCGCGGATTATGAAGTTTCGCAGAGAGAGGGCAATATTGATCGGTCGGTGGATGTAGATGCCATTTTTCTAATTTTAATTCTCTTCTTTTATATGTTTCTTTTTCAATCTCAATTTCCCGACGACAAGTAGCGACGCGCCACTTCAAACAGGTTTCTGCCTAAGGAGTTGGATTAGTTTTTTTCCCAGACCGAAGCCGTGTATCTATCGGCGAAGATTTAAACCAGCGGTATTAACTCCCGCGATATTTTATTCCCCCAACGTTCGACCCAACTTTATTGCACCCCCCCTTTAACCAAATTCATGAATATAATAAAATCGGCCACGGTTTGACGCTGACGCTAAATCGATAATCCGAATTTACCTTTCATAAATACCGCCGAAGTTAATTAGGATTACATAAATACAGCCGTGTATTTGCAATTCCAAAGTACAACTGCTTTAATGAACCCCCCCCCCTCCACGACAATTAGCACAATTCTTTTGATTTTACAAGGCTTAAGGCACTGGGAGCTTGCTGAAATGTTATAACAGTTTCAATTTATCAATTAATTATTACCGCGGAATTTCAGTAACGAGTTTGATCATTTTAGAGAAGGAAAGCATAAAATGGGGTCGTAAATCGTTGTTGCTTTAGCATTATAGTCTTTAGCACATTCCGAACCCGCAAGAATATAATACTTCTATAACGTTTGTCGAAATTAAGATTGGGTTAAAAGAATTATATAATGAATTGAATAAAATAATATAATTTATAATGTAATTAATTTTTTATATATTTGCGTCAACAATTTGCTGTCAATACTGCCTACCGACTTGTTCTTTAACCCTTATTGCTGAACTAATTTATTCCTATTCATCGTGGGCTCATTCTCATCGTTCGTTTCCCGCGAATCTTCGTTGGGGTCACTTTTCCTCTTGATCAGAATCAAAACACCCAGACCCTTTCCCTATACATATATATTGATGTCCCTCGCTATCGCAGTATTTTTTGCGTTTACATACATAAGTTTGTATCGCGGATTTTTATCAATCTCGCGGTAAATATATATATTTTTTCTTTAACTTTTTTTATTTTGCACAATTTGCAACTTTTACAGTTATAGGTGCAATCAATACATGTATATTTGTCGCGTGTTTGTCTCGATAAAGAAACCACCCAATGGTGGCGCATTTGACATGATTTAATTACTGTCCGAGGTGATCTCTGGGCCAGTGGCGTTTAAGCCGTCGTGGTGGGGATAGTGGATGGGTAGAAGAGGAAAGGGACTGAACGAGTGGGTTTGGATGTGGAGAGAGGCGGGAGTGGAACTTCAGGAACCGGGATTTTGTTCCCGGACTTCGTCTACTGTCGGTATGTTGAGGTCATGGTGGATTGTGTGGTCAGAAACATACCAGGGAGCATTAAGGATGGTGCGAAGGACTTTTGATTGGAATGTCTGGATGCGAGCGATAGTGGATGTCTCGGTGGAACCCCATAGCTCAATGCCATATGTCCATGTCGGTTTGAGTATTGCTTTGTATATTGTTAGTTTGTTGCTTAAGGTCAATTTCGATGTCCGTTTTAGTAATGGCCTTAGAGTCCAAATTTTCTGTTTAAGTCGGTTCTTTTGAGTCAGTGTGGGGATTGCACGTGAGCCGTTTATCGAGGTGGAGCCCAAGATAGCGAATCTGCTGTTGGGTGGGAATTGGTATGTCATTGAAATAGACGTCAGGACAGTGCCGACGACGTAGTGTGAAGGTGACGTGGGCGCTCTTGGAGCCATTCACCCTCACTCTCCATCGCCTGCACCAGGACGCGATATATATAGCTAATATTTTTATGATTATCATATTAAGTAATTTTTGCCGTTAAATCATCATTTTCTAGCCTAAAAAATATATTAATCCAAACATATTGTATTAAAGAAAGATGACATACGTAGCAATATCATTTGAAAAGAACAGAAAGAAGAAAATCCATTAAATTAATGATAAAAAAATATTCTGTACAATTATATATATATATATATATATATATATATATATATATATATATTTATTTATTTATTTATATATATATACACGTTATCACTTATCTGTTGGGACTGGTTGGCACAGCTCACCCCTACGATGAGGGGCGAATGTATATAGTTGATTAAATAAGTAATGTGAGAGGTATTTCGAGACTGGGTATTCAAAATAATACGGTTGAATTATCTGGCCGAATATGATGGGGGGGGGGGTGGCCGAAAACAGTTCGAATCGTATTAACCGGGCGCGAATAAACGGTCGTCTGGTGGGGATGAGCTGGGGGGGTTGAGGGGAGGGAGATTCATAAAAGAGCGTTATGTAGTTGGAGGGGTGAAGATGGCGGGGGTAGGGCAGTTAGTTTGAGTGGGTGGGGGAGGGGCCAGAGTTTAGCATGGGGCCTCCCTCCTTCTTTCTGCCGGTGATCCTGGGATCATTGGTTTCGGGCACGGCGTTGGGTTGGCACGCGGCTCCACAGTCGCTTTCCGGCGGAGCTACGAGCAGCACGCTTCACTCACGGGCCCGCACTGGCCTCTACCAGGTCTGTCCACCTAACACTTTCCGCTTTTCTCTGTTTTTCATATGTCCGCTGTCACAAATGTTTTTTTCCGATTCGACTTTTTTAACTTTTCAATCGCCGCGACTGTCAAGCCTTCAGTCCTTGAAATGTTTCTCTGAGGATCCGTCGCCAAAATCGAACCTAACGCCAGATAAACCGGTCGAACGGGAACCTTTACGTTTTTATATAAGTAGTTCGTGTTTTTTATTTTTACGTTTTTCGGAGGACCCGCCGGGAATCGAACCCGACGCCAGATTACCCGGTCGATCGATTCTTCAGTATATCGATAGTTCTCATTCTAGCTTTTTTTTGTTATTGTTTTATGCCGGAACGGCCTTGCAACGTTTCTTGGAGCTCAGGACCGCCGGATTTCACCACCCGAACCAAATGCTTGATGCCACCAATTAATCGAGAGCCAATCCTTCAGTAGTGTTTTTTATTTCAGTTAACCGTTTTATTGCCACAACTGTAAAAGTACAATAAGCGATATTGAAGTAGCACTAGTAACAAATAGAGCATGATGGATGACAAAGTGGGGTTTTGAAATACTATGTATTTTACTTGTTTGTTAAAATTACCACTTTCTTATCAGGGGTTCCGTAAGGAACGTTCGGGATGCTTGTAGCATACAATTTGTTGTACGGTAAAATCAAGGACCGACGAGGGACAAGATCCGTAGGGTGAAGTCGTAGGCGCAATAGGACGCGTTAGTGATTTCTCTTAGTATTTTCGACCTTATAGTTTAAATTTTGTAATTAACGTTCGATGTTTCGACCGAACCCCACAGTTAACCTCCCGATTGGTTTAAGTATAGCGTTGTACGGTGGTAATTTATTGTCCGAGCGTGGTTAAGACTTTGTAATTAATCGTTAAACTCGGATTTCACAAACGCCGCCGGGGCCTCACGATTGCTGTAATATTTTTTTTCGCCGCGTCTTCCCTCTTAATTCCCCGGCCATGAAATTCAGGTAGAGTTGGGGAGAGGTAATAAAGCTCGTCAAGTAGCTACGGCCAGTCGCCGACGGGACGTCAACCAGTCAACAGGTAAGCTCTCCTTACAGCTCCTTATATCCTGTATTCTGAGTTATTACCGCTATGGAATCATAGGTCTATTGAATCGTACTTCACGATTCATTGTATTATTATGACATTTCCTCGCTTTTCTGTTTGGACGATTCTTTCTAATATGTGTGTCTGTGTGTGTATATTTATTTATTTATAATAAGACAGAATACTTTTTTTTTTAACTTTTTTTATTTTTGTACAATCAACTACGTATAGTTATGGGTACAACTGATGAGTGTTTTCTGGGACAGAATATTAGTATACTAATATTAGTATAGAAAGCGTAACAGGAGCAAAAGGTTTGGAGTGATATATGAATATGAAGATTATACGTCGAAGAGAAAATTAGGAAGTAAAATCAAAAATTTGAATTTCCTCGATTTTCTCTTTGGAAAATTACTATATATATATATATATATATATATATATATATATATATAATAAGACAAAAATTAGTATAATGGAATATGTGACAGGAACAATATATAATGGAAACTGGAGTTTAGAGTTTCCAATCAATACGAAAATTCTGTCCAGGAGAAAATTGGGAAGTATAGTCCAATATTTGAATTTCCTCGGTTTTCTCTTTGGACAATTCTAATTATATATATATATATATATATATATATATATATATATATATATATATATATACACACACACACACACACACACACACACACACACACACATACACATACATACGTATACACACTAATCAGTTTGAATAAGAGAAACTAGTGTTTCATTCGCCTCCTGTATCCCCTCGCTGGTTTGCCGGTTGTTAGATCTTTTGCTAGGTCGGTTTCGGCTGCTCGGCATCTTCAGTAGCTCTATCTTAGAGTATGGTGGCGAGGCACTCTGGCGAGAAGCAGTTTGTGTACCAGAGTGACTCACGGCCGCGTATCGACGGACAGCTACTCAAGAGAGCGTGCAGCCGAAACCGGTTTAGCAAAAGACCAACGAGAAGAGATAGAAGATCGAGAAAGCTAGGATAGACCGCATAACATAGATATTCCAGGCTGGATAATTATAAGTTTACATGTTCTGTAATTGACTATGAATTGAGTCTTCCCGATATTGCCGTTGCCCCCTTCTCCTCCGTCCGGTGATCAATCCGACCATAACCGGGGCCAATTTCCCTATTAATACAATTGCAATTGTTAAAATTTAATCTGTCTTCTATCGGATATTTGGTCCTAGCATTCGGCGAATAATATAGTGAGGTACAACCAAAGCGTATCGACTACCGATCGAACGTCCTCACTGTATTGTTATGGCCCATTTAACGCAGTGACAGTGGGGCTAGATTAGCGACCGACGTTCGACAACCGTACCCCACTAATTTGCTGTCGGAATGCTCCTGACGACCGGGAGAAGCGAGTAGAAACAGTATTCAAAACCCCGAAGTCGAGGTTATAGCTCAGGGATTTGCAATAGTGTATAGCGGGGTGCGTAAAATTAATTCGAATTTCTATGGTTTATTTTCAGTCGCCAGCTAGTTATATCCATGAGCGAGAAGAAGAAACCGAAAAAAGTAGGGGCTCGCCGTTTTTCCTTGGACTGTTCAGAAGAGGAGATGCAAGAGGGCATTCCGATAGATCTGTTTAGAACACTGAGGGAAACTGGGAAGCTTCCGACCAGTGAGCAAGTCGGTGTGAAAGTCGGAGAAAATTCGGCCGGCCCCTCCGTCCAACGCGTTTCCGGAGAACGAGCCACCGACGTTCTTCAAGGTGAGGTGAGTAAAGTCGTCAAGATGGACACGCCTCCGGAGGAAGAGACACTGGCAAAGGAAGAACATCCCGAGGATAAACCTCCCGATCCGATGAAAGGTCCTGACGAAGGTACCTCGGAGCAGCCGACAATCCAGGGGAAGGACGAGCCCTCGCGCGAGGAGAAGGATGAAGATTCGCCCAAGGGGGAAGAAGAACCGATCCGGCAGGAGGAGGGCGAGACTTCACCAAAGGTAGGCGACGAAATATCGCCCAAGGGAGAAGAGGAACCTACCCAAAAAGGCGAGGCCGCACCCTCGCCCAAGGCGGAGGGCAAGATTTCACCTAATCTACAGGACGTACCTTCGCCCAAGGGGGAAGAGGAACCGACCCGGAAAGATGAGGTCGCACCCTCTCCCAAGGAGGAGGCCGAGATTTCACCCGAGCTAGAGAACCTTCAGCCTTCGCCCAAGGGGGAAGAGGAACCGACGCGGCAAGACGAAGCCGCCCCATCATCCGTGGTAGAGAAAGAACCTTCGCCCGAGGGGGAAGGAGATCTGACGGGGATGGAGGAGATCGCACCGGAGGGTGAATTGCCACCTAAACAGGAGGTCGAACCGTCGCCTATGGAGGAGGGCGAGGGTTCACCCACCGAAATGCTGGTCCCGTCACCTATCACCGAGGTAGAAATCAGCTCCACTACTGAAGTAGCCTTCTGTCGGCCGCTTCAGCATGGAGTGCCATGCTTATCTGCCCCGGTCGTATCCAGTACAGTCGAAATACCCCCTGTCACCTTTTGGTACGCCCCAGAAAGTCCATCTTCCGATGTTATTATCATCTCGGACGATTCGACAGACACGACAGAAGAAGAACCCGATGAAGAAGAACCTATGGAAAAGAGGAGGAAACTTTCATAAGAAAAATTCCTGCCTGCCCGTCCCCTGATTTTGTTTTAGTCAATATAATTTTAAGTATTTTAATGTAAATTATATATCTTAGTTTAATACGATAAGTCTTGTTATAAAACTTCCCCTTCCCGGTTCATTCAATTAATAATATCTGGACGTTTTAATGCCCGCTGTTGTATTGTTCAGCATATTTCCTTTAGAGACCTACACTTATAAATATACGACGATCGATCTTTCTACGCTCTTAAAATATTGTTTTCGAGGTATAACTAAATGAATATGTGTGTATTTGATAAACTATGTTGTATTTATCGATTAGATCTGTTAATTTTATAATAGCAACATAGGTGTATGGCATTTTCATTATTTATCCCCTACAATAAAATGAATATTTATGTAAGGGATAGTTGGATATCCCGCTTAGGGACCAGAAAAATTATACTTCCGAATTGTAAATTTCTACATATTTGTTTGGAAATGCCATCTTGTGGATCTTTCCTTGTACGCGTATTTGCAAAATTGCTTTAACATATAGTTAGAACGCATCTTAAAATTTCGACTTACAACACGAGATTTATTATAGTTTTGACGGGGAAAAAAATATTTTTATATATATTTTTTATATGGTAAAGTTGTTCATTTTTGAAATTATACGATTCTAGTAATATAAAAATATAATAACATTTTTATATTATTACGAGTACTATTTTTATATTCTAACAACAGCCTGGTAACAGCAAAGAATTCTTGTTAGAACGATGAAACTATTAATATACCGAGTATGACATTTGAAATTCTCTGTGCATCATATTGTATGTATCTTCAATCAAAATAGATCTGAATTTTGTCTAAAATGTAAAAAAAATTATTACCCCCTTTCCACTTAAAATAAATATATCTGAGCGGATATGTGACAAACTCTAATGGTATTTTCAGTCAAAATAAGGTGGAATTTTGTTACGCTGAATTTTATACTTAATTAGTATAAATTTAAACTATTATATGCCTATCATCAACTAAATAAAACCAATTTTCATCCGGGTCTTGACTACTTTAAATTCAAGCCTACTCGAATACGACTTTTATTTCTCGGTATCAGTTTCTCTTTGTTTTATCGACGGTAGCAAAACGCCAGAAGGCCGATATAGAGAAAACAGCCAGGTGGGAGTAAATAAGTTGAATAGTTTACGACCCATAAACCGAGGCCACCCTTCGACTTAACGAAAGCACGGACCGCTTTCAACACGCCAGCACCCATTTCTCTGCCTCCCAAATTGGCTTCTCTGATGCCGCCCACGTTACTTATAATCGGTACGTTCCAGAGCGCCAGTTTAGGCGTCCTACCGATTGGGAAATATCGAGTTTTTAAAACGAAATCGCCCGATAAAAACTCGCTGACGTTCGGCTATTGCGATTCCATTAATCGAAAATTTTCTATAGCCCCGCCCGTGACCCAATTCCTAATAAAACCTGTAAATTCCAATTAGTTCCAAGTACGGATTTGCAGCTACAGATAAACGCCCACCCGGCGTGCAGAGCAAATAAAACATTTCCACTCGAAAGCATAATCTACCTCCCTGGGCGATCCTTATTATATTAAAGGAGGGCTCGATTTGTAGTAACATCAATATGTATTTAGTTTAAAGTATTATATTTTCTCACCAATTAATTGCTACCGATTGAATAAATTATATATATATATATATATATATATATATATATATATATATAATTTAACTACCATATAATATAATATGTTTGTTCGACCCTGTTGGGGCAGGTTGCATAAAGTTAACAAAAAAAAGAATGTCCTCATAAATAATTTTATTATAAAAAAAATGAATATTTACAATCGTACTAATATTTTACAATGCTTACATAACTGCTTTACATAATAACATTTTAGAAATTATTCTGCCGGGTTCAATCAGATCTGAAAACAAAAAAATGACACGACAACATGTAACATATTAGTCACATAATATTTATATATTATTAAGTTTTTTTTTATACTCATACGTATTTAAAAAAATAATGTATTAAAAATGCAATGTTGGAAGATATATCAGATATGTCTGTTTTTGCATATTACTCTTGTACTTATTTTAATACACTGCCGTACAATGTTGTTATGGTTCAATGGAATATAGCGTACAATAATACATTTTCTGGTGCATAACGGGGAAACCATAATCGCGCCTAATTACTGAAAAAATAGACATTAAAGCAATTAACAAAAAATTCATACTGTTTTTTTTTTAATTTTTCACCAAGCTTGCAGTTATGGGAACAATGGCTGTATGTTTATTTCTGTCTGATTTTCGCGATAAGAGAGGTGATGGCTCTTTTTGACTTGTATGTATTTTTACTTGGGCTACAGCCCGATCTCTGGCCCGGTTGCGTTTAAACCGCCTTCTGGTTGGCGGTGGGGAAGCTGAAAGATGCGTACAGGAGGAGAGCGATCGAATGCACCTTTGGAAAAAGGGATTTCACAAATTCAGAAACTGTATGTTGAAATCTTGGTGAATTGTGCTATATGAAACATACCGGGAAGCATTGAGGATGGTTCGAAGGACGCTTGATTTGATATCTTGGTGGAACCCCATATGGTACTATTTACCATAAAAATATGTATGCTAACACAGTCTGCAAAACCATTTATTGCAATTTCTTATGTTATCGATTAAAAAATATTTATTATTAAATTTTTATTATTTTAACATTTATTAAATTAACTGTGCCAAATGGTCCTGCATTTGAAAAACGAATTATTATTCGTTCTTCGACCTTTTAAATTCATTACGTCAACTGTTAATTGAACCAAATTGTATCCTTTGAAAAACGAACAGGTTACATTTAATTCATATTGTGTGTTCTAATTATGCATCAAATAAAAAATTCTTTGCAAAATTACAAAAAAAATGTTGAATGGAGCTGTCGGCATTCCTGATCCTCGGATATCTCTATTTTAGCATATTATTCATTTACTTACTTTAATAAACTGTCGATACGCTGTCTATATCAATAGCGATACAATAATAAATTTCCGATCGAAGGTAAATTCGGTCCGCGGTCGGGAATCGAACCCAGTTGAGCTTTACGAGGTGTGGTCTTTCACCGTGACCAAGTGACTGTAATTTTGCCATAGTGCATTGCTGTATTTGGACCGCGCGGGAGTGCGGGAGGTTGATTTATGTCAGAACTTTTAACACGAAGCGGTCTTGTCAGGGAAAAAACTACTGAAACTGAATTTATACGAATGTCCAGGAGTTTGAATTCATTTGAGCGCCGAGGGAGAAAACGCACTGATTTAACTTCGAAATTAAAGCAAAGTTTTTATATGGTAACAATGCCTCTTTATATGCTAACAGGCTCAGGAGTGTGTATAGAACTTTCTATAGGGGAATAATCCCATTTTTTTTTCTTTGGCATAGCTCAACTTAATATTTACTTGTATTGACCTCATGAGTCTCATGACCGGAAAATGTAATAAAATTAATAACTGAGCGCTATTAATTTCATATTTCGTGTTCTTCTAAATTGAAATTACTATCGCCAGCTTTATGGCCGGAGTCAGGTTTTTGGAAATTGAAAACTCGCTTAGCTCGTCGTGAAGATATTACCTCGTCCTGTCCTGTAGTGGCCTCTCTCCGATCGCTATTCCCAAGTTATTCGGGGCTCTGAATTGTCATCCCATTTCGGAATCGGAGCCGGAGCCCCCGGGGGATCCTATATACGGTATACGCGGCCACAACATCCCTCCACTGTTCTATCATCATTAGCCGCTGACAAAGCCGTCGTTAAGCTCAGATCCTATTATACCGGAGTCCTATTACCTCTTACTACAACTTATAAAATCACCTGAACCTAATACAAATACCCTCTTAATTCCATATTTCCAAACCAATATAATGCGTGGAATATAAATAAATATAGGAACATACCTGTTACTATTTTCCACTAAAAATATGTATGTGCAGCACATTTTGCAAGACAATTTATTTATGTTTTCGATTAAAAATATTTATTATCCCTTTTTAATTATTTTAACATTTATTAGATTAATTGACAACCGTGCCGAATAGTCCTGTATTTGATAAACGAATTTGAAACGTCCGGTGAAATCGCAAATTAAAAATGGAGGGTTTCTAAAATTCTGTAAACATACTCTCGACGACATTTTTAATTAGAAAAAAAAGCATTGTGAGCCCCGCTTTTAAGTTTGTGAAAGCGCGAAAGGTCATAGCTCAATTTCATAATACCTAAATAAAAAAATAGAGCCTTGAAAATATCTGTCGATGACAACTTCAATCGTTAAACAAATTAAGGCGAGCGTTAAGCAGCGCGTTTGAAGTCGGCGAATGGCGGGAATGTTGCGGCGGGGCGCCGATACATTGCAGCCAGCTCACCGGAAAAATAGGATGCACCGAGCCGTCGCTATAGCGACAGAGGCTAAGTTATATACCCTTGGTGAGGGGAGGTCGATCGATGCACCGAATCGAAGTACCGCGGTGCGCACAGCTCCGGGTCCGGTTTATTGTTTTACATTGAACTTATCATTATTTGCCCCGGGATTTAATTATGCAACCCCGCCCCCTATTGAAGTTCGTCCCCGATTAATTACATTTTATTCCGCATTATACCGGCGTCTCAATCCACCAGTTTTATAAGTCGTCAGAGGTTTTATTAAATTTGTACGTACTTTTTGTAAAGTTTACAAATAACCTTGTGCTTCACTTTTGAAAATAACTGTGTTGAGATCATGAAGTAATAAAAAGATAAGCGAATAAATTATCTCGAAATAATTCCTTTTAATAGATTGTTTCAGATTTTTTGGGTATTCCGGGTACACGTGTAACGTACACAAGCACGTTGAAGAGGAACATGCCAAATTCGAATATAAGATTGGATGTCTCATGACCCGCCCTGAAGCTAATAAAACGTCGATTTCGTGTTCTTCTGTCTCCTCTCGCTGGTTTGGTCTTTTGCTCGAGTGGTTTCGGATACTCGCCATTTTCAGTAGTGGTATGTTAGTCACTTTAGCACTTTAAGTGCTTTTTGGGGGGAGGGGTATACTCTTTGCGCTGTCTAGTGATATTATCTAGTGACTTTCCTTTCAGGGGTAAGCGTAACCCCCTTTGACGGAATACGGGTTAAATTCGCGAACAATTTTGAAATTTCAAACATCTCAGATTTTTGACTTCCCTTTCTGATGAAGGTTTTAAAAACACTTCTTCCCATTTTCGGTGCAAAAATGGCTCTTAAATCTTAAAAAATAGGGTAAAAAGTGGTTTTTCAAAGAACAAATCGGGGTTAAATGTAACTTTTCTGAGTAAAAATGAGTTAAAAAATAGTTTTTCAGCGCAACAATCTGGTTAGAAGAACTTAACCTGATTTGTGCTTAGGAAAAGTAAAATGCAGTGTATTGGATTACGAAGTTCTCCAGAACTGGGTGACAATTGCAAAGTTTTTGTCCCGGTTTCTGTGAAAGCCAGAGAGCACTCTGGGACCGGTCATAAGCGCGCCACCGCCTAGCAGGATTTCAATCTCGCGTCGGTCATTAAAAACGCTATTTCAAGCTCCACGGTGCATTATTTCTTTTATTATCCCAGCCGGAGAACGCTGCAAATATCCAATTTCACCGACGGGAGACTTGATAGACAGTTACATTCAATCTAACGGCTGTGTTCCGACGATACCGCAAATGAAAACGTTTGTAACCGTACTCTTGATGACAATTCGAATCACAAAACTGGCGAAGTGGGCATCGAGACAGGTCGGTCCCCTCTTTTAACTGACTTATAAGTACTTATATGTTGCATCAGTCTAAAGACCTTCCTGTCTAAAACCTGAATGCCCTGAAAATGTTAAGAACGGAATAATTCAGCGCTATTAATTTCATATGAAAAATATAGAAACAGTTATGTTTGCCGTACTGTCCTATGAATTTATCAGTTACTGATCAGAAGTTTTCGACAGGATTGGTCAGAATATGCCGTGTATTGGATGACACGTGTATGCGACTGTTTTTTGCGATGTTCTCCAAAACGGACGGAAAACGAGCTTTTTTGGTTGGTCCTTTTTTTGTTTCAGTTTTTCAAACCCCAGCACACAATGGAGCTTTCATGTTTACGTTCAGTATAAATAGCGTGTTCGGATGACTTCTCAAATTTTGTAAAGAAACATTCCATATTATTATTGCGCTTGAATATTAACAATACATTAGAACAATGTATATTGACTTTATATATACTTTCAAAAACGACAATTTCAAATACGGACAGGTTGCATTCAATATAATTACTGTGTTACATTGAATGAAATATGTCTCCTAAATGTCTATAATCCTACTCTCGATGGCAATTTAAATCATAAAACTATAGCATATTGAGCATTGAAAAGAGTTGAAGAGACGGTTTAAAGTCGGTGGAAACGGAGAAAGCCATAGCTCAATTTCGTATTTACTTACACATTGTATTAATCTGAGTTTGTGTCTCGAGAGGTCCGATAAATTTGCCAGTTTTTTAAGACAAATTTGGCGCAATAATAGTATGTGTATTGGATTACAGTCTTGCAACTAAGTTTTCCTTTTTTTCGGTGTTCTCCAAAATGGAAGGAAAACGGAATATTCCAAGCCCAAAAGGGGGGTTTATCCGCACCCCAACGATCAGTCGGGTACTACCTTTCAGAAGCGTGCCGCCACGCAGGACGATTTCAATCTCGCGTCGGTCATTAAAAACGCTTTTTCGAGCTATTATTTCTTTTATTAACTGGGGGCCAGGGAACCTATTTTACCGGCGGGAGAGTGGAAAATCCCTTGGCCGTTTTACTGCCTGCGATAAAACAGAGGGCGTCGGGAGAAATTCATAACGCCCGCAATAGATTGAGGGACTTGATATTGGAAGGGCGGAGCCGGCAGGACCATAATTCAGATTCACCGGGGCCCCTTTCGGGCTGCTGTATTCCAAACAGCGGGTTTATCGTCCGCTTTATATAATCCAATAATGCCCGGCTTATTCCATTCCTGATGCCTGGGAAAGAAATCACGTCTCGCGCCCCACTCCAACGCTCGGCCGCGGTCTCCAAATAAAATCCTTTTCCCTCAGACCCACCCGGCTCCCAGCTAAAGTCGACACTATAATATGGACAGTTATTTCAAGTCCGTACCCGCAGGCACCTGCTCGCGAGGGATGCTGCATTAACCTCAGTTACACGTTAGTATATGATATGAGCGATCGAACGTGAGCCCGAGTAGCCCCACAAGCGTCCCATATGGCGAAGTGACTCCGAACGGCCGAGACCGGTCTATCTTAAAGATCAAACCGGCGAGAGGTCTAAGGACGCGAGAACTACGGTACCCCACCCCTCACAGACCACGAAACAGGTATTCCAAACTAGTGAATAGTTAAACCTTTAAGAAAAATACTTTTCGCTGGACCGAGTGTATTTCCCTAAATGGACATTATGTTGAAAAATACAAATACTTTTCTTCCAAAAAGTAACATGGATACCGTTCGGTTATTATTAATACCCAATAAACGTTCGTACGAACTCGCCCAACATCGGGCTCGCCCGTCGCTCGTTTTCGATCCGTCGAAATGCTCGCTGGTGGGGGCATCATTTCTCATGTCTCTAGGGATTTATATAACTAACGACACAAAGAGCAAAGTTTCAATAGGTGATATTGGCCAAGTTAAAATAGAAAACTTCACGGAGTGTACAAGGAGTGTACAAAAATAAGTGGACGGGCAGGTTGGGCCTGAACATTTTACTGGAAAAATATCTAACCGGTTGAATTTCGGAACAGTTTCATCGAATAATTCATAACGCGGACCCCTTTATTCACGACCTCTATAACTAATAATTCGTAATCATTTGGAATGACAGAATGCAGATAGGGTCCCGTATCAGATAGAAGTGGGTTCATGTATTAAGTGAATATATTATGGCATCATAACATATACACAATATTGCAATCACGTGTTTAATAACACGTTACTTTCCGATTATATTCCTGAATGCTCATTGTGAAAGATGAAGCAGCCGGTTGGCACTGTCAAAATGTTTGTGCTATGTCGGCAGTCTGTTGATTCCGTTTGGCGTGTCCCCCGAAAATATTAGGCGAGGATTAAAAAACGGAACGGGTCCGGTTTAGGAATGCGAGATGCGACGAATCGAGTAAGTGAATCCGTTGCCAGAAGCATTGGGCGTGCAACAGGTGCTGGCAACGATCGTTCTAACAAGATCAAGTTGTACCTACAAGACTGCGATTTCTAATAGGACGAAATTGGAGCGCCTCGTTTTCGGAATCAGAACTCAATTATTAGGGACAATCACCGATGATATTGATTTTCCGCAATTTTTTCTCGCCCAAGTTCTCAAGAGGGGACATAACGGGTATTAAAACTAAGAAACAAACATACGTTTAACTGTGAGCGACCAGTAAAACAATTGAAGCCGACAATGTATTCCAAACCCTCGCAGGCATAGAAGGCATTCCTTGTTGTTTTTTAAATTTTTTATCATTATCGAGTACATCGTTATCGAAAAGGCATTACAGACTAATTGTATTACGGATCGACAGATAACGTAAAAAAGGATAAAGAAATAAAGGGGGGAACAGTCGAGTCTTGGACCACACGCTGGTTGGCGGTCGTACTAGGAAGAATATTTCTGATATTATTCTTCCTAGTACTTTGAACTAGTAATTTGAAGAGCAGTGCAGATGAGCGAGTCAACATTTTCCGCTTGGAAAATAAATTCGATTGCCAGAATGCAGTCGAAATTAGTCCGGGCTCTGAGGGCGTTTCTTCGGGCACTAAAAAAGAATAATAATGGACGCCATGAAAACGGGGTGCCTTCGGAAAGGAATCGATAGGTGGCAGAAGGTGATAAAAATTCGGAATAGCGATGAGAGCTTTCGTCAGCCCTTTATTTTGGCCCTCCCCCCGGTCTATATAAACCGGTTGAATGCCGGTCTATCTGGTTTATTCGGGCCAGATTAGAATTATCGGGTATTTCCTAAAGGGGGTAAAGTGCTCCGGCTATAAACCGATACGACATTAAGCCAATCAAATTATCGGAATCCGACTACGATCCCCCTGGAATGCGAATTTCTCCAAATGACCCGCATTATGTGGGTAAAATCCACATAACAAATGGAATAAGATTAAAACGTAAACCAAATTTTTTATGCAAATCCCATTAACTTTTGCGAATTTCTATCGTATTGCGAATCTAACATGGGTAATAAGCAGTTTGCATTAGTCAGCCGACGAAAGCAGGATGAGTTTATTTGTATTACAAACGGTGTACATGTAAACTTTCATGAAATGGGTTTATTAATTACACAGCCTAAAAGAAGTGAAATTTAAAATAATTAATGTGACGAAATACGGAGTAATATTTACTGTAGAAACAGTTTGTTTCCCATCAAACTTTGAAATGATACAAACTTCATGACATGCTTATTCCGTACATGGCCTCGATATGGATCCACGAATTTAAAATTACAATTTATGACAAACTTGGCTGGAATCTAATATCTATAATTTTTCTTTTGTCTCAAAACTGTTATACCACTGAATAATTCATATGAGTGTAGTTTATACGCGATTTATTTAATTTACTTAATTTAATTTTCAATTGAATAAAAATAAATTATAATCCCACCAGCTCGTTGTCTTCCATTTGTTCTCTTCACTTTCGACATTTAGCCAGATGCCAGTTGACTTGAAAAAAAGCTTGAAAAGAGGTCTGAAGGAGGACTATCTACAGGTGGTTTATGCATCAGAAGATTCGGGGAGAGGAAAGGGAAAAGGTCGTTTGAGTTCGAGTAACAATTCGTCTATGTTGCGGCTTTATTTCGTGGAAATAATTTAAATTAAAAAATAAAACATTCATTCGGAGAGAAATATTAGAGGCCTTGTTTAATACAGTGGTCTTCAAACTTCGTCTAAACAAGGAACACTTAGAGCTATAATGTTTATTTCGGGGAACCCCATCCCACCTATAGAAAAATATATCTTAAAATAATATCTAAAGTAGATCAATATTTTATGGGTACTTTATGTAAAGACATTTGGAGAAAAGTATTTTTTATTTGGATATTTTAACATAAAATTAATGTAATTTACTCACTTAATAGCATTAACTCTTGTTACCCTCGCGTTGTATTTAATGACGGGATGTGCTTTCATTTTTGTTCGTTTAAACATTTGACTTCAGCTTTTATTCAAGCGAATTCAAGAAACCGGTTGAAGGTTTTTATTCTTAATAACCCTCCGACTTCCGAATGTAAAAGCTGCTTTAGTTTAGGTTGCTGAGTAATTCTTCGCGTAATAAAGCAAATAACCTGAAATTCAATTCTCTAAATTTTATAAAGTTTATCATTTTCACATCATTTAAAACTTCCTTTCCTAATCAACTAGCGTGAGTGCTTTATAATATTTTTAAAATTTTAATTTAGCTCGCAGAACCCTCAGAAATACACAGTTTGAAGAACAGCGGTCTAATAGAACCGTTCAAGAGGCTTCATCCAGAACTCTCAGGGCAAATTAGTGACGTCCAATGAGCACACTGGAGTTCCATCTGTTTTCACGGTCCGGCATTTGGAATTGAAGGAAATCGAGTCCGGCAAATTGAAACCCGGCGGATTTAACCCGTCCCACTTGATTGCGAATTTAAAGCCGTCGGAGCCTCGGTAAACTGGGCGAATTTCAGAAGTGCGTTAATAAGACCTCAGTTCTCGGTTCTCCCCTCGAACATGGAGAGAGGGCGGATTGGGGTTGGCCACCGAATGGAATTCCAAACTTAGGCTTAGAGCGTTTCCAGTTTTTCATTTCACTTGCCAGTTTCAAAACGAGAAGCGGTACAGTTCAAAATTCAAATTTCCATTTAATCAGCATCTCAATAGGTTACATTCGGAATATTGAAAACAGGTCCAGGTGAAAATCAACCCCTATAGTTATTAGCACAATTGAGGAAGGATCATTTATTTTTTTTATATAGCTCGTTTCTCTCGATAAAGAACCCAACGGTACCACTTTTCGACGTGTGTCGCTAAACCAGTGGCGGATGGTAACAGAGGGATTCAACGAATAGGACTTTCTGTCATCAGACAGAATGTACCCACTATATGACCTGTACTCTCGGTACCGCTTGCAGTCGACTGTACTTACCTCAATACTTATTCGAGATTATGTTCTCGGAATGGAACGAGGGTACGGCGGCCGGACTACACACTAAATAACGATAAGTCTCAACAGCAATAAAGTAGTTTATTTGATGAAACTGCCTATTCCGTTCCTTAATTATTTTGAAAACACCTGATACAACTTATTTACTTAACGTATCATTGTTTCACGATTTAAGGATTCGTTTATTTTTATTTAACAACAGTGACAAAATCGAAGAGTAGCCCTACAATAAATTATGTACGTCCGGTATATCGAGTACCACCTGCAAATGTAATTAGCATAATCCTGAAAAAGAATACATAATTATAGTCTATGACTAAATAAAACTATAAATGACTAATTTAACACCGTGCAAATAGAACTGATAATTTGATTATGGTTACTTAAAGCATATTTGGTTTCAGGGAACTTTTCAATGAAGTACTCATGCAACTACTACTGTTAAAAGTACATGCACATTTCTAAAGTCTAAGGAATCTTGTTTACTTTCTTCATTTATTTCCCAAGTGAGACTTAGAACTAAGGTGAATTTATATAACTAATGCGACCTAACTGTGCACTGCAAGTGCTGTCAAACCCTTGGGTTGAACATTAAATTCTCATGACTTTCCCTACAATGTATTACAGTCGATGGCGAGATGAAACCCGTTTTGATGAATAAGAAAAAGACGAGGGGAGACAGAAATTTTACACAACCAAATGGAAAAAAGCTCCAACAACAATTGCTTTGTGTTAATTTCAACATTGCATTCCTAGATGTCAAACGAAAATAATTTCTCTGTTACAATAAAATAATTTATAAATAAATAGCCAATAATAAGTCGTTCCTCACTACGATTCATTTATTACCGCTTGTTATTATTTAAGCATAATGATGGGAATAATTTGATATTCGAGTAGATTTCTGTCGAACAAGCAAAACACAAATAGAGTATTTTAAAAATGAAAAACATTTTTTGAATTGTAAATCGGGCGTTTGAATTGCTTGTTATTCAAAATGGGGAAATATTTAAAGCGGAAGTCTGTGGATAAACTGCAAACAGACTAAATTAAGTTTTGGCCAAAGGCTGAATAAGAAGTTTATTGGATTAAAAGCTTTGCTTAGGTTTTAAGGAAATATTGTTCCAAAATCGGTTCTTATCTTCTTTATTGTGTTCTGTGTGCTTTCTTAGATTTCCAAGTAGATTAGTTATCGAAACTATATCTAATCCAAAGAAATATAGAGTCTAATGTCTGAGGCATAAATCTGTAAAAATTGAACTTATTGTAAACTTTAATAACCCGGCGTTCTACACTAATGCAACTTCTAAATTTCTGATGGCTAATTTGAATTTGGTTTCAAGTAACACATATATACTGTCGTGTAATTGGAGGAGATATACGTTTACGAGAAATCAGTATAAGGCCTAAAGGCTGTACTCTGTAACTCGGCTCGAACTATACGAGCGGTGTACACATGAAATGCGTTTATAAAAAAAAAAGAAGAAAGCTTCTTTTTTATATCCCTCTTGTTTCCGCAGAACAATAATGCCGAAACAATTATACGGAGTACAGCGTATCGTTGTATTAGTGTAATCCAATCATTTAATACAGGGAAGGTATGATGATGGAGCGTACGGCGTATCGGCGAATCTAATTGCATTCGGACAGTCCCGGATTGACTCTCCCGAGAGCAGGTCCCACTGCTGACCTCAATTGACACAAATATATATATATATATATATATATATATATATATATATATATATACACGCTGACATGTCATTACGGTGCATATAGGTTTACGTAAAATCAGTATAAGGTATAATGGCTGAAAGGAGCCCGTTCATTCCGCTCATTACTCATAACTACAAGAGTAAAGGAAATATGAAATGTAATCCAATGTCTTCATCTAAAAAAAAGTTACACTAGGCCTAGGCCAAACCCTTATTTCCAGCTAGGGTATTATGGCCCTTCTCTTACAGCCATAAACCGGGAGGTCCAATAACCCCTTTTTCCCCCTTTTTTTTTAAGCCTAAACACTTACTGGCAGTCGAGTGTACGCCAGTGAGTGTTGTAACACAGTTTCTCCGCGCGCTTCTATTGTGTATTCGTTTAGAGAATAAAACCATTTCTTTACAGTTGTTTATCTGTTGCTTATTCGATACCACAAAAACCCTAAGATATATATATATATATATATATATATATATATATATATATATATACATAAGTCATGGAGACCCGGAAAGTCCCGGAAACGTCTTATATATTGTGAGCCGGACAGAAGCCCGCCAGTCGATACGAGGGGAGTGTACGGTGCGTATCGAACGTCTTGTGTTAAATACATGTCATTTTTAAAAAAACGCCTTTTTTTAAGTTGAACCGCTTAACTTATATATATATATATATATATATATATATATATATATATATATAATGTAAAAGCATTATAACTCTTAATGGCCGGAAGAAGGCAATTCAGTACTCTGTACCGTAGCTCATAAACCATACGAGTGATGCGTTTATTTAAAAAAATAAAGCTTCATTTTTATATGTTGCTTCAGTTACATTATTTTAAGTAACACTAAAGCGCTCTACCTTAATAGAAGCGGTATCGGGCTCTATTGAGGTTAGCCCAAAAAAAGGGAGGGCCCTGGCGGGTGCCGGCCGAAAGCATGTTTTGTGACCGGCGCCATTTTAAAAGTGCACCTTTACCGTATTAGTAATGGTGCGTCGTCCCCATTCAGGTTGAGCGATGCAGCGCCGGGGGGGGGGGATGAGGGGGTGGGGCGGTAGTTAGGTGAATGGTAACTTACCTAACATCTCAGTTGTTGTGGGTGGGTGGTGGACAAAGGTTGAATGAGGATAATGGGCGGGGTCTCGGGGCTGTGGGCGGTCCCTGATGATAGTATAGTCAATTATAGTGGCCCTGCACTCGCCTGGATAAACCTGCCGGACTTCCAGCCTTTCTCGGTGCCGGCAAATTAACCAGGGAGTTCAATTCAAATTCCCCACCCCTAACAATTGCCATGTTTCCCCACAAGATCGGAAACGTTCCTTCAGCAGAACGACTGTTCTTACGGTCAATGGTTCCAAATACAATTAAGCTCAATTATTTAATCCTTGTTTCATTAACTATATTATTACCACGACTGTTAAAATACATATCGATCATCCCTGTATACGATTACGCTCGCAAAAAACATCACATTAACTATTTGTATGTATGTATATATATATATATATATATATATATATATATATATATATATATATATAAGTCATGGGTCGACGGAGAAGTGCCCAAAGAATAAAGGCTAAATAAAAATTACCTAAATTAATTCATTACGCTCGCTTATTTGGTCTTTTTTAAACTGAAATTCAATCACATTAGCTTTTATATAGACAGTTCGTTATAAATTAAACACTTCCTCCTTGCGAAAATCCTGCAGCCGTAATATAATACTTTTCTTATGGCCACAACTGTAAGAGTACGATATTGATGAAACTCACTGGTTCCCCCCTTTATTTTTTTTATATTTCATCTATTTACCAGGTATACTTAAATTGCTTTTTCAAGCGTCTGTAACGAACCTTCGGGATGCCAGCAGTAAGTAGGGTTTGGATGGTAATTATTTGTTTTATGGTCAGGTCACGGAGAAACAGCATTTCAACAACTAACTGTAAGTACTTACAGGTTGAAGGTATAGAAGTGGGCGTCAGATAATCGTCATACTATTTTCGACTGTATAGTTTTATTAATATTTGTTGGTTAGGCCGAATAAAACCAGTTCAACCCCGTAAGTCAGTAGGGATAATATTTTCGTAGAATTATTTCGTATTAAACCGGTCTTATTTCGCTTTCAAGGGAAACTTCAAAGCGGCCAGACGAGATAGGACACTTATGTAATGGGATTGGGCTTATATCCAATCCTTACGAAAAATAAACCGAAATCAACCCCGGGATGGAAATTCGTTGTCCCGGCTCGACCGTCTTTTCTTTTTATAGTCCAAACTTTCTCGATGCCCTTCTATCACTCCGTTCCTACAGTCGGTATCCATGGATACCGCCCCCGAGAAGGTTTTTATCCAGAAGATGACAGCTTCCGTCAAAATTTATACATTATGGACGTGACAGTGCTCACGGGATGCCCCTCTGGGTTTTTTTGGTAAGAGGTGGAACAAATTATTATAGTAACAAAAAACGGTTGTTTCTTGTGTTGGTTTATGCTTTTTACGTGGTGCTATACTTAACGATAACCTCGAAGTCTGAGATATGTTTTAAACATCTGAAAATGTTACGAACACACTTCTATGAATCGTCGTGAAAAACTTCGAATAAATGATTTTAAACAAAGCTGCGACCAACCTTACATTACACGACAATCAAAACTTGTTTATCATTTCGTCATTTTCATATCTTCAAAACTGTATAGTTCCCCTCATCCCAGCGGGGAATCGACCTGAATAGAAATTTCAAAACCATTTTTAACCTGGAAAGTCAAGATTACAAATTTCAGAAAGTGATCGAGATGACACTCTGTACCTTCATGTTGTTAACAGAATAATAAAAAAGTAACAAGAAGAAAGTAGTTTACTCTGTTTGGACATTGGAATGATTGAATTACGTCACACTCAAAATTTCAACAATTTTATAATAATTACATTATTTTATTCTATCTAACTGGCTTAATGGTTTGAAAAGTTTAAAAATTCATTTTTACGTTTTCCTGTTGTTAGATTACTAATAACAATGGCAGTGGAGGGTTTATAAGGACGCACATTGTTAGTGGTAGTATCTTGCGCAGCTGCGCAATCAATGTATAGAAAGCCTACGGCGGGGAATGGGGGGATTATCAACACTGTGCCACTGATGATCTCTTTATTTTACTCTTTACACCAGGGTTCTTGGAACATTCAACAGATTCACATCTGCTCGACAAAGAAAAAGCATAACCATCAATACAAAAAAATTCTACTGCAGTTGGCCTAATAGGTGGCCGATAGAAAATAATCGGAATTAGTGAAGAAAACAAATTTTGTTTCTTTTGATCGTGTAAAGATAAAAGACGTTATTTCCGGATCGTTAATTCTGCTTTCTAGAACATTCCACTGACCTACATCTGCTCTAAAAATAAAATATTTCGATTTTGAAGATATTTGGAATTGATTCCTTTTGTTAACATTAGCTTTAAAAACATCAAACAAATGTTAGACCTTATAGAAAACATAAGCATGGTAAATAGGCTCTGGAACCCCCGCATGTCGGCATCGGGCACAATTGTGCGGCAAATAAATACAATTTAAAAAACAACTATAGGTTTTTTAAAAACAATCTTCATTTCTAAGTATACTCACTAAAATTCAAGTCTAGAATAAACAGTTTCAGTCCCGTATATTTTGGAGTGAAATATATTAATATACCCCATCGAAATGACGGGAGTCATGAAGAAGAATGAGTCGTCTAAAAATTGATAGCCTCCGTTCAGTAACGTAGGACTGTGGAACTTACATCAGAATTGAGATAGCGTTTCGAATAATTGTCGAGGGTGAGAAAGCAGTTTTTATATTTGGGGAGGGGGAGTGAAAATGAGTATATAGAGATTGGATTGCTGGGTGGAGAGTCATTTTCTTTATAATTACTCTCTGTCCACCCCCTTTTTCGGACCCTGCACCCGCGCTTAATTAGTGTTAAAACTGCAATACGCCTTTGTATTGCTGCCGATTCTATTTCTCAATCTTCAGTTGGCGCGCTTTTTCTTTTTTCAGCTTGCGGGCGCGCCAAGAGCCGCTATCGAGGCCCTTAAAAAGTAATCCTCCTCGGGCTCTTTATTGTCCGGAATGAAATCTCGGAGGATAAAATACCTCTCAGACCTTTCCAACCTTTTTAGGGGTCTCCAGAAACCCGGCACGATAAAAAGAACGGATGTCTTTCGAGCCCTGCTTGCCGGGGAGAAAGGTTATTAGGAAAAATGAGGGGACGGTACAGCGGACCCCAACACTTCTTCAATCCGCGTCCGACCGAATAAATGTTTTCTCGCGATTATTTTTAATTCTTCCGTAGTAATTTTTAGAACATTTTAAAACTACCACGGATTACCCACAAAGGAATTTTATCCATTGGAAAATATATTCAGTACAGATTTAAGGAAACCAATTTTGGAACACCTTTTTGTGGCTGGAAAATAGCTGTTTTCTTGATCTTCCGTCTCCACTGGCTGTCAGACGTGTGCCAGAGGGACTCATCTTATTGAGAGGCACAGCTAATGAAGGTGGGGCGAGCGGCCGCCAACGGTCTATCAAAAAACCGGCGAGAGGCGACGGAAGAGTTTTTTCCTTCTGGGCAAACACTCCTCTCGAGTGTTGTTGCGGTTGCGAGGGGGGGGGGAATGGATGACAAAATCCTGCAACCTTGCACTCACTAACTTTGTCACTTGATACTGTGAGAAGAACCCGTTAGTGTTTTGAAACGTCCTAAGCGGTACGCTTGGGTTGTTTCGAAACACCGTAAAAATCCCGAAAAGCAGGCGGTCAACCCCTGCCAACAGAGCAACTTCCCACAGTATTACGATTGTCTGAAGCCTTAAATGGTTTAACAGCCCTTCCGCGGATCCTGTATTTGAATATTTTGTTGCTTAAAAACTTTAAAATGGTTCAAGCTAAAACTTGCTGACCTTACTCAGAAGGACCGATACAGTATTTGGAATAGCGACTAAGCCGGGTACACCAGGCTGTTTCATTTATAACTGGGGTTTCAATAATACCGTACCTGTTCTCGCGAAATGGAGGCATCAAATAAAATCTAAAAGATAGAAACTTTGACGATGACTACCGTTGCGGATGTTTGGGGTCTCTAGCCCAATGCATTTCGGAAGGATGATTTTATTGCTTTCGAGGGCCGGGTATTTTTCGCGGCAGGCGACAATAAACTGTGACGTGGACGAATCTCGTGGCACATTTCGCAACTTTATCCTTTTAGTGAGGAAAAGATATTGAGGCCAGCATGACTATCCTCCGAAATGTAGGGATTGACGGGCTTTTCCCGCAGTTCCAAGTTAATAATATTTCGTACCACGGAGCTTAAACTTATGATTTTTGTCATGCTCCGCTTGCGTTTTCCTCGTCGTAGGGCGGGTTATTTAATGCTATCGATTTATAACTGGCTGGAGGGCCTTCGGATAGTCATTAAACAACAGCATCTTTAGTAATATATTGCCAAAATATGAACACATAAATCTTTAAAACATATCTCTTGAGGTTTGTTTAATTAATTTAATAGTTTCACAGGTATCGTTTGTTATTACAAGGAGAACAGAGCCCTAAGTGTGGTAAAAATTAATGTTGGATCCTTTGAAAATATTCCTAGTAAAGTTGGCCAGCATGACTCTCCTCTGGAATATAAGGATATTACTGTCACCGCACAGTGTAGAAAATCAAAAAAATTATGATTACCTAATCCTTAGTTTTGATTATGAAAATTAATTTTTAATTAAGTAATAAAGGAAAAAATATCCTTCACTGCACTTGATTTTCTGTCCAGAGCAGGGACAAAAGAAATTAAAAACCCTACTTCAACTTAGAGGAAGTTATAAGATTTACTGCTTTCAATTTATAACTTGGTGAAAGGAAAGGTTCCTTAACAGTTTCATTTAAACCAGAGTATGCCTCTGTTACTTGTCAAGAAACTAATATCCCTTAAATTAAACTTCCCCCTCGATAATACAATTTGTCTTCACTCTCAAAGTTAATAATTAGTTCCCAGATGTGGGAGTAGATGACATTCAAATACGAATTAATTTCCACTAAAATTTATTTTGGGGGGAAAAGTGAAAAAATAAAGTGGAGTTCGTAGGATTCAAAGATGGTTCGGAAGACTTTTTATTTGAACCGCTGGATGCGGGCGGTGTTGGAAGTAGAATCCCATAGCTCGATTCCGTATATCAACGTCGGTTTAAATTTGATTTTGTAAATTATAAGTTTGCAGTCTAATCTTAATTTGAATGTCCGTTTCAGTAATGGTCTTAGTAGTCCCAATGGACCGTTTAAATCGATTCATTTGAGTCGGGTAAGCGGATTCCATGTCAGTCGTCTTTACAAGAGGGAACCAAGGTAGTGAAGCTGCTGCTGACTGGGGATAGGTATGTCGTCGCAGAAAACGGTATGACAAAATCGACTGTACGAACAATCGACCGTAGGAACTATCGATTATGGGAACTATCGAGCGTAGGAAATATCGACCGTAGGTACTGTCGACCGTACGAACTATCGATATAATGAATAGATTCACCATGGATTGGGGAAATTGGGCATTCCTTGGACCATCCAATTTTATAATCGAGGTGTAGAGCTTAATGAAAGGGATCTTGTTTTTTTGACCTGTCGGTTTCACCTTGTATAGAAACTGTTACCTCTCCAACCACTTCTAGATCAAGAGCACTAAATTCTCTGCCTTCGACGAGGTTAACACAAGAAGAGTGTTAAAAATCGAAGTAGTCCAAAAGAGATAAGAAATACTATTATTACTCTGAACTGTGGGGGCTGCCTGAGTGTCCTATTCTAGAGGATACGGCCCATACTGGCCTTTTTTTGAAATACTTCCCAAACTTATAGTGTAAATTATTCATTTGGAAAACGGTGTCATTCTGGTAACGATTAAATACATTTTTTCATGCATGACCGTATGTTTCTGATAGACTGCTCTGTACTTTTTTTAATTTTGGTCTAATACTAGTGAAAATTAAATGAAAACCTGAAGGCGCAGAGCTTTCTTTTTCTTATTTTATCAGAAGTTATAGAATAAGCCATGGCGTCGCAGAAAACTATATTTAGCTTATTGATTTTCGCTTAGAGTCAAGAATGATAAAATACTTCCCCCTTAGAACACAGGATCTGGGGGCCTCTTTTTACTATTGTTTTATTTAATGTGTGCGTCTGTATTCATGTTTTATTATTATTGGTTATTTTTTCAGTTTTCATTCCCGGTAGTAGGTAGAAGTAAACTATTTTTTCGTATCGGTTTTCTTCACATTTCTGGTCAAGCCGTTTTGAAAATTAAACCAAAACTTAAAATAAAACATGGCAGCACAGAACTCCATGGAAGTTTCCTCAGAATTAAATCCTGTTTCGTGAGTGATAAAATACCTCTTAGTCCTCTCCCTCCTTCTAATTAGACCAGTCCATTCCCTCCTGTGAGATACTTAATCCTCCACGAGAATACATGAGCTTCGGGCCCCCTTAAAGGGTATTAAGATGGCCTGGGGTACAATATAATTTAAACCGAACCCGAGTCAAATACGGGATCCTTGGAAGGACTGTGAATAAGAAAATATGCCCTACTCCCATCCAACGGGTTTTATATTTACCCGATGAAATTAAAAAGAAATATTTGCCTCGAGGCGGAAGAAAAATGTAAGACAGTGAAACTCTTGTGATGAACGTAGGTAACAGTGGGTCGCTTGACCCAAGCTCGTAAGACGGCTGGAAAAAGGCTGAGAGGATATTTTATCCTTCAGAATACCAGATATGATTCTTCAACAAAAAATAATGAATTGTATAGAGAGGGATTACTTTTTTAAAGCATACAGTGGTCTAAAGAGAAACAGCTCACCCACTGAGAAATCAGAAATAGAATCCATCCATTATATATTAGTATATGTTTTACTCCCAAGTATTAGGAAAGGTATGGTCAGAAGAGGGGGTAACACATGAACAACTATATTTTGTATTCCATAATTCTAAATATTCTCCACATATTAGGCCACCGGCAGTGATGGTGTTTTATGCTTTTTTCTCGGTCAGGTATGTGCAAGTATAATTTTCCAGAATCTTCTAGAACCTTCTGGCACCTTCTACAACATCGCAATTAGGGTTAAAAGGAAAATTTTATCTCTAACAGTCGCACAGTGTTGCGGCAATCAAAACGGCGGGCTTCGAGACATTGTTGAAATTTGACAACTGCGCAGGATACAACCTTATTATTCATGAGTTTCCATTTATTCCCATTAACAACCGTATTTTATGCCGAATCCAATAATGGGAAAACTGTAAAAAGAGAATTCATGGAGAGTACATGGGCAAACTAAAATAATGTAATTATTATAAAATAGTTAACATTTTGGGTTTCCTTGGCCACGAAAATATACATCAACAATTCTTCAAGAGTTCAAATCTTAAACCGACTAAATCTTTGTGAAGAAAATCAGTAAGAAAATTAAGAAATACAAACTTTTCTTATTTAATAGTCTATAAAGCAGAGAGGAATGTCGTCCGATTAATTTTTAGAAACCAATACTGGCTTATTAATGTGTTTTCCAAGATCGTTAAACCCGATTCTAGAGTTTTACACTTTAATAGTACTATATAATTGAAAAGATACAGTTGGAAGGATATCGTAATTAATACTAAGCCTTAATTAACTCCAAAGTACTTCTGTCTATATTTAAGCGAATAAAAGCTTTTAATCCAAAATAATTCGTAATTTCGGCTGAAAATTCTTTACCTTAGTCAAGAACTTAGTCTTGACTGTAATCCTTGTATGAGTCGCTAATTAACATAAACTTCAACATAATTAGAGCTGTTAAATCTGCCTTAATTATAATTCAGGCACAGAGCGCTCAGTAAGTGTTGTCAGTTTTCCCCCACCCCGACCGCACATTATCTTCGAATCAAAACTTCGACAGGAAAAAGTTATATCTGATAATAACTTTAAATTGTTAATATCCTTTAATATTTACACAGCGATAAGAACTGGCCGTTTTCGTCTAGATCGGACGACGTCGGTCGGTAGGGAGTAACAGATTAATTCTTCCTTACTCATCATTGCTTTGTATATTGTTAGTTTGTTACTTAAGGTCAATTTCGATGTCCGTTGTAGTAATGGTCTTAAAAGTTCAAATTTTCTGTTTAAGTCGATTCTTTTGAGTCGGGTATGGGGATTCCACGTGTCTCCTTACTCATGGGTAGGACAGGTGGTTATCTAATCCCCACTACCGTAAGGCCAACTGACGTACAATGCCTGCCGGGATAAAAGGGTAGACCTCCCACCCCACCGCCTCAGTCATCGCTCAGTCATACTAGAGTAAACGTCTTCCGTTCGAGTGAATAAAGTATAGTCGGACGAAGTTTCTGATAGTTTGGGATTGATTGCGATAGAACTACAGCAGTGTCAGACATGTATTACGGACGTAGGGGTGCTGTTATTAACGAGGTAAATTAGAAATTCTTTAGATTATTCACAGTGTAAGGTCCCACCTAATCGGGTATCGATTATTTATATGGGATTAAGCCAAATCCTTTTGTTGGCTAATTCCCTATCACCTGTGGGGTCACATTATTTACGTCGGTCTGAGACGGGCAGAGGGAGGGGTAGGGACGATGGCAGGGGAAGCAGGCGCCGAGCACTAGTTAGGAACCGTTTGCTGAACACCCGGATAAATAAGATTATGAAGGTAAATTTAATCGTCTCATTTAACACTCCCCATATATTGTCGGCTATCCTAACCCGGTACAGGGTATACCAAAGGGTATACCAGTTATAAAATTGATAACTAGCCATCAATTGATCACGATTGATCAGGTAATTGCGCAATTTTAATTTCTCCCTACCGACCATCATGAAGCGGGCCTAGTCCTTTCCTATCAAGTCTAATCATAAAAATATTCATCCCCCGGGGAAAATCAACGAGCCGACCATGGCGGGAGCTGTCGGACAGAGTTTTCTAAAGGTAAGAGTGCAATTAAAATATTACTACTAATACTTAGCCCTGTACCGGCGACCAGTTCGGTCTTCTCGTTTACTCTGATATTTAATTGGAACAATTTTTATTTCCAGAATGAGCTAGCCTCTACCACACAAGTAGAGAACACTGAATCAGCGGAAAACACAGAGGTATTATAGCAATTAAAACATTTATAGCGTTAAACCCCTACTGGCCAAAAACAAATTGGTCTTTCCTTTTCCTATGAGGTTTAATGGAAGGAACTTTTATTTCCAGGATCAACTAGCCTCCACTATTCCAGTGGAGGAGATAGTATCGGAATCAGCGGAAGAGTCCACGGTAATAGTGAAATTAAACCCCCTAGTTAGCCCCCTACTGGGCACCAACTGGTTGGTCTTTTCGTTTCCTATGATGTTTAATTGTAACAATTATTTCTTCCAGAATGACCTGCCCTCTACAATACAAATGGAGATGATAAAGTCAGCCGAAATAACCAAGGTTATATTGCAATTAAAATTATTATACCCTATGTATTCCCCCAGAGGCCAACAACTGAATGGTCTTTTCGTTAATTATTAAGTTTAATTTGTATTTCCAGGATGAACTACCCACAAGTCTGACAGTGGGGAACATGGAATCAACCGAAAAGACCAATTTAATAATGCAATTAAAATATTTACACCATTAGTCAGCTCCCCTACCATCCCCCCTCCAGTCTGGCTTATCGTTTCCTACGATGTTTAATTATACCAATTTTTACTTCTAGGTGAATACAGGATCGTCAAAACGCAGGATTGCTACTCTGAGTGATATTTTTAATGTAATAGTGCATTTCATATTATTATATCAATATATGGTCCACTATCTGAAATTACAAGGTTAATCTTGTCGTACTCTATCTTATAATTTGGGTTATTTTTTCAGAGCAAAGAGTACCTTGAGTCGCAGATTTTTAATATACCGGATGATAATTTGGTAATAGAGCATATTTTACATACCTCAGACAATCCCCCTAAGGGACGTCAGAATGATGTACTTCTACCTATCTCCTACTTCTACATATCTCTTTTTTAATAAAATAAAATTTTCATTTCTAGGCGACATTCCGTGCGAGGGTTGAGGGGCCTTACAAGAGGGCTGCGGTAATAATGGATTCTTATTAATCATGGTCTTAGATGGCCATGTCTGGGTTAGCCTAGTGATAGCCTTTGTCGTTTAATTAATAAGAATTCTCATTTCTAGGAAGCAGCTTTGCAAAAACAGAAGGTTGCAAGTAAGGTACAATCCTCAAGTTGTGAGGGGCCCATCTCCCCCCAGCTGGCTGAGGTAAGAGTGCAATTAATATTCCTAGGATTTTTAATTGTAACAATTATTTCTTCCAGAATGACCTGCCCTCTACAATACAAATGGAGATGATAAAGTCAGCCGAAATAACCAAGGTTATATTGCAATTAAAATTATTATACCCTATGTACCCCCCCCAGAGGCCAACAACTGAATGGTCTTTTCCTTAATTATTAAGTTTAATTTGTATTTCCAGGATGAACTACCCACAAGTCTGACAGTGGGGAACATGGAATCAACCGAAAAGACCAAGGTAATAATGCAATTAAAATATTTACACCATTAGTCACCTCCCTACCATCCCCTCCAGTCGGCTTATCGTTTCCTACGATGTTTAATTATACCAATTTTTACTTCTAGGTGAATTCAGGATCGTCAAAACGCAGGATTGCTACTCTGAGTGATATTTTTAATGTAATAGTGCATTTCATATTATTATATCAATATATGGTCCACTATCTGAAATTACAAGGTTAATCTTGTCGTACTCTATCTTATAATTTGGGTTATTTTTTCAGAGCAAAGAGTACCTTGAGTCGCAGATTTGTAATATACCGGATGATAATTTGGTAATAGAGCATATTTTACATACCTCAGACAATCCCCCTAAGGGACGTCAGAATGATGTACTTCTACCTATCTCCTACTTCTACCTATCTCCTACTTCTACATATCTCTTTTTTAATCAAATAAAATTTTCATTTCTAGGCAACATTCCGTGCGAGGGTTGAGGGGTCTTACAAGAGGGCTGCGGTAATAATGGATTCTTATTAATCATGGTCTTAGATGGCCATGTCTGGGTTAGCCTAGTGATAGCCTATGTCGTTTAATTAATAAGAATTCTCATTTCTAGGAAGCAGCTTTGCAAAAACAGAAGGTTGCAAGTAAGGTACAATCCTCAAGTTGTGAGGGCCCATCTCCCCAGCTGGCTGAGGTAAGAGTGCATTAATATTCCTAGGATTTTTAATTGTAACAATTATTTCTTCCAGAATGACCTGCCCTCTACAATACAAATGGAGATGATAAAGTCAGCCGAAATAACCAAGGTTATATTGCAATTAAAATTATTATACCCTATGTATTCCCCCCCCCCCCAGAGGCCAACAACTGAATGGTCTTTTCGTTAATTATTAAGTTTAATTTGTATTTCCAGGATGAACTACCCACAAGTCTGACAGTGGGGAACATGGAATCAACCGAAAAGACCAAGGTAATAATGCAATTAAAATATTTACACCATTAGTCAGCTCCCCTACCATCCCCCCTCCAGTCGGGCTTATCGTTTCCTACGATGTTTAATTATACCAATTTTTACTTCTAGGTGAATACAGGATCGTCAAAACGCAGGATTGCTACTCTGAGTGATATTTTTAATGTAATAGTGCATTTCATATTATTATATCAATATATGGTCCACTATCTGAAATTACAAGGTTAATCTTGTCGTACTCTATCTTATAATTTGGGTTATTTTTTCAGAGCAAATTGTGCCTTGAGTCGCCGATTTTAAATATACCGGATGATAATTTGGTAATAGAGCATTTTTTACATACCTCAGACAATCCCCCTAAGGGACGTCAGAATGATGTACTTCTACCTATCTCCTACTTTTACAGGCCATCTACTGAATGGTCTTTTCGTTAATTATTAACTTTAATTTGTATTTCCAGGATGAACTACCCGCAAGTCTGACAGTGGGGAACATGGAATCAATGGAAAAGCCCAAGGTAATAATGCAATAAAATATTTACACCATTAGTCAGTTCCCTACCCCCCCCCCCTCCAGTTGGGCTTATCGTTTCCGATTTTTATTTCCAGTATGATCTCGCTTCCACCATGCCAATGGAGGTCACAGTAACTGAAATAGCGGAAGAGTTTAAATTAATTACGCAATTAAAATATTTCTACTAATATTTAGCCCCCTATGACCTACCATTAGGGCAGTCTTTTCTTTCTCTATGATGTTTAATTGTAACAATTTGTATTTGCAGGATGGTCTAGTCTCTACAATAACAGTGAAGGAAATGGTAACAGAAGCAGCCATAGAGTCTAAGGTAATTGGGCAATTAAAGTTTTCTTAACAATACTTAGCACCCCTACTGGCCACTATGAGGTTGGTCTTGTCATTTCCTATGATACTTAATTGTAATTATTTTATTATCCAGATTGATGTTGGTGGAGAGGGCACCAAGGGCAGAATAGGGGGAAGTGTTGAAATTGAGGTATGAGTGCAATTATAATGTTCCTACCAATACTTAGCCCCCTACTGGCCACCATGAGGTTGGTCTTTTCGTGTCTGATACTTGATTATAACTATTTTCGTTTCCAGGGTGGTGTTTATGGAGAGAGGGTTTGGAGGGCGCAAGAGGAGGTAAATGCTGAAATGGAGGTATGAGTGCAATTAAAATATTCATACCAATACTTAGCCCCCTACAGTATGACGCTAGCAGTAATGAGGTTGGTCTTGTCTTTTCTTGTGATACCTAATTGTAACTATTTTAATTTCCAGGTTGATGTTGATGAAGAGGGCACAGCAGGAGTTAGTGTTCGTACAGAGGTAAGAGTGCAATTAAAATACTCCTACCGATAGTTTACCCCTCTGCCAACCAATCAAATGGGCGATCCTTGAAGTTTAATGATAGTAATTTTCATTCCGTCTCTGTAGGTTGGAGTGGAGTAAACTGAGGAGGATACGGCTACACCTGTTGACCCACAGCCGAATGATGTGTAATAAAAGGATTGTGTGTTTTTATATCCAACAAAATATTATTTTTAATAACAAATGTTAGTTCTTTTAATCTGTGTTTAAATTTGTATGCATCTCCATATGCCTTCCAATTTTCTAAGATTCCTAACTTGTTGGAGTTAAATTATTATTGAGGTCTGAAGTTCTTTTTCGATATTAATTTCAATTCACAATACCGAAGCTTTTAATTTCCGCCTATTATTACTTTACTGGTATTACGCAGTTTGATATTAAGTGGTAGAAGTGCAAACAGCTAAAATACAATGTTTCACTAAGTGTTTCCTAAATTGAGGCCAACAGTATACTCGTTTTGGGATAGGCGGGGAGTTGAAAGTGAGGACACATAATACAGTGGGGAGTTATAACTGTTTTATAGAAACACGTTCAGAATATAGCTGATGGGATAATTGTTGAAATCTGTGACGATCGAAAGGATAACGAGTCTCCGGGCAGCATTTTGTTAAATTTTCAATTGATATAAAAATAACGTCTTCTCCTGTTTGCCGACCCACATTAGGTTATGCGACTGCTACTATGCTATACTGCTTGGAAACTAGGAAAGTATCGAGAGTGTGATTAAAGCGCTCGCACACTAATAACGGTATAGATCAGTCTAAAGAAATATGCGGTCAAAATAATACCAAAAAAAATATACCAAGGCCATAAAATATAATACCGAGTAGAACTTGTAAGAAAAAAATCATAGGAAAACTCAATAAAATCAGTCCGGGTAGGAAATTTAATGAAATGGGTGTAGTCGAGTATATGGAAAGCAAAGAAGGTAATAAATGAGAAAATGAATTTAGAAAGTGACTGCAACAACACCAAATAGAAAGACAGAACCTCTAGATGGAACAAGACGAAATTCAGAAAATGGAGAACCGATGGGAATTTCAAACTGAATTGGTGTTCGAAATTGCTGTCCCCTGTCTCTGGTAGGGCAGGATTGATCGCCGGCCGGTGAAAGGGAGGAGGCGAATACGAATACCGGGAAGACGTAACTAATGACAACCGCGGGGTCATTTATAGAAAATGGAGATTTAGCTTGCAATAATGGTTATTCAAATATCTTTTAAACGCCAATAAGGGATTAAACCCCCAACGCTAAACCACCAGTAAATTATGCAAACTAGATGAGTTTTATTTACTTATTCAGCATTTTTTACACTATTATCATCTTTTTTTTTTACATTTTAACACGATGAATGTGTTAGTTTAAAATTTGCCACGAATTTCTCTTCATCACCCATCCGTGAGATACGAAATTAAACACGCCACTAGTCAAAGAAATCCTGGAAGATCACTTTCATAATCATACTTATAGACTTATAACTGTTCAGAGCCTCACAGGCTTTTAGCAAAGACACTGGCAGTTAGGAAAACTAATATTGTGTCATCCCAGTACATATGCCATAACTTAATCTGTAGTGGGCTGTTTATGATATGACCACTTCTCTCTCTCTCTCTCTTCTATCTCTCTCTCTCTCTCTCTCTCTCTCTCTCTCTCTCTCTCTCTCTCTATCTCCTCTCTCTCTCTCTCTCTCTCTCTCTCTCTCCTCCCTCTCCCTCTCCTCTCTCTCCTCTCTCCTCTCTCCTCCCCTCTCTCTCTCTCTCTCTCTCTCCTCCCACTCTCTCCCTCCTCTCCTCCCTCCTCCCTCTCCTCTCCACTCCTCTCCTCTCTCCACCCTCTTTCCTCTCCTCCTCTCCTCATCTCTCAATCTCCTCCCTCATTCCATTCCTCTCCCATCCATCCTCTTGTCCCTCCATTCTCTCACTCATCTCCATTCCTCAGACCCATCTCTTCTTTAGTCTATTTTCTCCATCATTCCTCTCCTTTCTGTCCCTCTCCCTCCCTTATTAGACCTCTCCCTCTCACTCCCCTCCCCTCTCCCTCCCTCTCCCTCTCCCTCCCCTCTCCCTCTCCCTCCCTCTCCTCCCCTCCCTAGCCTATAGGCCATGTACCCTATTTCCCTCAAACACAGCCCAGAATATTAAACTGTATCGACCGATCCTATTTTGTCACACAGATCCCTATTATTATGGTTAATTAGATAATTTATCATTCCCGAATGAATGTGTAATCGACCATGTTTACCCGTTTGATATTGAATTTCGAAAGTGACCGCATTGGCAAAGTCTCTTTGTGAGAACGGAATATATCTAGTTACCTTTTGTTAGGATCAAAACAGGATGATATGAATTATTGTGGCGTACATTACACTGTGAGTTTGTCTCCAACGATATCGACATTTGTAATATAATAATAATTGACCGAGAAATGGCCATTCCGCGTTTAATTGACCGCGTATTATATTCCTGCCCACGGTCCTGTCCGTGGTTCAGGAGGCGTTTCGTTTTATTAGCAATAATTGACGGGACGTCAATAAGGATGACAATGCACATACCGACTCGAATATTATTCACCAATTTAATGACGATGTAGTCCGTTTGGCACGAGGCAGTACCGAAAATGTACCATCCTAATTGAGGTTCGACCTGAGGCTGGTTGGAAAACGAAAATCTTAAATTACAATATTTTCGACAACCGGTAATTGGCCATGTATAAATCGGGGGATTAATTTATTTCGTGGTACTGGCCCCTGGGTAATATTCCTGTGCCACTCCTATGATATATTATTTAGTTAACCGAAACCTCGATAAAACTGTACACGGTGGATGTTCCAAGACTAAAACTATTACAACCACGCTTGAAATTACAAATTTATGTCTATTAACAAAAAAGGGTGTCAATGGACATTGCGTTCATGCATAATAACCAATGTCAAGGTTTTATTTTTGAATTTTGAAATTATAAAAATATATTGTGAAAAGCTTAAATTCGTGGCCGCAGTTTTAAATGTGAAAGAAATGAGCAACAATCGGTTCATTGGTGAGGAGTTGAAGAAAACGGTCCAAATAACAATCAATATTCAAATTTAACAGCAAACCCGGCCGAAGGCGGGAAATAAATATACGATTTTTGCCAGACAGTTCGGCCGCAAAAACTGAAAAAATGTTTACCTTTGGTTCTTTATTTCCCTGCTGATTAAAAGGGAAAATATATTCGTTCGATTAAATCCCTTTTTGACGGCGTGAAATTAATTTTTTTTATTACGGTTGGTCAGCCTGGCTGGCTAGGCGCGAGATGGTACAGTGTTACATCACCGTTCGCGTGCGTTGCGATGAAAGCTAGCTCTGACAAGAAGTGTCTGTAATAATTCGTTCTAGGCTCGTTATAGTCTCGAAAATACAATATCCTTGTATTTTATAAGCGTCGGTATTCTTCCGTGCCAGTCCTTAAAGCAGCTCTGCCTATCAATTGTGATTATATAACGCTAGAATTTTCCAATCGGGTATACGGCTTATATCGCAATAAGTAAGTACCTTCTGAGTTGCGTCCGCCGTCTGATTGAATTGTAAGTAATATTCATTATTTTGTATGCCGTTCTCTCATATTACTATTTTCATTTCTTCCTTACTATTTAATTTTATCCGATCAATCATTCAAAGGGGTCGGCGTTGTTTATTCGCGGGATTGAAGCGGTGGATTAATGCAATACTTGGGACTGGCCGGTATGGGTTTGGAACGTCGTGGTTTTCTCGATATTCCTGCTGCTCTCTGCACCGGTCCGGCCCTACCCTACCTTAACTAAATGCGACTCCCTACTAAATTAGGACAACGTTGTCACCCCCCGGCCTAACCTTCTCCCTCGCCGGGCGTCCCCTCGTGCATCGCCGCCATTTTTAATCTCCATTTTGAATCCTGGTTTTAAGCATCGGAAAACCACTGGACCCGCTATCGCGGTTTTACCACTTTGTAGTGCACCTGTTGAACAAAGAACCGTAACGAAGGGTTAACCGAATAGAGAAAGACGGGTAACGTTCTTTGCCTACTGACGGTGTAGACATTAGAGGGGCAAAAATATTACGGATTTTATTCGTATAAAAATCTCGTCTCGGAACTATGTAGAAGCGGAAATGGAGGAGAGGACTTATCTTGTCCTGACGCTTGGCCGCTAGACGGCCGAGGGAGTTCGTTCGGGGCTTAATTCAACCCAATAACAATGCACTTTCCTCCCGGGACGGTAGGCTCAAATGCAGTTGGGAACCAATCAACCGGTATCCGAGTCCCAGGGTCGGAAGTGATTTGCATTATTATCGGATCCGATTTCCCGACCCCTTTGGGTTTGACCGACTTAATTAAATCCCGGTTTTACGGTCCCTCCGGAATCATAAAAGCGGACCACATTCTCGGCCGGGTGAAAATCATACTTAGAGCGTGGGGCAAGTGGGAGCTCACCCGAAATTAAGGCGGAGGCAAATTCAATGCATCCACTTTATACACGGACAACGCTTTCCCATCAAAATCTGCGGAGAGATAAACAAGTGTTTTAAAAGGGCCCCTAATTAGAATTGGTAGTGACCTAAAGGAAATATGAATATTGAAAGCCCATCGCGTGTCATATTTTACTTATTTATTAAAACTAATTCTCGTGGTTTACAAAAGTACCGGAAATAAACAGGTGTATAAAACCAAGTGGGGGTTTGTAAAAAAGGCAATATCGTTTTCGGGAAAAGTCCCCCTTTATCCCCCTTTTAAGAACAAATCCTCAAAACCGGAAAAATAAATTTTATTCAGTGTACTTGGGTTTCGGTTTTTAATTCATTATCCATAGAGCGTCTCTTAATGGAAATTTTCTCGGCGGGGAATCCGATTTTGCCGGTTTTAACTTCACGGACAACGCTGCCCCCTCAAATTCTGTGGGCTGAGAAACAGATGTTACAAATGGCCCGTAATGAGAATTGCAGGCAACCTAAGGGAAATAGTAATATTGAATCCCCTTCGCATGACGTATTTTGGTTACATATTCATTAAAAGTAATAAAAGTTATAAAAAGAGTAAAAGAATTAAAGTACCGTTCAAAATTCTAGAGGGAGGAAAGGGGATAAACAAGTTTCTAAAACCAAATTGGGGCCCTTAAACAGGGAAAAATCGTTTTCTCAAACCCGCGAAAATAACCTAGTCATTAAAAGTAATTAAATAAATACCTGGACAAATTCCTTGATACCTTGGAACCGGTATGAGTACCTAAACGTCCGTAGCAGACCACCCCCAGGGCAAAAAACATTCGACCGGAGCACGCTCAGGTGGTTACCAAGTACAGAAAAAATCCCGGTATAGCTGGGGGTCAACTCCCGCTAACCGAAGTTCTTCCCACAGTATTACACAATTCCACTGGAAGCTAGAGATGGTTAGTTGTGGTCGCAGAAACCGTAACCCATTTATACAGAATGTTACATTGTAAAAGCCACAAGCCCCTTTTTTCTCTTTTAAGAACCAATCCTCAAGAAACGAACTAGCAAAATGCATTTATTACAGCGTGCCGGTATTTTACTTAGTAACTGAAAGTAGATTTGGTCCTCCACAGTCGATCGATTCACATATTATCCTCTCGGTTTGAGCCGAATACGAAATTTAATACGTGTAATATAGCCCCGGTTGCACGAATCATTAAAACTGTTCCCGACCAGTGTTGTTATTTCACGTTTTGTCTGATGTGTGCGCTGGGGCCTTGTGTTCGGAAGCCGTTGTTGCCCGCAAACAAATTTCGTTTGCTAATTTGTTTCTTGGTCGTGTCGTATTGTAAAAACTACACCTTGTTTATTGTTTTCGAAGTACCGGTTTCTAGAACGTTCCTCGGGGAGTAATGCTTCAGTTTTCATTCCTAGAGAAATCGTTCGGTGTTCGAAGTTTCCAAATATTTTATACAATTAAATAGAACATTTATGTGCATTGAATTTACCGTATCATTGGCTATGTACTATTGACCGAAACGGGTCTAGGAACGGTTCAAGAGACCTACAGAATATCGCACTGATGCTGTTCCTAATACTCTAAAGATGTTCTCCATACATTTATTTATTTTATTGGTTTAATCGCGTAAAAATTATAGTTAATTGCTGATTTCTGAACGTCCCACGTGGGGAGTAATATAGGGATATAGGAGGGATATATGCATCAGGGACCGGAATATTACGACATTTTTCATTACCAGGGAAGTCATTTGGAATTCGAAATGGGATTTGGCCCGTCAAAGGGGATCGGATTCCATGGGTTCGAGCATTTTATCAATTCACTTAAAATAACAGTAGGTTCTCGGTAATACGGGTGCAAACAAGTCATAATCCCCAGAGGGGACTTAACGACACCCCACCTCCAGGTATATATAGAGTACCGCAAGTTGATCAGTCCTGATGATGGAACCGGCAAGAGTTCCGACACCCGAAAGGGGCCCAGAAGGAAAGTGCAAAACCCTTCCAATGGAGTCCGATCGGGCGGTTTCCAAACGCAGGAAAAATCCCGGACTAGCAGCGGATCAACACCTGCCTACCGAGTTCTTTAAATAAGTGATAATCCTAAGAGGATTGACGACACCCCTACTTTCGGGTATATAGAGGACGCCAAGTTGATCTACTTTTCCGTGGGACCCTGATGATGGAACCGTTTCGAAACGTCGGAAGCGGAAGGAAAGGGTGTAAACTGTTTAGGGCGTTTTCCAAAGACAGGGTAAATCTTGGTATTCCACGGGTCAACCCCGTTCTTGGTGTATTACGCGATCCTGCCGGAAGTTAATTAGCGAGAATTCACTTATTCTCCTTAGAGTTCCGTCTTAACGGAAATTGGTGAGGCGGGAATTAGATTTCACCGGCTATAACTTGACACCGGCCCTCAAATAAGATTGTGGTGGAGGGGGATAAACAGGAGTTTAAAACCAAGTGGCGCCCGTAAAAAAAGTAATGTCGGTTTCTCAAGTTTTATTGTCGCGCACTAAAATGCGCGGCCAATTCCTGTTGACAATGGCGCCCCCAGCGGAGGGTGTCTAAATTAAATTAGTTCAAATTAATTTTGAAAAGTGCACTTCCATATTCATTCTTTCTTTCGCTAATGGCGCCGCTATTCAATTCACAATACACTACAGTATTATTACATTAATTATGCAGTGGTGCCTATTAAATAATCGAACGACAGGTTCAAAATTTAGGCATTTGGAATAGGTAAAAATTGCCCAGACCATTAGATTAATTTACATTTTACTGAAAAGTATAATTTAATTGATATACCTGTTTTCTGGTCTGCGAGGGGTTGGAATACTGTAGGTTCGTGATGTTTCTGTCTCCTCTCGCTGGGTCGGTCTTTTGCTAGACCGGTTTCGGCTGCTCGCCATCTTCAGTAGCGGTGTTGGTCACTGTTAGCACTTTGGATGTTTTTTGGGCATCCTCACTGCACTGTCACTTTCACATGTACTGTAATGTTTGTCAGTACTGAAGATGGCGACCAGCCGAAACCGGTCTAGCAAAAGACCAAACCAGCGAGAGGAGACAGAAACATTACGAACCTATATAATTTAATTAATTTAAACTCCAATGTCTGTCCGTGACGAAATCGAGTGTTTTGCACCTTTCCAGAAATGCAGGATTGTATCAGATTTACGAATCTTGAAACTGTTTTCAGATATATATATATATATATATATATATGTATATATATTTACGCATGTTATACTAATAGTCCCCACCACCTGTTAACTAAGGCTCACATTGCTTCAGTTATAGGAAGAATCAGATTATAATTTGATTTTCAAAACTTTCATTACATCGCAAAATCAATTACAAGCTTTGATTGATTCACACTGAAGCGGCTCACTTCGCGGGCGACAGGTTCTTGGGAAAAGCGGGCCACCGGAAAAACCTCTGGATTTAATTTTCCGAGTTCAACGGGCCACTTTCCAGGCATTTGAGACTGGCCTTAATTACCAATTTATGTTTGCCCGCTGGGAGAGGGCAAATCTTAATTTGGCTCCCATCTTTCTGATTTCCTCTACATTGCTTTCGTACTTAATATAGACATTTAAATAAATCCATGAACCTTAGAATGCCCTTTAGGAAGACCTTAGTAAGGTAGAGATTTAGTAAGAATCTTTCTTAATGTAATTCATTTAGCTTCGTAATTTTATATATATATATATATATATATATTAATACATTTTCAATTGTCATAAACTAATACCAACCGAAGAGTAGTTCGTTGTTACGATTTATCGGTATATTACTTCTTGAAATAAGTTTTCCCAATCAAAGGGGAACATTAACTCAAGGTAGGGTTCATTCGTTTATCAGTTTTGATTTTGACAAGGTGACCAAGGTATTCCAAACTGCTAGTGTTGATATTTCAGTAAGTAATTATGTCAGTTGAGGTAATGTATTGGAACCGGGTATGGAAAAGTCTTTCAGTTTATTTATTTTAATACATTTTCGACCATTTAAATAAATTAATAGTATTAAATTACACTTAGGTAAAATAAAGTCCCATTCAAAATAAACTTGGTTCTGAAGAACAAGTACTGAGAAACTTCAACTGGAATATGGTGAAAATTTTTGTAAAATTATCTACAATTTGAAAACGAAGTAGAAATATAGGTGAAATCATACATTTACATAGAAAGATGAAGAGTGAAACTTTTTAATCGGAATCGAATATTCGGACCGGTTTTGGTGTAGAAACAACTTTTAATGGAATAATAAGGGCATTACAGTTTGAGGTTTGTTAGAATGAGCACTGAAACCTTTCATCAGAGGACACAAGTTTCCTCTGACAGAGTCTGAAAAGAGTAAGGAGTCGCTCATTTTCCTACCAATGTTTTCTTTAAACATTTTTTCCTGACCAATCGACACGTCAAAAGTGCCACCCACTGGGGTGGCTTCTTTAACGAGAGAAACAAGATATAAAAAAAAACACTTCCCCAGTTGTACTTATAAGAGCTGTTTGTTTATTTGCAGCATTTAAAAAACGTTTTTCTGACAACTCTAAACAAATATTTTGGTCATTTTTTGTTTAAATTAGTTATGGTCCGTGGAGGGGGTTATTTGAGTTTCCAACATACGTATCATTTTATTGTTACATCTTTCCAAAGTAGGAACAATTACAGTAATTGAAAACAATTCTTAAATACTGTTAAACCCGGCCTGGTCCCTGCAGCGTTCAAAACATTTAACAAATTGCAAATAGGAACCTATTAAATTCTGTAGAATACGCAAGCTTTTTCCTGGTTTTCTGAACAGCATCCAGCCCAACAAGAAGGAGCACTTAGGATAATTAAAGGACTTTCAGTTTTGAAGACCATCTAGGTGTTTATTTCAGGGTGTAAATTCTTTTCACAGCGGGTTTCCGGCTGGGTTGATTTTCGAGCGGTTACATTCCCTATTCCTCTGAAAGGGAAACGGGGTCCCGAGTGGGGCCACCGCCATTTAAATTCCAAACCACTTTCCACCAAGGTGAAATTCTACTTGGATCCGATTCCGAAATGAGAATTGGCAGCCACCTAAGGGAAATAGCTATATTGGAAAACCCTTCGCATACCTCATTTTCGTTACTCATTCGCTAAAAGTCATTCTTATTGTTAGAAAAACGTTGTTTTATTGTTATACAGTTGTTAAAAATTGTAAAAACTGTTGTACAGTAAAAGAGTTGCAATTTGGTCCAGTCATCGCGAATTGAATTCGGGCTACATAAATATAAAAAATGTATTCTTGAATAAATACCTGGACAGATTTCTTGAAACGTGTACAATATTATCTATCACTAATTTCTGGTAAGATCACGTAATACTGTTGGAGGAACCTCGGTTAGCAGGGGATGGCCCCCCGCTACCCCTGTATATTTTCCTGTTTTTTTATTAGGATCGACTGGATGATGGTACCGGTAAGAGTTTGGACTGAATCTAGCATGGGCGATATCCAAACGCAGTAAACGAGAATTTTCCGATTCAAATTCAATTTGTGGTCGTGGACATCTTAACTCATTTATGCACAATGTTAATTTGGAAATGCCGAGCCCCCTTTTTGCCTTTTAAGAGCCAATCATAAAGGAACGAACCACCGAAATGAATTTAAACAGTGTACCGTATAACTGCAAACGGAGTCATCGGCCCGCCATCGATTCACATATTATCCTGTCGGTTAGAGCCCAATGCGACATTTAAAATGTGCAATAGCCCCCGTTGCACGAATCATTAAAACTGTTCCCCCAAACGTGTCGTTATTTCGTGTTTGTTTAATGTTTGCGACTGAGGCTTGGTGTTCGGAAGCCGTTGTTGCCAACAACCAATTTGTTTTTCCAATTTCTGTCTAGTTCGGTTCGTATTAAAAAAATGACACCGCGTGTCGATTTTAGAAATCGGATTGCCGATTTCTAAAACAAGGTAAATTTCTGGGGAATAATTTGAGACTTTTCATTACTTAGTGAAAACATTTGGCGTTGGAACTTTCCGAATTTGCGATTATAATTAGACACAGATTGTATGTGTGTCTATTTACCGGACCGAAACCGGTTTAGGAAAGGTTGAAACGACCGATGGGTAACCAACGAAGTGACTCCGTTCCTAACACCCTGAAGATGATAAAAATCTGATAACACGCTCACCCGTACACTCATTTATATTATTGGTTTTATTGCATGCAAATTACATTTTAGGGATAGAATAATCGGAAACTAAAATGTGGCGTAGGAAGGGGTTGGGCCACCGAGACGTGGATGAAACTTTTCCTTTTTCAAAAGAACTTTAAAATAGCCGAAAAGTGAGGTTCTCGAGTTTAATTCACACCCGGAATCGTCTGCTCCTCCTCATCGACCCCACGGTTCTCTGCCCGTCGGTTCAGAATCAACGTGGGAGGTCATGATTCCGTAACTTTGACAAATCGAATTAAGCTCAAGTACCACTAGACTATGAAGCCAAGTATTCCACTGGACTGTATGAATTTCACGAAGTTTAATCAGTGTCGGTATCGGTTCGAAACCGAATCGGACGAGAAACACGACTGTAGGGGGGGGGGACTGTGCAGGGATTCGGCTAAAAAAGAAAAATAAACTTCGGCATTCCTTTTTTCCAATTTTTTTTGCACTGAAAAATAATGTACAGAATACCGTTATTTTGTGTTTTGTTTTTTTTTCAATCGCGATTTAATTACGTTGAATATCCATTCTTTCCATATTAGAAAAACCGTAATATTTGGTTGCCTCGGAAAATTAAGATAGGAAAATATCTCGGAGGAAAGAGAAATTTCCCTCTCGTCCAAATAAAAAATCCTTAACCCTGTTGTAAAAAACAAAGTTTGATTTTGGTTTTGTTACATTTTCCTTAAACGATTCAAAATTCGCTTGCACCAGATGGATTGATTGAACCAAAATTGATTTTTAGGATGGTAGTGAGAGTTTTTTATTTCGGCGAGAAGGAATAAAAACATAATATTGTTAAAGGCAGTTGGGTAAATTTAGTTTCTGCATAAGTTAATATGACTACTTAATTCCGTAATGATACTTGCTTTATATTTACAAAAGGAAACATATGGTATTCTGTTTTAGCACTCCTCTTATTGTATACAATGACTGGATTGGGTGATTTTGGAATGTCGTAACTAAGCGCCTTCTCGATTTATTCGGCCGTCAGCTTTTGCGTCGCCGTCGCCCCAACAATTACGTCAACATATTGGCGTGTTACTGATGCAATCGCCGGGTCCCCTTACCTCTATTACTGCCGGCTTTGAAGTTTTTATTTGTAATATAAATGTAGTAGCCGTGACAGTCGCGGGCGGGGTGAAACCTGACGTTTGGGAGATATCTGTTCAGAAATAGGGCCGAACGAGCGAGAGGATTGCACGGTACATGACTTATTTGGCTGGGGATAAAGTATAAAACTGGCATAGAAGAGTGCGACAATCGAGCTTTTTTCGCCTCGATTTTGATCCGACCGAAAGTCAGCCTGGCCGACATACGTTTTGAGCGCAGGCAAAGAAAACTATTAATTTCCGAACGGTGAGTTTTATTGTTTGGATGAGGGTGTCCCCCAACTGCTCTCCGTCCAACCGGCCGGGATAAATTAATCAAAGGTTCGGCACGTGTTGCAAATAAAACGGGGGCACGAATGCCGGAGTGAGTGTGCACAGTCAAATGAAAAACGCAGAATACACCGGTTGTCCTTTTAAACCAAAATTCATTTTAATTCTCCTCTCCGCTTGCCTGCGGATGAAAATGAAACACTGAACGCGGGATCTTAACCTCACACCGCTGATACGAATGACGATGCATTTCGTCAACAATAAAATGTTACTTCGAAGCGTAAAATTAATTTACCGCAGGAAAACTCGGAGCATGCCCTCGGAAATCGGAACCTCGGTCCCAATTTATTGTCTATTCCGAACCATTTTCTTTTCTGTACCCGCGAAATTTATTATTCGGGAGTTGTTTTTTGTAAGAAATTTCGTTTCGGGCAAAGCTTAGAAAGCTCTAAGAAAGCGGAAAAACTCTTATCTGAAAAATTACACCGCCGGTAATGAGTTCCCATTATTTAGTATTTCCCTACCTTCGGGGGAGATGTACAACACGAGTTCTCTCATTAACTGTACCCTGCTTACGAAACAATTACATAGAGACATATAGCGCGGAACGTCTCTCTGAAGTACTGAGGGATTAACAGTATACACAACGGGTATACACAACTTGGATCCACACTGTAAGTTTAATATTCAGAGGGTGATATATATGGCTCCCCACATATGACCCATAATGAATTCCCTGCTCTAAAGTGTACATCTAAATATCTTCTTATTTAACCTCTTGCACATTTCTTTTCATAATTCTTATATGGCAAGAGATATTTACTTGAGAGTTTTGTTTTATCTTGTTCATTTTTCTCTTAATATAATACTATTGTTATTACTCATCCGGTTTAAGCAGATGTTACATCAAGTGCTTGTGGGTTTATGCCTGGTGGCCTATAAAATAAAATAATAAAGAGTGGTATTAAAAAAATATATTTGAAGAAATAACTGCGCCGTTGTATGCAGATTGTAATATACAGTGAAAAATGTATAAAACTTACACTATTCTATATGAAATGTTATAGTTACTGCAAGCCTGGTCTCCCATCATTTACTATGTTGTTGCTCAATAGAAGTAGAATTTTTTCCCAAGATTTTATTGAAATGAACCGAAATTTTATAGCCGCATTTCGATTATTAAGTACAATAAACATGACTTTCATTCTCCCCCAACAGAATAATGCCCTTAATACCGGAACTCGGAAAACTTCATGGAAGGGGAAATATTTTTGTCCGTCAGGTTGGTCTAATGTCCTCACATCTTACGGTTTCATCCTTTTAGGGCTTTCTCCGGAGAATTTGTCTGAATTGTAAATAAAAATTGCTTAAAAACACAATGAAAAATATATCCGCGGAATAAATTAAAACGTTTATAGTTGTTCTTTTAGTTTCATGACCGAGGACTTTAAGTTCATTCTGAAGGCCACTAGAGTCAGTAAGGATTGGATCGAGCAGGCAAACAAAAGTATTATCCCTTCACAGAAGTTTTCCTAGCTCCGGTATCAGCGAATTATTCATGCAACTCAATTTTATTGACAAATTAATTCATCATTATTAATAATCGAAATTAATATTCTAAACGTAGTATGGGTTGATTCAAACAAAAACCAGTTATGGATTAGATTATGAAAAAACGTACTTTCTTGGTCGAGGTCGAGAAATAAATTCGTGGAAATAGGATAGTTAAAATGCTATTTTATGTAATGAATAAACTAACAAATGCACGAAGTAATTTTTATTGACAATTCAAACAAATTAACCCTCGTAAGAAAGACCTAAGAGGAAGACGCCATAATATTGAGCAGGGCATTCAGAATTGAGTAAAGCTTGCAAGAATTGGATCGACCTGGCAAAAATTCTGAGCCCAGATATAAGTGCATTATTCTGGTGGGGGTGTATACAGGTCATTTTTATTGTACGTAAATATCAAAATGCAGCCATGAAATTTTGGTTCTTTTGAAATAAAGTTCTACTTCTATTGAGCAACATAAAGCGTATTTTGAGTCGATACAGAATTTAGTTGCAAATTAAGGCAGATCAGGCATGCTTAACGCAACACCATGGAATTCCAACTATCTGACAGGTATCTTGAATTGAACTTGTACTCATTAAACAACGGTCCGATTCATCACTGTGCACATTTCAATTATTATCAAATTGATTAGAGGTCTAATTTAGATTCCATCAATCCTTACGAGCGTAGACAGAATGCCTGGGTAATGGGGCTGCGGAATTTAGGAAAAAATAGAAAATTTAAATTAAATCGTGCCGTCTAACACTAAGATAAGCTAAGCGAAAAACGCGTTAGCTTATCTATCAGGTTTTTGGAAAAATAATGCAGGGCGGTGAGTATTAATCGACACATGGACAGGCAGAATCGATACCTGAATTTAGACAGAATTAAACGTTTCTTCGAAATTTATTATATTTGAAGGGAAGAGGATGAGAAAGGCTTCGATAATATATATGATATAAAATATGCAAACAACACTGCTTATTCTCACTACATTATTTTTGTAAAAACCTAATAAAACAACCACGGAATGTACCGTTGGAATTTTTTGGCTCTAATAAAATGGACAACTTTGTGAAAATCAGTTCCTTATTATCTTTCCGCTGAATTCAGCCAGTATTACTCATAAGAGCCGTCCGGATATAAAACCGGATATTTACACCAGTGGAATAAATATCCAGTCGCTCAGGATATCCGAAGTCTGTTTTTTTCTCCCCCTGGACCGTAGTAATCGCTTAGAACGGCAGTCTAGTTACAGACCCTGGAAAATGAATAAGTTCGCGACTGGTAGACACTGCTTCGCACAATGGACATATCCGCTTGTTGCTTCCGGATCAGATGGGTCCGGCCCCGGATTGAACGTAATTCGAATATTAAAAAAAGGAAAAATAGAAACACGATTCACAATATCCGCTGCTGACTTTCTTTTTCCCGACTGTTATCCCAAATATTTTCCTGAATTATCTATCGTTAACTTCCGGCGGGATCGCACAATACTGTTTGAAAAACCTCGAATATTGGGTATAACATCGCTAGAGGATGGTTACCGTTGAATGCTTTACCCCCTGCTATACCTGGATTTTTCCTGCGCTTGGAAATAACCGGAACGGGCACCGGCGGAAGAGTTTTTTCTCCCGCGTCGTCACCTATCGGCGAACTGTTGCCGGTTCGATCATCAGGACTGAAGAGTAGACTCGGGGTACTCCGTATACCTGCAATAAGTCATTACCCTAAGAGGATTGACGACCTTCGGGTATACGGGGGACCCCGAGTTGATCCCGTCTTCGGTCGGACCCTGACGATGGAACCGGCAAGAGTTCAGAAACGTCGGGAGGACACAACGTCCAGGAGAAAAACTTACACTGGAGCTCCATCAGTATTCCAAACACTGGAAAAATCCCCGAATAGCGAGGAGTCAACTCCGTTAACCGCGGTTCTTCCCACAATCATACGGCGAACCCACAGGAAATTCCGGTCGCCGAAGCCTTCGCTTATTTATTTTCCATTCCTGATAATCCATTAACGGCCCCGGAACTTTATTGTCACACTCGACTGTGAGATAGTACAGGGTAGAAAATAAAAAAAAATTGCTTTACTTAATTTTATTACTTCAACTTTGCTTCATACGTGCCTTGGACTTGGTAAAGACCTCTGGGCCTTGTAAAGACCTGAACTGACGTCCACCCGACGCCGTTCCTTACCTGTAACAAATATATATCGTTAATTATTACTCATAATTCGACAAGAATAGAATTAATTAATGTAAATTGCTGTTGTAATGATATAACTCGGAGGGAAATAAAGACTGTTGCCGGTTTTCCTTTTCAAAAGGGGGCAGTGTAACTCTTAATTAATATTGGACACGCGAACAAATGTTGGCTGGGGATAAATTGGCCGGTAAATCACAGAAGACGGTAATTCTGAAGTCCCGCAAGCCGAATATAGCCATTAAATAATTACGTTCTTTGTTTTTTTTATTAAAGACGTCGTTTCAATTTGTAGGCCTTGGCCTCAAGTCTTGCTAGGGACAAGCTTTGATCACGCAAAGCTGAAAAGGGGGTTTTAAACTAATAAATACATTTGAAACGCTATTGACTGGAAAAATAAGTTCTTAGCTCAATCAAATGCAAAATAAACGGTTCTCTACTGCGAATTTCAAATGAGCTGGCAATTGTAATTGAAACCCAGACTTCTATAACTGTCAATTAGCAGTAATTTTATTTAATGCTTATTTTTTTAACTGTTTTATTACCACAACTGTAAAATACAATAAGCATCATTGATGTTCGAGCATCATGATTAACGAGTAGACAATAACAGAAGGAGACCCCACTGGCTTTCCTCCTTTTTCTAATAAATAAATAACCGGTGAGAGAAGATGGAAGATCGGGGGAACTATGGTATTCCAGGCCGTCAAATACCGCATAGACAGGCATTCCAAAATCCACTACCTTGAAAAGATGTAATTGCGTACAAAAAAAAATCCCAAAGGAACTCGCCTAATGACAGTGTTACTCGAAATCCGACTCTTTCCAAGGAAACTTCTCCCCTTTGAAGAACACTTTCATTGTTCGTTCAAATCCTTAACTTGTTAAGTCCGATTCGAAGTTGATTTAGCTCGGCTTTGTTCGAAAATCATTCTGGGCGTGATGAAAAGTTTAGTGTGATCATCTTTCGAAGTAAAGAAATTTTGTTTCCGTCCCTATTTCTACTTTGTTTGCGAGTTGTGCGATAGTTTTAGAAAATGTTTTCATTTTATTAAATTGGGAGGACAGAACTCGAGACAAAAACAGGAATACTGATTGTTTTAACATTCTAAAAATAAATAAGCACATTCAGTTGGTTTAAACAGGAACCGGAACGGTTATGAATTTGAGTACGATAAATAAAATAAAATAAAGGAAGTAATAAAAGTAATATAATACGTCGTCTAAGAAGACATAAGCCCGAAATCATAAGCTGCTTTCAATTCCATAAGAAAATACAATTATATTGGGAGAAAATTATTATACTTATGCCACAGAATGGATTTGATAATACTACTCATTTCTACTGCAGGAATATTATTTATGACGCTTACAGCTGCATTCGGCTAATTATTCAGATTAATAATTAAAGGTGTCTAAGCAGATTGATATCACAGGAATTCTTCTTTTATTTTTTCAATTCATCCGAATCATATACTTCTAAGGCTATCCTCCACACCTAGCCAAATAATAAAAGCGTCGCAAATAATGATTACAACGGAAATTTTTAATTTAGATTTTCTTAGAACACTGCAAAGTCTGGCTCTTAACGCCTTAATCCGTTAATGGAAATGAAGCTCAGCTCGGAATTCGGACCAGCGGATTAAATGTAATGGACTAGCTCTCAATTTGCGGGAGCTTATTGCTTTAAGAAGTCTATATTCAATTATTCAATCTGTAGTTTTCAGACTTAATCGATTGTTACACATCCCGTACAACGTAACCCCACTGATGAATACTCATTATCCCGCTTATAAATGTTTAATGGGCATAAACCGAACCATGATTACGTCGTTACCACCTACCTTTTTGGGTACCAAAAAAATACATTGATTTTTAGAGATATCAATCAACAGAAGATATAACTGAAACTGGTGGCTATTTACCCTGTCACCTGATTGTACTTCTGTCGACCTTTGAGGTAAAGATCATAAAAAGGAATGATATATATATATATATATATATATATATATATATATATATATATATATAAGTTAAACTTTGCACGGGAAAATCACTGTTTTTAAAAAATGCAAAGCTTTATTACAAGAAATGATATAAATGCGTAATACAAGAAAATACACGAGGAAGTGCTCACAAGCGATGCTAACTATCAACTGCCGGGCCTCTGCCCGGTTTACAATATATAACGATCATCTTAACAAAGGGCTTTGCCAAATCTATACGTTGTTTATTTACATCTCTTAATGCCGTTTGGGCTCCTGGCCCCTACTTAACTACTCCCCCCAGATTTGACAAACCCCTTTGTTAAGGACTATTTACAGGTTTCAAATTCCTACTAGCTAAAAGTCCGGGAACAGGATTTCTTCTGTACTTCTCCTCGGTTTGTCTGCCGATCCTGCATCCTCTTCTTCTGTTCCTGTCGCCGGTCCTCTGCACGCTTTGACAGGAACGATGCTCATACAGAAAATAAACAAAATTAATAAAATAAATATGAAATAAACTTAAATTAAAATCTTATCCTGCCGAGGAGTCCCTAATTTGACAATTTTTCCGGCGATCGAGGTCGGGAATCCGTCCGCGGACTGTTCCTTATTCCACGCTCCCCGGATTGCCGCTGAACTCGACCGCCGACCTGTCTCCTGAACTTGAACTTCGTCCGCGAACCGTACTTTCTTTCTTTCTTTCCGCGGAGTCCGCAGCTCCTTGAGTGTGGGCGGTCTCGCGTCGCCCTGCGGGGTTGTCGGCCCTCTCAAGTCGTACCTGGTTTCTGTTCAACAACCGCACGACCTGATACGGCCCCAGATACCGCGGATCCGTCTTCTCCGCGCCGGCAGGCGTTCTTCCTGAAACCACATCACCCGCGCGTATTCCTTCGAGCAAATCCCTTCTGTTTCCGCGTTATGTCTGGTGGGCCATTTCTGTGTTTCTGCTTTTACGGATCCTGTCCGACACGCCTGCCTGTGCTGCTGATAGGAATTTGCTAAATCGTGCGCGGTCCGAGCCCGTATCGCGGAGTGTACACTATAGTTGTAGGCTAGGACGGCCCTAGCCATCGTTCGTCCCCGTTAGACCTTTTCCGGCTTTCAATGCTCCGCGATCCCATGCACGGAGACGATTGTCGAATCTTTATCTTTAATGTATCACATGATTAAATTGGCTTGCCTTGTGCGAATCGTTCCAATAATGCCGTTCTAATTGCGTTCGCTGTTTTATTCCTAATTCGCCGGGCGTAGGCTAGGCGTGAGTACTCATCAATCGTCGTGAGGTACTTTTCCTTTTCCCAGAAGAACACGTCTATCTGGACTCTCAAACCCGGCTCTGTCGGGGTCGGTGTAACCATCCGCGGGCTTCTAGCGGTCCCTAACATACTTTACTTGGTTACACACCGAGCACTCGCCGACAATTTCTAATTGTGCCCAGCATGTTGGGCCAATAATATTCCCTTTCAGGTGGTCTAACGTTTCTTTCTCCTCTGTGGTTAGTGATACCGGTATGGTAACTATTAATTATTTCGCGTTGGCGCGTCTCCGATTTTATGGTTTCCACCATCCTGTCGCAAACTATTAGCTGGCCGGTCCGTCCTATTTGTTCTGCTAGGTAGGCTGTAATCAGCCTCTGTTCCAGCTCTCCCGAATCGGTATACGCATGATACGATCTGTCCTGATCCAGTACCTGTCAAAATCTCTACTAACTGTTCGGTCGACGCGTCTGTCCCCACGCGAACTGTCGTTGTCCGCGTATGCGCATACCGATCGCGCCCGTAGTTATTTCCGATCCCTGTACGCTCACTGGATCAACTGATCCCGCTTATCGCTGATTATTTGCGACAGTCGAGTCACTCCTGACGGAAGGTCAGATTCTGGCTCTTCCGGGGTGACAGGTGGTCTCTTCGGTCGTTCCTAGACCTCTATCGCTAAACGCCCAGTCTCTCAGGTATCTCAGGGCGAAGGGGTATCCTCTCCGGCCACCTCTGTCGTCCGCGCTGTTTTTTCGGCGTTGACATTCCTGGAGAGACAGTCTGCCACCACGTTCTCCGAACCTTGCGCGATCACGAAGTCGTACGCGGCTAGCCGCCTCTTTCCACTTCGTGATACGCGCAGACGTCTCCTTCAGTTTGTCAACCCAGACTAACGGCTTATGGTCCGTCCGGACCGCGAACGATCTCCCAAACACGTACGGCCTGAATTGTTCTATTCCCCATACGACTCCCAGCAGTTCGCGCCTATCGTGCTATAATTCCTTTCCGCGGCCGTTAGTTTCGACTCCGCGAATGCGATAGGCCTGTCGCCATCCCTCTTCCGGTTGGGAGAGGACCGCGCCTATCGCTTCTTGACTTGCGTCCGTCGTTATCACGAACTGCTGTTGAAGTCGGGGAATTTCAAGCACGGGGGGGGCGGAGCAAAGGCCTCCTTACATCGTTCGACCGCATCCAGGACTCTTGCGGTGATGCTGAACTCCTTCCCCTTTTTCAGCATCGCCGTCAAGGGCTCCGTCATGTGGGCGAACGACCGGATGAACCGCCGATAATATCCGACCATACCCAAGAACGTCCGGACCTCCTTAACGTTCTTGGGTACCGGCATTTCTTTATTGCCCTGATCTTATCCGCATTCGGACTCACTCTCGTGGCCGTAATCCTCGTGTCCTATGAACTTTATTTGACCTCTACCAACGTTGTCCTTTGTCCGGCTTGCGACCTTTCCAAGACCAAATTCTTGATCCTCTCGAATAGCTTCCGAGGTGGCGTTCGTGGTCTTTCAACGTCTTGTTGAAGACCATGATGTCGTCCATGTATATCTGGACACACCCTCATCTAATCCTTCGAGAAATTCGTCCATTAACCGTGGAAGGTCGCTGGGCATTTTTAATCCGAATGGCATCCGTAGAACTCGTAATGTCCCTTGCTCGAAACTGAAGGCCGTTTTCCACGTCTTCTGGATGCATACGTATCTGGTGATACCTGACTTCAGGTCGAGCGTGCTGAACACTCGAGCACCCGCCATCCTATCTAACATCTCTTCCAAGCGGGGCAGGGGTACCTTTCCAGCCTAGTCCTACTGTTTAATTGCCTGTAGTCTACTACGACTCTATATTTCTGTACTCCATCTGCCCCTACTTTCTTGGGGACTACCCACAGGGGCTACAGAATGACGACGTTGATCGCCGTATAATGCCCTGTTCTATCATCTCTTTAATATGTTGGCTAATTATTTTCTTTCATTGCCTGTGGGTATCTACGCGGCTTAACATACACCGGTTTTGTGCCCTCCGGTCTATGGTGTGCCGGACTCTGCCCGTTGCTGTTAACGGCTCCCCATCCTTATAAAACGTATCACCATACCGGTCTTTAATTTTCCTATTAATTTCTCTCTCGCGCGGTTTGAGCGCTCTCAACCGCCGTGACCGCGACATGTCCGCGACCTTTGTCCCACGCCTCGCGCTATACTGTCGGTTGCCCAGGGTTACTGTCCAACAGCCGTCCGTCAGTCGCTGTTCCTGTTCACCCTTTCGATTATGTCACACCCGATTATTACGTCGTATTTTCGGCTGGGCAACGTCGCGACGTGTACCGCGGCAGTTCCTGATTTACCGGTCAGTTTCCGGAGTGGTATCTCTCGCCTCGCCCTGCAGACGTTCCACTCCGGTCACGGTTCTGACCGTACATTTACACGGGTCTGATGTGGTTCCCCGGAATTTCCTGCATGCCGCAGGCGAGATCAACGTGGAATCGGACCCCGTATCTAGAAGGGCCCACAATCCCCAGGACTTAATATAGATCACGGGCAGCAAGCCTGGTCGCGCACACTCGGGTGAAGCCCCGTTACCCTGGTGTCCGCTGCCCGTGTGCCGAGACCACTCACCTCAGCTGGAGTGGCGTCGTCCGCCGGATTCCGGCCGTTGTTTCTGGCCCTTCCTCAACCTCCGGTCCTCGCTCGAGCTCGACGACGCCAACGATGACCTCTGTGAGCCTCTTCCAGTGAACCGTTGCGGCCTTTGTTCGTGGATGAAGTTCTTCAGAGTCTGACGAACCTGAAACTGACGAACTTATATTCTTTAATATGTGGTCCTTCGTGTTCCGCGATCCTTCGCTCTCGCTCGTCTTCTTGTCGCCGAGCAGTCCATAGGTTCGCCCCTAGCCGCCGCCGCGTACGAGACCGGCTGTCTGAACCGGGAGCGCATCATGGGGCATTCTCGCGCGAAGTGTCCCCTCTGCGCACTCCCAGCATACCTGTGGTCGCTGTTGTTTCTTCAGCCGGTCTTCTTGTACCCGGAAGTTGGGGTTCCTAGGTGGTTTAGGAACATTGACCAGCGGCTGTTGGTTCCTGGACGCGGGGCGGTCCGTCTGTCGAACCTCGCCGGCCTCTGCTGGCGTCTGTCTTTTTCGTGACACCACCTCCGTCCAGCACCTTTCTCCTCGTTTCTCTCGCCCGGATCGCCTCCAGAGCCTCATTGAACCCGGTGCGGCCAGACGGTGTACTGCCTTTTATCGTTTTGGCCAACGTGATTAACACCCATTGGCCAACATTTGTTTAGTGAGTTCGAGCAGAACCAGTTGTGATTGGTCCCGTCGCTCCGTTCCTTCGACCGCCGAGCCTATTTCCTCCAGGGCGGGTCGCATTCTCCATAACCTTGACGGCGTACGCTAGGTGGCTCTCTCCTGGTTCGCGCTCCATTCTAAAGATCCTTGCCCACCGTCTCCAGATCGAGGCCCTCGACCCAGCGTAGTGTTCCTTTAGCCGGTTTCGGACCTCGATCCAGGGCTGCTGGACCCGCAACCCGATTTCCCGTAAGACGGACTATCGATCCGCCCCACGAGATCCTCCACCAGTGGCGTGCAAAGTTCCGGCGGCAGCCTGCCGTCACAAATTTCTTTGTGAAGGCCGTCCGCCTTCTCTAACCACTCGGTGAGGTCGCGGGCCTGACCCTCGAACGGCCACAGGTTACCTATTCGGACCGCCAGATAGGATGTCCTATGACTTCGTGCGGCCATCCATGCCGTTGTGGCTGCGTCCATGGTGGCCTGGTCAGGTGGGATTTGGCCATGGTCTCTTTCACTATGAAGGTGGCTGGTCTCATCGATCGTCCTCTTGTCGTCGCCAGTTTTCCTGCTGATCAGACAGAAAAGAACCACGCGCTCGAAGAGGAGGTGTGTAAAGAGAGAGAACCGAACGAAAGAGAGAGAGAAGAGAGATCCGGCTTCGCACTGTACTGTTCCTGGGTTTCGGCACCAGCAAACTTTGCACGGAAAATCACTGTTTTTAAAAAATGCAAAGCTTTATTACAAGAAATGATATAAATGCGTACGAAAATACACGAGGAAGTGCTACAAGCGATGCTAACTATCAACTGCCGGGCCTCTGCCCGGTTTACAATATATAACGATCATCTTAATAAAGGGCTTTGCCAAATCTATACGTTGTTTATTTACATCTCTTAATGCCGTTTGGGCTCCTGGCTCCTGGCTATATATATCTGTGTGTGCTTGTATGAGCACACACATATGTAAAATAGAAACACTTCTGTACAAAGTTCTGAGTTCTGTACAAAAATATTATAATTACATAAAAATCATGAGGTAGTTTTATATTTTTAAGAACAGTTCATTATTCCGATTTAGCTGCTTGATCAAGTGATTTTGTACAAGAAAGATTTGTAATCAAATTATTTCAAATAACATTGAAAATGTAAATAAGACAGATGTCTACATCTCTCACTCCAGTGTATTATATCGTGTTACCTACTTTGTTTAATTTAAGTCACTTTTCTACTCCACCGTGCAAACAAGTGTGTCTTATAGACATTGATAATGGATTAGACATAGGAAAAAATTCGGTTGAACTTTTTCAAATTGTTGAAATCGGAGTGGGGGGGATTTTGGAAGAGGGTTTGGAATATCCTCATCGACCCCTAATAGGCATCTCAAATTTATATAATTAATTCATTTCGGAAGGTTAAAATAAAACTTGCGCGTAGATTTTTTTAACGGCTCTTCAGTTACCAACACAATAAAGTCTGCCATAATATTCGGAACCTTCGAGCAACAGTCGAATATACATAAAATGTGTACACTCAGTTTTAAATTTAAACTTCTCCCTGTCACGACCGCTTTGGGGCCTGTATTGTCCGTGCAAATAAGTCCTGGAGTAAAAGGATTTATTGGAGGGAGGGCGAAGGTGAATAAAGACATTTAAAAATTGACCTAAAATCGGGGCCCTAAAATCCGATGGCAGGAGACATAGTGCGAGTGAGCTTGGAGCTAAATTAAACTCCATTGTCGGGGTCCCGTAAAGTCCCAGGGTCTTAACAAGTTTCCCCTTTTCCATTTCCCACCCCCTCTCCTTTTTCGACAGGCTCTGTTGACAACTCATTCAAGCAAATGCCAACCGACCGAAGAATGTAACGGGAACAATATTTAAAATCGATGTTTGACCCCCCGACACGAATATTGAATTGCCTCGCCGGCAAGTAACAATTTTGAACTCCAACCGAGCCAAGGTTGCCGTGACCACAAATCATCACTAATTTGCGGTGGGATAAATCAGGGCGGCGGGACCCCCCGCAGTTCTCCGATATTTCCTCTGTTTGGAAACCACCCGAGCGGGCTCCACTGGAATGGGGTTTTGCCAATTTTATACACATTACACGCAATTTTATATCGAATAATACAGGATGGTGAGAATAATGTTGGCTTTAACTGTTAGTTGTGTTCAATTAAATTATTATCAGTGGGTTAAATTATAATGAAAATGTAAAAAAAAGGAGGCAGGTGTCTACTTCCCTCACACCTGTGTATTATATCGTGGTAGTTCCCGTCTCATGTTTCTACTCCATACATAGTGTATACGAAGTGTGTAAAAACATTCATAATAGATTAACCGGCACAGCACACTTGCGCTATAACAATGATGTCTAAAAACAAAAAAATATTGGGCTTTGGAAAAAATTAATTTTTAATTTTTTTAAATTGTTGAAATCGGAATGGAAAGATTTTCAAAGACTCCCCAGCTCTGAATAATATATAAGGTCAACTTCTTTCACTTTCACTTGAAGCCCTTATTTATTATTAGGCGAGGTATTTTTTCTATTAAATAGAAAAAATATTTCTTCCTTCTCCAGAGTCGGTCCCGTGTTGAACATTATCTTTTTTATTTCATCTGTTTTAACTGTGGCCCCCTTTTCCGTTCGGTTTACGATTTCCTTTCTCTGTCTCTGCCTCTTTCTCTCTCTATTGACATTAAAACTAATTAAACCCTTTTTGGCTGTCTTGGTCCTTCAAGAGCCACGGTATTCTAGCGGATTAAATTGAAAACTGTTAATATTTGAACTAATAATTCGTATTTTTGTAGCTGATTCCGTCTTATTGGTGGGATGTTTGAATGTTTTACTCTCATTATTACTACATAAACATTATATGTTGCATTGGATTTATAATTAACGGCCTCTCCGTGCAACCTGTGTTCGAGTGACGGATTTTTTAGAGTCGATTAGGAATTTGAATTGAAGGGCACCTAGGCCCTGTACTCTCGTTTGTCCTGTGCTAGACTGGTTCCCCGGGAACCGTGAACAGGGATCGTAGGTTCCGAGTCGTCTACCGAGTGTGGGGGAAACCTCGAAGAGGGAAAAAGCTGAATGTCTCGATGTTAGGGGAGGAGGGCATCGGAGAAAGCAATTATTTCTCCGTCAGCTCCCACAGATCTTAAACAATGCCAGAACCGCGAAAGTTCATTTACTCCGCGGCCAGAAGAACTCGGGGCAATTAACCTTAAGAAAGGATTATGAAAATTGTCGCCCTTTAGGCGGTAGGTCCTTTAGGAAGGGAGCGAATTGAGAAAGGCGGCTTTTCAGCGGCGGACTGAAACGGGCCCGACAGAACGTAGGATAATAATAATTTTAATTATTATTCCGACGACTTCAAATTATGCCCTCAATTACAATTTCTCTTCATCCCCGGCTAGTATTGGGAGTTGCGGTTTTATAACTGCAAATAGGACTCAGTTGTTCCCAAAAATAAAATACCCAAATTCCACAGACTATTCAATTTCTTTAAACAATGAAACAACTTTTATAAGTACAATTGCGAAAAGTATGTTATTTTTTATACCTTTTATTTCTCTCGATAAAGAAGCCACCTCGATAATTATGGCACTTTTGACGTGTATCCGTGCTACAGAAAGTGTTTAGGCCAGTGGCGTTTAAGCCGTCGTGAGAGGGTTAATGGACGGGTAGCAGAGGCTTCAACAACTGAATTGGGACGAAGAGTGAGGCGGGAATGAAACTTTAGGAGCGGGAATTTATTCATTCGTCAACTGTCGGTATGTTGGGTGAATGATGTGATTTGAAACATACCGCGGGGCGCATTGAGGATGGTTCGGTGTAGTTTTGATTGGAATTTTCGGATGTTGGATTTCTCGGTGGAACCCCATACCGAATGTCGGTTCCAATATGACTTTGTGTATTGTCAGTTTGTTAGGTAAAATCAGTTTTGATAACCTTTTGATCCTTAATTGTCCGAATAGTCCAAATTTACGGTTTAACACGATTCATTCGAGTCGGGTTTGGGGAGCAGACTATTCTAGCCCACATTCGCGAGTGATTGGAGTGAGCAATCTATGTTCTCGGGTTTTCATTATGTAACTTTCCCTATTACCCTACCGACGTTGTGCACAAACAAAACTGTTTTTAGTCGTAATATTAATGCATATAAATGTAGAAAGGGCCGGCACATTATTCAACATTTGCGAGTGAGTGGAGTGGGTGTAACCTGTGTGTGTTCTCGGGTTTTTATTATATAACTTTCCCTATTACCATACCAACATTGTGCCGTATAAAAAAAAATTATTTAGTCCGAATACGATATGAATGAATGTAGAATGGCCTGCGAGCGGACATGCCTGTATGAAAACAACATTTGTATATTGTCTACGATATCCTTTGTATATTGTAAGAAAAATAAATTATTTGTAATTATAATTGTAAGGACTAGTCTGGGACCGCGGGTGACCCCGGTTCGATACCGGCTGCGGAATGACTTTTTTACCTATTTGAAAGAAAATTGTTCAATTTTGCATCCACCTAGCTCTGTTGCTAATGATCGCAGCGACTAGCCTGTGACTTAGCAATGTTACACTTGTCGAAAAGAACAATTTCCTGTATCATAAGGCCCTGTACGAGGGAAAAAAGTAAAAACGGATTAAACGTGTCAACCTTGTAAACTCCAGTTTAATAATTACCGAACAAATGTCCAATTGTACCATTTTAGCCTGGATTCCGATTCCCAGGTAGCGAATCGGATTTCACACGAGTGGAACCCACTAATTGAAGTATTTAAATGTGATCTAATTATCATCAATTAATTATTGTCGTTTATTGTCAGTTAGCGTGCGCAAAGCATTTGGAGAGGATAGGGGACAAGAAGGCAATAATTGGGATCTGAATCGGGGCAACATTAAACCCACGATGAGGAGTAAATAAATTAGTTCAGACCTTAATTTTCTACACTTGGACAGGTTAGAATCTCTGACTTGGAATCCAGATACAAAACTCAAACGTACAGAAGCGAAACGTGTAATTAAACGACATAATAAAAATAAAAAAAACAACTTAGATTTCAAGAGAGATCCTAATGCTTGGGGTGGTAAGGACCACTTAGATTATCCCTCGGGAATAATGCTCTTGAAGATGCTCGTAGAACGAGAAGCGAATAATTAAACCTTTTGAATTGGTTTAGGGCAAGTGTGTCAAACGGATGAATTTTGAAAGTATAACAATTCATAAAAAAACTCGTTTTAAACAAATTTAATTTAATTAAACTCTGAAAATTTTGTAATTAATTTTGTTCTACAATTTTTGTTTTGTCGATACATTTTGTAAAGGGATATTTGAATAAATATGAAACTTTTTCTAATGTACTCGCACTTAACACAAACTAAGGGAAAAACACCCGATCGTTAGGGTGCACACACCCAAAGATGAGAAGAATCCGCAATTATTTAGCTGCCAACCCAATATTTTACGATTGTACAGCTCCTTCCCATTTGACATCTCTAATTACGGTCCAATTAGGCACAGTGTCTGTCAGTCAAAGGGGAGGGTTGCACTGGTTTAATTAGAATAAAAGAAGCGTTAACTTTTTTCTGTCTTAACTATTTTTCTGTGCATGTGGAAAAAGTGCCATCATTGGGTGGTCTCTTTTATCGAGACATTCATGTGAAAAGAAAACACTCATCAGTTGTAATAAAAAAAAGGTTAAAAAACTATTTTTCAGTTCCAAATGCCTTTTTACTTAAAAGATTTGTTTGTATTTGTGCAAACGATTTAGGACATCTGAGGTTGTTTTATGTTTCGATATGTTTTGTAAATTTGATTAAACATGAAGATTTTTATAACGTACTTGTATTTATTTGCCGGGAAACAAAGGTAGAAAGCGTGGACACGTTATTATTTATTGTGTCAGGATTGTACCAGGTCCGACCCAGCTGACATCTCTAATTAGGCTGTTAGGCTCTGATTAACCAAATGATTTTGACGCACTCTGGTTTTGGGGCGAACGGAGTGCCAGAAGGAGAATGCCGCTGAGGGCAACTGACTGCTTTGATCTTACCCGTCGGGTTTGACGTGCCCTTGTTTATCCCCGTTGCCCTTGCACCCCAGCTCGCATCGATTGCGGGGCAAGGCGATATTGCCATTGTTATTCAACACACACACACACACACACACACTGATTCACTTACGGTCCAGGACGATGGAACCAAAATAACCAGTATTGTTTTCCGCTCCAGATGAAACGGCTTCCCTGCGGACGGGATCATAAATCATTTTAATTCAACTCTTAAGCCGGGCGTCCCTTCCCAATTAATTAGCTAAACCTGATGGGCATCAACGCTGGCGTAATAAACGGTCTATAACATTGAAATGTAATCTGACAAATATATTCAACAGGCAAACCGGCCAGACTGGCGAAAATTTCACGTTTATAATGCCCCGGTCATGTATATCGGGACCTGTCCCCTAATTGAATAGAATACACCAAGAAAACCTTGTTTTCGAACAGTTCGATAGCGGCTTTAGTTGTTGCAAAAATAGGTCGGTTTGTAATGCGTATTGATTGAAATAAATTCCGTACGAACATCGCTGTCCAATCTTTTTTTCAACAATCCCCGAAAAGAAAAATTTTCTTTAAGACTTACTTGCGATAAAATCATGCCAACTACAAGAATTGGTACCACGACAGATCATGTTTTCAGTAAATCTTCGTAGAAGAATCCACCTTTTTCAGTAGAAAAAATTACTTCGCAGACTTTTGTTTCATATTTTAGTTACAACATTATCGGATCGGAAGATAGTATGCATACTGATATTTTAATGAAAATAATTAAAATTAGAAGGCATTTTATTCGATAATTTTAAATTGTTTTTCAAAGACTTTAATTTGGATTTTGTATTCCCTTCATTTAATACTACCTATATAACCAGCTGTTCATTCCTCGTGTTAATCGTTATTAATATTATTAAATTCAATAAAATCGCCAATATGTAAACTTAAACACAAAATAACACATTTCTAACATAACAATAAGTTTCACTTCAGTCGCATGTTGCTTTCACGAGTTCATTTTCTGTTTATTTCGGTTTGCTCGAATGGTTACGAAGTAATGACTTCGATACAATTGAGTGAAGTACAAATGAGAGCTTCTGAACAATAAAAACTTCCAATCCGTTTCACTCGAAAGAACCCGCTTAAACGTGACTTTGAATATTTAAATTGGCATAGGTTCATTCGTTCCGCGGAAGGTATAATGATGCCGGGCACAGAAAGCAACCAATGCTCCCGGGAGTATAAGAAGATTGTTGATTTCAACTCGTCCGTAATTCCACGTTGAAAATGCTAAGGGATGACGGGGGAGTGGGGGACTTTTTCCCGATGAAGAATACGGAGTTCCAGAATACTTTAATCCCCTAGAGTTCGGAGCTGCTCTAATAATTGGGCACTTCTTCCCTATCGAACCCCCCCCTGTATAGGAGTAGCCCCTCTTTGTCGGATTTTAATCAGACTCTTGTTCATTCCGCGTACGGGGCCGGTTTGATCTTTAAGAAGCTCCGAAATGGCGAGCCGACAATCCTAGAAACTTGCGCCAGAAATTTCCGTCGTAATTAGACCGTTCGGTAAAAACGAAAAATAAGTGCCGCCACGAAAAGTAAAGCTGCGAAATACGGAAATAGCCATGCGTATTTATTGTTCAACAGCTTTTTGAAGTGAAATAAACATCTTCGTATTCACGTGTCCATTGCCTAATAGTGCATAAATAGTGTTCCTAAGTTATATCATTTTTGTGATGATTTCGTGACTTTTTCCCTTTATAGGCAATAAAGTTTTTTCATTTTGTTTTTTTTCTTTGAATATAGGGGTGCATCTTATAATCGACCACATGTATAATCCACGTGTATTATTCGGAATAATAAGTTGAGAAAATAATTACACTGCAGTCGGAATGCAGCTCCGTAAGCTGGTCACATCCTGGTTTTTCAAATCTGTGTTTCACTAGCGACAGCAAGCACTTGTGTCGCACTTTAATGGAGTCATTCGTTTACATTTTATTTCGCTCGTTACGCTAATCACTCCTTTTGTCGCTCTTTAAGCGAGGTCTAACTTTAAAACGAAGTTAAAGTTTTGAAAATAATGAACGTCTTTTGTTTTGTCCGGGACATTATCCCTTTTGCCGATTGTCGGAGTAGGAAATTTATTATTTTCCATTACTCCCGGTTTCTTCTTTCTTCCATCAATTAAAAACAATAACTGGTCGGCGTTCTGAACAGTATGGGCGGAACAATGTTCACCGCCCTATGATAGTCGGCAAATTGCATTACGAGGTACACCGGCCGTTGGAGTAATCCAATATTGGGATCCCTTTGGGGGAGGCCCTAATTTGTGGGTTGGTGGTGGGGGGCTGTGATTCTCAATGTTATGCCCCATAATGCTCCAACGGGGTCAGTTTCCGACCGTCCTGATTTGCACAATTTGATTAATCAACTTCGATTGGAAAACCCGGTATTGAGTGACGGAGAAACTTTGCAATAACCAGCCGGGCAAAAAAGTTATTTCAGAAATCGGTAATATTTACCTGTTTTGCCTATTTTTTGCGGCACCGGTTGGTTTGGTCTATGGGATCTTGGCAGTGTTGTTCTAGCTATGCATTTATAAGCAGTTGCGAAATGAACAAGATTTTATCGGCATGTAGATTGAGCGATCGTGTTTCAACACGGAGGGAGTTCACATCGCGAGATGCTGAATCGTGTCCGGTTTACGACGACTTTATTTTGCAATCAAATATTGAAGAAAATATATGTCTGGCATTGTTGAAAGAAACACCGTTGAATCGGTTCCCGTCGACCAAGTTTATCTACGTTGGAAACTGTTCAAGATTAGGTGAATGCAAGTAGGGTTTGGTCATAGAAGATTTAGGCCTTCGGATGAGAGCTTTTTTCCCCACTGGGGTACTGAATGAATGAAAGTGCAGGCTCTCTGCTCATAATGAGCGGATGCTGTTAAGCAGATTTAGAGATAGAAACTAGGTTGTTATAACGGCTCCCCTCTTGATTACTGAAAACAAATATGTGGTATGGGACTAATAAATAGAAAATATTTCCGGACGAAATATATCTCTCGATCAGAAAAAATTGCATTTTGAAATGGTTTTTCTAAGTAAATTATTGGCACGGTGGAGTCATACGGGGGAGGAGTTGGGTAATACGGTTTATTTCTAATGATGTCACGCTATTTTCTGCCTTTCCCAAGATTCCGAACTATATATTCAGGAGGGATGACATATATTACTCTGAATAAGACTTATTTTTCCCGAACGGAGTTTCTTGTAGACGGGGGGGGGAGGGGCTTTCACGGCGGAGCCTGAAATATCGGATGCAATTTTCCGAGATTGTCGACGCGCCTATGAGAAGTCCTTCGAGATCAAAGATGTTTACAGTCTGTCTCGGAATTACCTTTTTTTCGTCCCGAGCACCGGATATTTTTATTTTGTCGCGAAAAAACTGCAGAAATACGAATAAATGCGGTCGCTTTTAATCTTCGAAGTCTCGTTTCAAGTTCTGTGATCGATAAAATTTGAATTCGCTGCAATTGGTTTCGTTTCTACCTTGGAAAATGTTATCAACCCACTTCGGGTCTTTATTGCCACACACAACTTATAAGTGTTCGCATAATTGGCCACGTATGACGAAAGTGACACAGCTGCCTTTATATTAATCTAACGATCTCTCGCAATTAGACAGTTCTTTCATTTTTGCCGAATTTTATTTCCGAGGTAAATGGGACGAATGAAAAGGCGATTGAAAGGGGAGTGTAATGGCTAGGAGGGGGAATCGCTTAGAGAAGTGTGGGTTGGAGAACGCGCCGACATAATGACAATACCTTGGAGTAAGCGGAGACCCCCTAATCACCATGTGATCCTGAGGGGACGATTGGGCAACTAAGCTGAGACCTTTTTCTTAATCCTTCTTAATCATTCCTTTTTCTTAATTTTTTAATGATCGAATTCCGAGTTGGTATACGAGGTGACAACGAGGGATAGTTTTATAGGATGATGAGGTTTATCTATAATATTTTCGCTAACCCCCCACCGATTGAGCCCTAGAGTTCGTCAATTTAGAATAAACGTAGGTGTAGCAGTCCTCACTAAAATTGCTAAAACGGGCATTCCGCATTATTAAACTACACTATTCCAAAATCTCCTGTCATTTCAACTTTATTGTAGCATTCCATGTCAGAATCAAATTTAAATTTTTACCTTTCGACGTTTGCCGGTTTTCAGTATTTTTAGGCGTCCCGACAGACTTGTCTGAGATTTCGCAGAACTTCAAATTTCTTAGTTATTTTAATATAGTTTACAATCGATTTTTTCATTTTCTCGGGGTTACGTCATCAACTCGTTGCCATTTAAATAATATTATTTTTCGATTATAATATTTTCCAAGGTGTGGGGAGATTGTTTATATTAAGATATTTTCTTTATTGCACGATAAGACTCCTGCCACATTTTTATTATATAGCAGTGTGGTGATACGTATGTCCTGCGTATTGTTTATAAACATTTTTAATTGTTTTTTCATTTGTTCTACTCGATAAATAGATATTGTTACGTGGTGTAATATAGTTGATGCGACAAATCGATTTTTTTTTTCATTAAGTCATTAAATATTTACTAATTGACCTAATTCCTCTCCTGTTGTTATGCATAGAATTGCATTCGGTTTTATTGACATACAATTTGAGCAATAATTGGATTTAATGCTCGTTGGGCTCGGAGTACACAGGACCGATATCTGTTGGCGAGTTGCACAAACTCTTGTACCCGTGACGCATGCTGATTCGTATTTCCCGGTAAAATAAACTCTCAGCGTTTTAGTGCTCCGATTAATTAAAGAGTGGGGAATAGTCGAATTAACGGGGTGGAAAAAGGAGGATTTAATTGCATTATAAGAAAATATTTAATTATATAATTATTTTAAATTATATTCGAGGCAATAGCCGCCGAGAGTACCTTTTTTTTATGTATGAAGATATTACGATGCCTAATGGCAAATAATATTGATCTATAACATCCGATAGGACATGTTTATTTCCAAATAAAACTATATCAATGGCCCCAAATTGTAATAAATCGAAGAAATGAAAATAGGAACATTTCAAACGATTTTTGTTTACTCTCAAAATATTTAGGAGTAGTTTCTTCTTTCCCTAGTCGTTCGTAATCTTGTGGATAAGTAGTAACCTTCATTCAACATTTATATTACAAATGGAGTACCGAGTATCGGTATAGTTTTTGTTTCAAACTTTATAATTTAATAAACTTCCCGCGGCAGTGTAATAAAATAACGCAGTAATAATGAAATATCCCTGCCGCAGCCGTAGGGTTTATTCTTCTTCGAAATTATTGTTTCGTCTAGAACATCATGCTCACATATGCGGCGGCGGCTTTCTTTTAACATTTCTTTTTAATAAAGCCTCTTCTATAGCTCAATATTCGCGACCGAATCCCCGTTTTATTGCCCAGCAGGCATCGTAAATGGCAGTGGAATTGGATTTCCCAGTTTGGCTTACCCAAGGAATCCGTAGGGTCGTATTTGTCGGAATCTTTTTCGAATAAAACGTAGGTGGTGCGGGTGGTTTATTATTGAATGTAAATTCTGAATTTGTTTGTTAGGGTCAATTTTGATGTCCGACTTAGTGACGGCCTCGGTGGCCCTACTTAAGTTGTTTACTTAGACAGAGTCCAAGGTGGAGACTCGAGCCGCGGGGTGGGTACATCGTTAAACAACAGGGTTGACGACCCAGTGGGTAGATGACGCGACCACTCTTCGAGTCATTCACCTCCACTGTGTTCTACCAGGTTGGTTGTTATAATTGCGGTGTTTCGGTCGCGAGTAAGCGACGTTGCCAGAACTGGGAAGGGATGTAGAGGAGTCATTCCAGGAGACTGTTTTCAGGATACCCCGACCCGGCGTTGGCGGATGATGCACATTGCTCGCTAATATTGCATATTAGTTACTAATTGTTGTTGAGAGAACTGTGTCCCGAATCGGACTGTGCCGGATCTGTTCGAACCGCAACTCCGCCCGGCTCAGAAAGGCCATGCTAATCCTTCAAAGGGACTTTGTCTAAATATCCGCGGCTGTAACCGGATAGAACACGGACAGAGAGCCATTTCAAATACAGTCTGGCTATGAGAATTCAGTTAATGTAATTTGCTGTTGTAAATCCGCCGGACTCCACGGCTGGCTCTCCCCAATCGACAGTAACTTGGAAATTACCGCTCCAATTACCCCTTTTTCAATTACTATTCTTTATGAATGCCCATTTTGTGTTTGAGGGCGGCGGCCCCTTATATCTCCCGTTTTTTATGGGAAAGTGTTATGGAACATAACTGAATTCTAACGAGCGTACAGGAATTAACGATTTCCTCTCTATTGTTTAATCGGCCGACTAATTAACAATTAACTCCGTCTGATTAAATGAGGAGAGCCCATACGCTGTACTGAGTACATTTCGATGCTACTCTTATTAAGCCTAAGTACCCCCCCCCTCTACATTACCGGCGCCGCACAGTCTCAAATTAATCACATTTTCGCGGTTTAAAAAGGAAATTCGAGCTCAACCAGGCCATTATGATATGGCCAATGACCTTAGTATGGAACGATATTTCACAGGTTGAAAGGTAAATATCTACCCTCTAGGTGCTAATTATAGGACATTATATAAGATTTATAATTAACGGTCTTTCCGCGCAACCTGCTTTCGAATGGCTCATATTTTAGAGTTAATTGGAAATTCGCTCTGACCGAAGCCAAACTCACGTTTGTCCTCTGCTAGACCGGTTTCAGCTTTTTGCCGTCTACACGGTGAATAGATTTTAGTTTTTTTGTTTCTAATTCGTTCTCTCTTCTTACTAGCATGTGTGAATGTATTGCTCTCAATTCTTCAGGTTCCTCAACCTGACCGGTTTCTACCGTGTCTACGAGTATTTCTCCGTGTTCCCGAACAAAGCACCCCAGTAAACCCTCGCACAACGCGATCCACAAAATTTATATCGGGGGAATTTTGGCCTATTGGCCGTCGGGGTTTCAGTTTTGAAAATAGCGGAAAGCAATTTCCCCCTCCACCCCGGCTATTTCCCGTCCGCTTCCGGAGTAACGGGTCGGAAAAGACTTTTCTATTTTGGCATCCGGTTTCATCGGCTTTGGCGGGGTTTCAAAACCGGCCCAAGTCCGTCTAAACTCCGCAATGAAACTCACTCGTTAATTCCCCGCGAACAGTCTGAACCAATTAACTAAATGAATGACGGAGGGAACGAGAAATGGGCTCTATTTCACGTGGGACAACTCTCGGTACTCAAATTATATTCTAATTTTCAGATTGCTTTACTCCCCCCCCCCCCATAGGTTGTGAAATAGAAACAATGCACTTGTCTGAATTGGAACATCATCCTTCCTCTGTTTTCACCGGTATCGTAAGGAAATTTTAATTCAATTACAAATTTCATCTAATTAAACGAGCTCCAGAATGATAGAACGGTGGAACTGCGGTTGTAAGACTAGAGCGAGACGCCTCTTATATAATGAGAGTAGTTCCACCGGGATGGTACTGTGCACAAAACAAGTTTATTTAGTTTATTGTACACAATATTCGTGTACATGAACGTACAGAGATCTGCGGTCTTGCATGCATGTATCAAACAACATTCCGATATTGTCTGCAGCATCCTATTTATATTCAATTGTATAATTTGTAATTGAATACTGGCCAAAGTGGACGGCGTTAAAGCTTGGGGCCCGGGTTCGAATCCGGGTGGCGGACTGAATTTTACTTCAATTACATTTCTCAACTGAATTCGTACGTCGCCTAGAAACATTCCGAGGACATTAAATCGGGGAATTGAAACTCGTAGGTGGTAGGATTTATCCTGAATTCTTGAGTGACATTTTTTTAAAAGCTAATTCAGGAATTGATAAAATATGCAAGTGTACACCATCCGTTGTTTTGCAACACAACCATCGGTTGTTTTGCATGGTTGGGGGGCGGGGGGAAATTGGTTTCGGCAACGCCCCGGAACTTTCCTTATCGGAACTCCCTGCTCGTGCCGAAACCGACGAAGTTTAGGGAATCTCCGAACTTCAACTTAAGCATCCCGGAAGCTTGGACCACGCGGATTTCAAAATATTTCCACTTCTCATGCATCCGGTGGCAGTCACAACCGGGTATAACGCCCGACATGTTCGCTTTATCGACACCTGAGGGTGGTTTTTATATCGTCTCGTCACGGGTTCTATTGGCGAGAGATACATTCCGCGATTGTACCTATTCAAATTGTTGATACGATAAATAACAAAAAGAAGAAATGGGCCCAAAAACAACGGGAGTCTGTTGTGAAATGTGCACCTCTTTCAAAGGGAAAGCATTTATTATAAGGTTCGGTTCGGCGGCTTCCCTCTATTAGAATTCATCGAATAACGAGTACGCTCGGTACAGAAGCTTTGTTGACGAGAACAGCGCAGACGGGCTGGGAGTACTTAATGAAGAAGGCGTTCTCAGAAATGGGAAGATCGGTCGTCAGATACTCCGGGACTGGAACAAATATCGAGGATAATACTTCAAACTTCAAAACCCATTATCAATCTTATTTTCCACTCTTTGGTTTCGTCCGAAGAGAAAATATAATCGTCTACAAACTTTCTATCGAATTGATAGACTTTTCTTTTTTATTTATTGCACAATGAACAAACGTCTGTTATAAGTACAGCAGCGGAAAGTTTATTTATTCTTTTTATATATGGCGGGAAAATGAAATTTAAATAAAATCCCCAACATGTAGGTTGAACTGTAGGAATAAAAAGAAATACAAAGTGCGCGAGGGAGCTAGGTTTCTCTTAATTAAGATCCTCCGGGCTTTTATTGACTAGAGGTCGGCGAACCCCGAACATAAATATCCCCGATATTCCGCCTTAGGAGAATCGCAGTTAATTTGGCCGTTAATTGGCTCCGGTTCGATTTGTGGGGGATACAAATAAAGAAGCTTTAATTAAACGGGTGTTCCATAAAATCGGATTCGGTTTTGATTTGACCCCGATTGGAAAGGGGGGGGGTTTAAATAGAAATCCTTTGCACGAGTTTCTACCCTCAAATTCGACGACCCCGTTGATGACAGGTATTTATAGGGTTGTCCGACCCCAGGTATGATGCAACCATAGCAACGAATAACGCGTGTTAAAAAGGTCAGTGTCGGGGTGTGGTAAAAAGCGACCGAGCGATGCAGCTTGACTGTTAGCCAATCATGTAGTTATTAAATTTGAAATCTAATAACCCGAGCGGACACCATTGATAGGAAGGGGCCCTGCAACGTTTCCGAAATCTTACCGGAACCTCTGCGGTAATTGGCGATTTTTCAATTAAGTCTTTCCATCAGCGAGGTGGACGGTCTGACCATACGATTTTCCAGAAATTAACATTTTTACTCTCTTACTCATTTCAATTGTTCGACAGAGGGAAAACTATTTATTATTTTGTCTATTGAAAGTGCCAGATTGAAATTTGTCGTTCGGTCAGTACTGTTTGGACTCCTGCGAAAATGATTTCACTTCTGCTAAAAACAATTTTTATCTTAACCGAAAATTCCGGTGAATGTTTTTTTTCTCCCAATTCAGATCGGGACTCCCAAAAGTGGCCGCCACTATATATATATATATATATATATATATATATATATATATATATATATATATATATATATATAAGAGAGACTGAGGTACTTATGGCATGCTGTAAGTATAACCGTGGTATCGGCTTAGGAAGTGTCTGGGGACCACGAAATGGGGCATTTCTTGCCTTTCCCTCCCCTACCCCGAATGCTTCACCAACTTATCAGAATTTAGGGCCTTTTTACGGCGCCGAGGCTGTTTGCGCGTCAAGTAGGCGGTCTACTAGGGGGTTTCGTTATAGGCGCGTAAGCCTCCCCGCTTATTACAGGGAAACGAACTTACGACGTTAGCGCACTTAGCGTCAATTAGTTAGCAATGTCGGGCGGCACTTAGGGACGTTGGTTGTCTATTATTAAGCGACCGAGACGATCACAGCAACGGCTGGGTGGATGCTCCATTACTGAGGGAATAATAAAAAATACAAAAAACAGACAGTACTTTTCGCGAATAATAAAATATACTGACCACAGCTCGTTTGTATTTCAACGAATGTTAAAATGGTAAACTAATGCATTAATTGGATTCCTGAATACTGTGAAATTCGAAATATTCTTTATGGATATTGTTTCTGTTTTGCATAAATATTTAATTCCGTTTAAAATTAGTGTACACTCTTGTTTCCATTAAGGGGTGAATTTTTATTTAGTTATGGCCGATATTGTCTGATTTGTACTTTTACATTGTTACAATGCTCTATAGTTAATTACAATTTTTTCTCTTCCAAACTGGGACTCGCGAAGCGTGCTGTGTACTTCTGGAACACAAACGCCATAAGCGATCACTGTCTAGCAAAGACGAGACACGAAACAATCATCACTGTACCAGAGGTGAGTATCTAAGTTAATAATAGTTTCTTGAATTGTTCTGTAATAACGGTGTAAGTATAATAACAGAGAACAGAAGACCAATTAACGGAGGTTCATTCGACGGTTATAAAGATACTAATTCTTTGTTTCTTTTTTTATTTATTGTACAATCAACCATTACAGTTATTAGAACAATCGCGGAAAGCCTATTGCTTTATCTGTTGTTTCTCTCGATAAAGAAGCCACCCAGTTATGGCACTTATGACGTGTATCGGAGATACAGATTTTTGTCCTCCTGGTGAATTGTTGTTATGAAACATACCGGGGAGCATTAAGGATGGTTCGAAGGACTTTGATGAATCTCCGGATTCGAGCGATGTAGCGATATCTCGGTGGAACCACGTTCTACCCCGAAAGATACAAATAAAAGTTCTTCATTGCTTAGGGAATTTTACGAAACATAATAGATATAACGCTCAGGCTGTGCCCTCAATAGACAAATTGTCATTTCAGAAAGAAATGTTCCAACTACTGCAAACAATTGAGGAAACGCTTGTAGGATAATGTATACAATTGTACCAGTGGTACGATATTGTATTTCCGTAATGTTTTTTTTTCGTGTATTTTCCAGTAAAAACCGAAACTTAGTTGGTGATTGGTACGATTTGTATAAAAATCGTGGCTCGAGAATCCAGAAGGACCGATTTCAGATTGGTGCTCTGAAAGGATACTATTGAAGGATACTACTCCTAAAACTCAAACACTATTTACCAAAGGCGTGAAATAAAATGAGTCTCTAAGTTAATAGTTCGTTAAATTGCTCTGTAATAACGGTGCACGAAGAAACGTGTCTCTGTATCATAATTTCATTTTTCGCCTGAAGTGCATTAGTGAATTGCATGTCCTCGATGACAACGAGGATAATTTGATTCAATTAGAATGAGATACATATCTCACTTCGTGACGACTTTTGACGGAGTATGGCCAAATCCGCGAATATTTTGGAAATTCAAAACTTTCGATATTTTAACTTAACAAGTATTTCTCTCTTTGGAACCACAGTTGACGGAGTATGGGAAATTGTATTTTGGTGAATTTTGATTTAATTATGGTCGATACCGCCCGATTTTCATTGCTTATTCATTGTAATAAAGAACTACCGTTACTTAGTTTATTTTTCTTCCAGATTGGTGTTCTGAAAAACTGTTTTGTACCTTGCTGGAACACAGACACGTACTTAAACGATCACTCTCCCGCAAAGGCGAGTAACATGAAATAGACTTAGAAGTGAAACAGAGTTGTTAAATTGTTGTGTAACGGTGTATGAAGACGTCTGTGTGTCATCATTGCAGTGAAACTTTATTTAATTTTTTGGCCCGATTTCTGAGTTTCATGGATTCAATAAAGTAACCTAATAATAATGTTAAAACGAACATTACAAACCTAAGTTGCTTGGAAACATTTCTTTCCGAATTAAATTTATGATTTTCATTCATCTTTTTGTTAAGCTAGACCGGTATTTCGCCACAGCTGTTGCCAATGAAACCTATGTTACTGGAAAAGGATCGAGTTTGGGTATTCTCGGATAACATTTTTAATTTTCTCCCCCTTGCAGTGTTTTATATTTCATTTATATGTCCGGAAAACGAGGCGTATTTAGTCTCCTTTAAAAGGAATATCGAAACTGCGATTTACTTGAGTAAAATAGGGTATTAGGTAATGAGCTTGTAGGTTTACAAACTCAATTTGGGTAATAATAAAACTATTTCCGAGCACCGAGGGTTAATTACAATTGTGTCGGAAACTGAAAAACAAAAAACACCCAGTACTTGTTAAATTGGGTTTTTTGATTGGATTTTCTTCCGATCCCATTGTGAATGTTGAAAAGGCTCGGTTTAGGGGGGAGGAGGAGGGGAAGCTATCGTCCGGGGTAATTTAGTCTTGTAGGCCTTTTTGCGCCGAGTACTTGTTTTAAAAGGCTCAATTTGAGTCCAGTTCACAAGCCCGAGAATAGCGTTTTCGCTCTCGGCGGTGAAAACTTTAAATTGTTACCTGGTTTGTATCAGACACGGTGGCGGGAGCCCCATGCAAATTTCGGGGCCCCGTGGCTTTGAAATTCCTTTTGAAAACGACCCGAGGCCCCATCCGGGCTGTTTTACATACTGGACGGAGGCGGGGTTCAAAAGAATTTCCCCGAATACCTCCTGCCAACCGCCCGAGTATCCGAGTTTATTCGCCTGGCCAAAGCTTACCAGAATATTGACCGATTTTTTCCCGATCAAATTTACCGAACCTGAACGATAGAGTATCGAGACCCGCAGACGCGGGGAGTAAGAAAATAGAGATGAAAATAAAGCGAAGGTTTCCGCGATCGGAACTTGATATTATCACAAAGCAGCTCTCAGGTAGGATCGTGTGATACTGTGGCGACAACCTCGGTTAGCAGGGGGTAGGGGTGTTTGGATACCATCTGAGCCTGTTCTAATGGAAGTGTCGGACTTTGATGACGGAACCAGTACGGGTTGCGAAACGCCGGAAGTAAAGGGCCCCAGAAGGAAAGGGCGAAAGCCGTTACAATGGAGCCCGCTCGGGTGGTTTCCAAACACAGGAAGAACCCGGAACACCGGGTGATCAACCGGTGAGAGGAGACAGAATCGAGAAAACTAAAATCGGTTAAGACCGATTTAGGGTAAACCCTAAACCGGTTTCCTCTCCTCGCCCCGTGCGAGTCAGCCTGCAATATTTCCATTATATTACGATTTGTAATTTTATTATTTTTTCTAACTGTAGGCAGATTCATAGTGTAACTGCAGTTCAATCGACATTTGAATAATACACTCTATACAATGCGGGTGTACTTGTGAACGGACGATAGCTCACAACGTTAAACAAAAAATATAAGCGAACGTAATACTCGTGGACGTGGACCGACATACCTAAGTACGTATTTTCTCCAAAAATTTTCCGCGGGCAAGAGCGTAGGGCTGGAATATAATGGAAACACATGTAAGGGAAGGACGGGGGATGAAAGCGTACTGGCGGAAAATGGCCTCGGCGGGCGAAAATAGGATTTTCGGCCCGAAATCCGGGGCTAACACTTGCTCTGTGTCAGGGCTTGATCCTCTCAACCGCGAGATGTATGCTCATGCTCTCGCTTTCTTCTCCTGTTTAGAAACCGGCACACTGTACCAAGATCAAACCCACGCCCCAGGATCATTCGAAAACCGAGTCTATTTCTAGACAGCGATCGGGAGAGAGCGTTTGACGCGTAACGAAATCGCACGGGCTGGTCGAAGAACAAAAGATGTCCCAAAAGGGCGTCAACGCAATTGTCTGGGATCGGTTCTGGAATTTTTCAATCATTCCACTCCCCATGTCGGCCACATTTATAAATACTGCCGGACAAATACACCCGCCAATAAATGAATAAAGATGATGATTAAAGATAATCAAACGTTATACTTGACTGTGTTACAGCTCTAGCGACCTCCTCAATCTTATAATTGAACTTATATTATCCTATAACAGGGCTCGGTGAACGGCCGATATGACGATTAGTTCAGAATTAAAATTTTACCTACGGCATTTCAGTATTTTCTGGAAACCATTAATTTCATCAAACAACTCTTATTCTATCTTTGACAGCTCACTGCACATTTCCATATTCGGAGAGTAGCTCTATGGGTAGGGGTATTTACTTTTATTATTGTAAGATAATTATGGCAGCAAATTAATAAACAGAGAATTTTAATTTGATATGAGTGGCGATGAAAAGGTATATATTCCAGGCTCTCCTGACGTCTTTCTACCTAAAATGGATAAATCTAAGCGGTCGGTAGTGATGGAGCTTTTTAAAAATTCATTTTCAATCCCCCGGCGTACAATTAGTTCCGGGTTTAGTCCGGAAGGCTTGAAACGACATGTTCCAGTTGGAAATCAAGTCTTAAATCCTAGTAATGGCCGGGGACAAACCCGGATTCAGCTTTCCAAATTCTCCGAAAGGAGAATTTTCAAAGATTCCGGAAGGAAGTTTCACTATCGATTTACAGATCGGAAATCCTACATTAATATCCAGTATTCGTAATTAGTTTGACAATAAATTAATTATTCTGTGATCAAAAACATGGCCGCTTAATTTTTTCTTAATGCCGGTGACATGAATTGAACCAGGGCTAAAAAGGAGCTCATCATTTTTAATCAGCAATCCCCTTCAGGAATTGTCAGCCGGCTTTCACTGTCCCTGCTGTAATGAGAGCCGCCCCGTTCGGCCACTTTTGAGAGCGCCTGCATTATTTCACCAGCCTCCGCCGAACGGGGACTTTAAGATTGAGGACTTCCTGTTTTTAATATCGGGGGGATTTGTATCGACCCGTGCTCCGGATTAAATTGGTTTCACAATACAATCCTCTTCCTGACTACTTTCAAAATAGCAACTACTAGAGTTGGTCCCTTCGTTGATCTAAGTGAGAAACCACTAAAGGGTAAATTAATGGCTTATACACGGTTGTGTGGCGAGTGGTAGTATTTTTTTATAATAGAAGCGTTTATATATACCGTGAGTGCTTTACTTGAAAACGAGCAAACTGACCCAACAACGAATATTCGCGGGCAGAAATTGATCGTAACACTGAGCCCACGATGAAGAGGAATAAATCCTTTCACAAAATTTGTCAAAACTTTAACACGTGCCATCCAGAAGAGAGAATGAAGCAAAAACTATGCAGAATTTCTAGAACTACCTATGAATAGACATTATATTATTACACAGAAAAAAGGATTAATGTGCGGTAGTAGGTGAAAGCCAAACAGAATTGAACGAATAAAAAGGAAAAAATGTACTCCGTCTGCTAGACCGATTTCACTGTCTTCCACCACCGTCTGTATGTATCCTTCGGGAGCCTCACAGATCCGAAACCGGTCTAGCACGGGACTGAATGGATATAGCACGAGTGTAAAATTAAATTAAGTAAAAACTGTAAATTTTAAATTGAACTGCGGGTTAAAATACAAGATATAATACCTCCAGTAATTTTCTCTCTCCGCTCGCCGATTCCTGAACTAGACCGTTTTCTGGGACAATAGTCGGGCCCCAGGCAATGATGAATTATATGAAAATAGACGGCGAACGGTCTGCGCACTGATATGAGCCTGAGAGGGCTAAAGTGCTCAATTTATTATTGTATATACCCCGAACTATAATAAATGTAAAACGCGGCCTCTCCAATTGAAAGTGGCTCAATTCGGAAAATTGGGTCCTATATAAAATTCAAATGTGACGGATGTTTCCGTCCCAGCCGTGGAACAAATTGAGCCGGGCCGCGGCGTGGAATAATTTTCTCATATTTTCCGAAGAGAATAATTAAGCATTCCGTAGCGGGGATGCAAAAAAAGGGTCTTGAATTGGTGGGAACGGAAATCAAGAAGCGATAAAAATGAAAAGTAGCGTGAAGAGGCTTTTGAAAAACAGGAGTTAAAGAGGGTAGTTTTTACGCGACCGTTTTAACTTTCCAACTCGACTTTACCTCATCTTAGACAGGTTTTGGCTTTCATTCAGCGCCATTAATATTCTGTTAATATAGCGAGAGCCGGCGACAGTCCAGATCGTTTGCTAATAATTAACCTGATTTATACCAGATAATTGAGAGTAGGAACTAGAGTAAGAAAATAAATTGAATTCGTCTATTTTCAACAGGAACAGTACTCACTAATTTACTGAAGATGGCGGAATGACGAGAGATAAAATCGGTGATTGGACCGCTTAAATTAAACGTTGACTCGCCAAAAATGTTGCAATACCTCACAATTCTACAGTGGACAGCGAGAATTAAAAACATGTTTAACAATCAATATAGGCAAATGGACACGGAAAGTTGACACAGTTGCGCAATAGAACTTATACATTTACTAAGGAACGTCATTAGACATCAGGGAACGACATTTGTCGTCCCTGAATATTATACATATGTATGTACGAGTATAAAATTCAGGGACAACAAATTGAGGTTGAGGTTTCGCCTTGACAATCGCAAGGGGTGGAGTTTTCGATGAAGTATTAATGCCCACGGCCGAAATTAGGTGTCAGCGTAAAAAAAGGTGTCTCTTCTTAAAATTACCAGGTATTTTAATGTATTTTCTTTGTGTCCAGGAGGGCTTGGAATACCATCACTCCTGCAATTTTGCCCTCTCCTAGAGAATTGTGGAAATTACGTGTCAACGTTAAATTACGCCCCTAGAGCATTCGTTCGCAGCAAGGGGTTGCGGTTTGAAGTACCAACGCTGGTTCGGTTTTCCCTCTCGCGTGTTATATTGCTTAAATTCTAACGAACATACTCGTTTTAATGAGCTCCACACTCTTTTAATCAGTCGAAATTTGTAACTGGAGGAAAATTAGGTCAATGCGACCACCACGTATTTGCTGTAATGTCTTTAGAAATTAAGCGCAATATTGCATTTACAAGTCAAATTTAACTTTTTCCAGCCCAAATTTAACTATATCCAGGCCAAATTCCATTTTCTAACCAAAGTCCACGGAAAATATTTGATAGTGGAAAAGGAACAAATTCGTCGAGTTAAAGAGGCGAGACAAAGGACGGAGGGACTCTGTGTCAATGCTTTGTTTAACCGACTTTAAAAACCGCGAAAAGAGCTTTTTCCTAAATAAAACTGAACAAACCATTTATTTACGAGGAATAGGAGATCATAGAAGTATAACTCACTTCGCACTAACTGAATTATTTTTCGCATACCACGCGAATAACGGAATCTGTGCCGTTGTGTTAACATTAGCTCGAGAAAAGGATCTAGAAGAAGTTTTTCTAAAATATTTATTTTAAGTCACGACTATAAGTTATAAATTATATCTAGAATAGTTTTATTTGAAAATACAAATGTACTTTTGATGAAGAATCCACACATCGACGGTACTCTCCGCTCTAGCCCTTATTAGACAGTAAGAAAATTACGCGGCCATTTCCTCTCGAGGTGTCGTTCGGGATTTTCAAGAAGGAGAGGAGTCGAATCAAAGGCTCGGAGTGATGGAATAGTTTTGAATGGAAGTTTGGAACCGACTCTCAAATCGGAATGGATCGTGCGGTCAGAAACGTAAGGTGGGGGCGTTTACGGTTTTACGAAGGATTATAGATTTTGCAACTATTGCAATTTGCCTGAGTTAGACAGTTCGGTGGATCCTCACAACTCAATTCCGTAGTTAGGCTTGAAACTTGAAACTGAGTGCTGTCGACGGGAAAAGAATGAAAGTAAAAAAGGAACTTGCCTGTTAACAAACTGGTCAACTTTCTCTTCTTCGCCCATTTGAAATTAAGTCAGTTCGGCTTAGACGCCCATTGCAGGAAACTTATATTCCCGGTCAAACCTGCGGGAAGAAAAATAAACATCGATATAGCTCTTTAGTTTGAATTCGGCATGAAAATTGGAGCCCACTCTTTGGGTGGTAATAGAGTGTCCGGAATATCCCGTTTTTCGTTTCTCCTTGCCTCGGTCAACGAAGAAGCTGCCGATGACAGTAATCAAGTTAATTAGACGAGCCAGTACCGAAACATTTCTTTTTCGGACATTACCGAAGTCGATGAATAAATAAGAAATATAATTTATTTTACAGGCCTGAAGTGTAATTGGCTAAGTAATTGGCTCGGCGGTTCTTGGTCAAATTAACGGTTGTCGTCGCCAACAGTACAATAGCGACGGTCTCTCGGTTAAGATCGATAGTTTCCCACCATAACTGTTGCGGGGACTTTGGGCGAGAACCCGGACGTTTCTTTTTTTGACCAGATCCATTCTCTTTCGTCTGCTGAAGCCACGAGACGGGCGTCAAATCCTAAGCATCGTACCACAACATATTTACATTGAAATAATTGGAGGTTCAGGCTAAATTCGGAATGAGGGCTCAATTTGAGGAGTTCTCGAAGGGTAGATAACGGGCGTAATAATTGCTTAAATCATAGGACTAATAAGGCGCCCAACAATTATCGATAACTCGAGAAGACGATGAGCTAGCAAAGGGTAACGTCTACAGTTCAGCCGGGGCGTCCCCACGATCCATTAAGCAATGAGAACACCGAACGATGTTAAGCCAACGGACTTAACGGCGCGTCTCGCAGCACAATTTTCCGCATAATCGACTGCCAATTGGGCAGCGTCAACCTCCGTTAATTGTCCCGTCACCGGTGTCCGCGTAATTTACAAGTGATTTAGACCGAACGGTGGCCCGGTTTTATTAAGAAATTCGAGGAGCGAGAGGGACGGCGGCTCGAGGAAATTCCGGGACCCGTTTTTCTTCCCCAGAATCGATTTTTCCAATCCTCAAAGATGAATTTTCGCGAGAATATAATCGAGAGTATGACATGTAACAATACTGAGACGATTCCCACCATTGAGTCTATAAATGTTTATTATACATCTAAAATATTCTGATAGATGTAAAATAAATATCAATGGGGTCGTAGCCTCGTTTATTATTTACTTATTTATTCTTAGAGGAATTCAGTTGCGAATGACATATCCTAATAGCTAACTTAAAGCGTTAATCCGTAACTTAGATAACGGTCATACTTCGTGCTGTTAATAGAAAATATGTTTATTATAATAGAGGTCTAATATACCGTCTCATTAAACGCAGAAAATGCATTATTATAAAAATTTAAAAAATGCCAAACGAATGACATGAATATGAATAGAAAAACACTCAAATCAATGCGGTAACCTCTAAAATAAATATTCAATTGGGTCTTATTATTCCGGATTAGTGGAAGGGGGGGAGGGACTCTTTGATGTGGAATATGAAAGCGTATCCCGGCGCTTATTAGCCGCGATTCATTCAATCATCGACGGTTTTTCAAATGCGCTCCATTCGACTTTATCCGGATGTCCGCATTCATTCTGCGGTCACAAACCTGATTTACAAGTTCGTTTAATAGCGACGCGTTTCGCCGTTGTTTTCTCGACTGCCCGTTAACGGCGTTAACCCCTGGGCAGAGAACGATTACACGCCGGCGTGCGGCATTGTCCTGCTTCGAAATTTTTGTTCCTTTACTGTCGCAGCCGGAATCGAATCGAAATACGGGCGAGCCCGAAACCGAATGCTGAGTCGAGTGGTGCACAAAGAATACAGTTTCAGAACAGGATTGTTGGGTAGGCCATAGCAATACAATGAAACTATAACATTAATAAATATATAGGTTATATCAGCAGAGGTTGGTTCCCGGTGATAAGGGAACAAAAACCCTTAATCCCAAGGATTAAAGATACCTCACCTACACACACACCCACATACATACATATATATATATATATATATATATATATATATATATATATATATATATACATAACCTATCAAATGAAGAGTCATAGAAAACTTAGATGGAACCACAAGTTGATCCACTCTTCAACCGAACAGTCATGATGGCAACAGTAAGAGTTCCCCTCGGAACACACCCGATAAGGGCCAGCAGGAAACGGTTAAAACCCTTTCAGTGGGGTGGGTAGATCGGGTGGTTTCCAAAAACAAAAATTTCTGGAACAGCAGTATTTATTGTATTGTGTATTTATTTATTTTTCCCGTATATTTAAATGACGTGGCCATTTCCTTTTCAAGCGTTTGTAAGGAAGGTTCGGGCTATCGGACGATAATAATAATTTCGACTGTAAAGTCTGAATTTTATTAATGTCCGATGGCTTGGTCGAACCCCACATTTCAAGTCCGTATGTCCAGACTGGTTTCAGTATAGTATCGTATAGTAATATTTTATTGTTTAAACACAATTTATATCTACCGTCCAGTAATCTAAATAGCGATTTGTAGCGTCTGTCAACTTCCTTTTTCACTTAACTAGTCAGTCCCTTCAACCTTCAATGTCGGAATTAAATACAATTATTACCCCTCGACGTTTGTCGTTTGTTTAAATTTTTTAATGTAAGTTGATTTGACCGAACCACGCTGGATATTTTTGAATTTCTAAAGGACGTTCCGCGAACTCAAAAATGTACTGTCCCTTTTCAAAAATTGAAGGTCGGCGTCAATAAATTGCGCCCGATTTGTAAGTAGTTTTTCCGTTCGTAAATTGACCGGAAAATTGAAAAAAATTCAATCGTTCGATCTAGACCTATATTTATAGCCCCGGTTCCCAAGCGACGGGGAAAAATGCGAGGGACAGCTAACCGCTGGCATTACAAACAGTTCACTCTGTGGCGGCGACCGCAAACATAAACATCCATATCGCCGTGTTTATGCTGGCGCTGGCCGGAAACACCGTCCGCACAAAAACCGCACCCAGTGGGGATTACACAACGGTCGCTTCAATAGAGAATTCCGGCCAACGGTAATGCGGCTTAGCGGTGAAGCCGGCGACCGATCGAGAGGTGCCATTCGGAATCGGGCCCGTCCAACGGTCCTGCCGGAAAAACCGTTTTTACCTCGTCCCAAAGTTTCATGGGGTCGGTTTCCGGGTGAAGAGTGCGATTGGAAACATACCGAGGAGCATTGAGGATGGTTAGAAGGATTTTGAATGGGCATCTCTGGATGCGAGCATGTTGGATGTTTCGGTGGATACCCATAATTCGCTGTCCACGTCGGATACAATATAGATTTGTACATGGTCAATTTGTAGCTATAGTAAGTTTTAAGTTCTTTCCAGTAGCGGTCTCAACAGTCCAAATTTTCGATTTAAAATAAATAAATAAATAAGCTAGAATTTGGCTCCCTATTTTTGTAATAACTCATCGCGTTAGTGGGTTTTATTTCGGTTTGTTATGTTTCTTTGGAGGGGATTTAATGAATGTCCATTTAATGAAAATGTCCATCTTTAAGAGCCCGGATAGATTTGTCCGGACTGACACCGCGGTGAACATCAGCGTAGATTGTAGGAGTAAGCTTTTGGTCCTGGGACTTTCCGCCCATTTAAAAGTTAATATCCCGCCTCGGTGGATCCCGCGTTGTATGTTTAATCGTAACTGCCGCACCTCCCCGACCCCACCGGAAGTATACGCCGTATATACCGCCAGTGTTTAATGCCGGCAATAAACGATTAAACCAAAGTTGAAGTGTTTTTATGCTCCGCGACCGGATGAAATCCCGGTCAGCAGATTTACGGCAACGGCAGCCCAATAAATCCGGGTCTCTTGTTTCATGGACCCCAAGTTATACTGCCCCATATTGCTCAGGCAAAGTCGCTCGCTCATCCCAAGAATTAAACGCGCCTATATTCGGCGATTGCGAAAGTTCGGTCCTGATTTTTATCGGAGCAATACACTTTTGACAGTGCTAATTCAAATGGATGATTTTTTTTAACAACACCAAAACCGAATCGACGACGACAGTTGGAAGAAAAAACTTCTTTACGACTTACTAGCGATAAAAACAAGTCAACTACGAGGTTCGATTACCACTGTTTTCCTGAGTAGATCCTTAGAAAGTGGTCCTTAGTTGTGATTACTAAAACTGTCATTCCACATTTCTAAACTACGAGACCCAAACTCAGGCAGACGACATAACAGGTATTCCAGAATTCTTCTTTATTTTAGCAGTCTTATTCCAGAGTACTCGATACGCTTGCATGCTTCCAACCACACGTGGAATCCTCATACCCGTCTGAATAGAGTAGATTTAAACCTCAAATTTAGACTTGTTGAGACCTCCCCGCCTTAAACGCGACTAGCCCAGAGATCCAGTCCCGGTGTCCAGTCGGTGAAGTGTCGCCAGTAATTTCTTCATCGTGAGAACCATGTCACAATTCTCCACCTGTAACATGTAACACTGCCGATTGTCCAAATAAAAAAAGTTGAACAAAATCCTTACAGCCGACCATAATGCCACAATTATAACCACCCACCGTTCCTTGGTGGTGCAGGCGATGGAATGTGAGGTGAATGACTGGAGGAGCCACCGTCACTCTGCGTCGTCAACCCTCTCATACTGTTCCCCATAACGATATGCCTATCCCCACCCGGCAGGGCCAGATTCCCTGCCTTCGGTCTCCACGTGGACAAACAACTTACGTGCCATTCCCAGGCCCGTTTCGAGAGAATCGACCGAAAAAAAGTTTTTATGACCATAATATCGTTGAAATTACAAATGTTTTCAACTGTTTTATTGCCACAACTGTTAAATAAAATCGGCGCCACTGAGGTTAACCCTTTCGCTGCGCAACACGTTTTGAGATTATGTGCTAGCAGTGCGCACATATTTTAGTAGTTGCGTTTTTACTCGTGTTGAGCAGTTTGACGATTTTGCCATCTTATCAAAATTGCCTAATAAATTATATTTATTTTTAATATAAATAAATAATATTAAAAATGACAAACTCGCAGTACAACTTTATAAAACTAATATAAATATTTCAATTTAATACGTTTCAACATGTCCTATTCAGAATACTAAGAACAACTGAGTGTACGCGTAACCATATAATAATAATAATAAACCATAATAATAGTAACCAGCGTAAAAACTCGTGTGGAGCAGTAAACGTAAATCATACGCAACGAAAATAGCCGTAATGAGCAGAAAACTAATTTAAAACAAGGCGCGATAATACTCGTTCGGAGCTTATGGGTCACAGTTTTTTTTTACTAATATATAAGTGTAGAACAGCGAAAGGGTTAAAGTACAAGTAACAGAGCATAATGGATGAGAAACCCCTTGACTTTCCTCCCTTTTTAACAATTTTTTTTATTTCCCCGGTATGTGTGAAAAAACCAGGCGTCTGTAAGGGGTGTCGCTTGAGTAAACAGCGTTAGCGAGTAAGCTGCTGGAATTCGTGAGTATTACTAGTAGAGTGGAATTACTAGTATTTTTGTAAGGCGAGGTCTAGTACAAGCGGGATAAGATCTGCAAGCCCGGAAACATAAGCAGGGGTGGGCTAATGAGTTTCCATTTTCAGTAAACTTTTATTAAACTTTTTAAACGTGTCAGATTTACAACAATTATCACCCCCACGACGTTCTTCGGTTTTAATTTTTATTTCTCAATTTGAAGTTTCATATCCCCTGTAAGTAGGGTGAGGTTGGAAATATAGTAGGGGTTGCGAGGAGAATAATCTTAAATTCAGAAATAAATTCGAAAACAATTTTTAAAAAAAAAGAAGGATATTGTTTTTTTTCATTACAACTTTCCGTAATATTTATTTCCATTATTAAGATATTCCGCGTCACGCTAAAGCCCTGCAAGGGTTAAACGGCGGACGTGAGGCGTAACAAAGATATTTTACGGTGTCCGGATTAAATATTCCCCCCTCCCCCTTCGAGGGTTGAAATCCCTGGGAGAAGAAGCATAATAAATCTCTAGCCCCGCCGAGGAAATAATGGTGTTTACACTGAAACGTCCGACGTTTGCGGCTTAGAATAATGTTACAACATTTATTTTTATCATCATTATTTTATTAAACTCTCTTAATATCTGACATTTCTGAACGTGGGTAAAGTGTTTAAGTGGATTCTTTTGAGCGTTCCTTTCAATATTACTTGGCGACGTTTTCTCTACTAATAACACGAACGATAACGAACGTAGTTTCTAAAAAATATACAATCATTTATATTGTTCCGGATTTGTCTAATTTGTTCTAGTCTGTACAAAATCCCTTTGGATTTCGTATCTCTCTTTAGAGTCCCTTTTGAAATTGGACTTTAAATAATGTAAGGCACATTATACTACTGAAATTATTACAATAATAACAAACTCAAGAACAACTGTATATTTATTTTAAATTGGACAGTCGAGAAAATGATTTAAGTAAATATTTAAAATATTCAGGATCTAATTTGTACAACTTTTAAAAACCTTATTTTCAGCGAATACACATCGATTTTGGAGAAAATTATGAAGGGCTTAAATTTATGGAATAGTGTGGAAGAAGGTATTAATTAAGGTCATATAATTTGCAGAATAACAAGAACAGATATAGTTTGAAACTCCCCACATGTTTGTACGTTTTCGAATTCAAGTGCAATACCGGCGACAATGGGATATCGGTTGTTTAATGGTATTTTTACAGCTTTGATATTCCTTCCATTAAGAACCTCATTTTTTATTTCATTTATTGTATAGTCACAACTACAATTGTTTTTAGATTGTATCCAGTGACAGTGACTTGACACTCACTCAGTGAACTCTCGAAGGAGAAGCCACCCAATTATGGTGCTCCCGCTCCTGCCCTTACTCAAGTGGTAAGCGCCGCTTTAGGCGACGCACGGGATTTTCGGGAGGGTGAAGCGAGGAAAGTTGTCGTATTAAGGGATTGGAATGAAGGGATAGTTTGGAATGGAAGGATTTATACCGGGAAGCTGCTGATTCTCGAACTAATGGGACTTTTAGGTCATTGTGGATTATTCCGTTAGAGACATATGGTGGGACGTTGGTAATTTTTCGAAGGATTATGGATTGCAAGGATCGGAGTCTATAAGAATTAGATGGCTCGGTGGATCGTACCCCCAGATAGGTTTCAGTACGCAGTTGTAAATTAATAGTTTGTTCGAGAGTGATAGTTTTGATCTGTAGTCGAGGAGTCTTAGTTATAATTTGTAGAGTCGTTTCGTTTCTGTACGTTTCAGTCTTGTATGTGGGTTCCATGTCAGTCTTCTGTCTAAGAGTAGTCCCAGGTACCGCACTCGATTTTCAATAGGAAGTTGGGACCGGTTCAGGAAAACGGGAGGACAAGTTGCTCTTCTCAAAGTAAAAGTTACAGGAAGAATTTTTTGGCAGTTGAACTTAATCCTCCATTTCCTGGACCGGCTTTCTATGAGGGAGAGGTGTTTTTGCAGGGAATGCGATGCTAAGTAAGGATCTGAGTTTGTAGATAGTACAGCTTTGTCGTCTGCATAGGAAGCAAGGAAGGACCCTCATTTCTCTGCCGTCATTGTTGCCGCAACAATGGTCGAAGCCCGTCTGCACATACACAGGGGAAATGGCCGGGGATGAAAGTCGTTACCACTACAGAAATGTTTCATTATTGTCCCCTTCTTTAAAATTGAACGATATATATCATGTAGAGTACACGGTATATACGCAGTCAACTGAATTACATTCTGGTCCTATCCACTCGTCATTTGAGCTTCTGGTTAATCATAAACTGGAAATAACGTTTGACGTCTACAGTCGAGACATATACTGGACAGCCGAGTTTGCCCAATAACATGGTATTTAATAGTCGGAAATCGAAAATAACCACAATGATATCTCTTTTGACTGCGAGTACAAAGAACACACACAGACATAGAATATTGGAAACCTCATCACTTCGGTTGGAACGAACCGGTGGTCTGTTAATTATTCCAACCTGCCATTTATTTTAGAGCATGAGCAATCCCTGCAATTCGAAATCCTTCGCGTGCAATCGTTAACATCCCAACCTGATGTTTTTACCAGCACATTCCATTCCGGTTTGAAAGTCCCGTTCGTTCATGATCCAGCAGTTTCCCGGCAGAAACTATCCTATTCGAAACTCGTCACTCCTTTGATTTGGCGGCGTCACCTTCGTGAAGATCCAAGGATATTGGAATAAGAGGAAATTGCAGGGTCACTAAATATAATTTTAAACAATTCTAGTCGTGACTTAAAATAAACAGTAATACTCTATACTCAGACACTGTCTTAAATAATAACAATAGAACTATAATAATTTCCGCAAATTAACGCAGTAATCATTTTTTTTTTCAGGAACAATTTAGGAGGAAATAATTTAGTTCGGACTTTCGTTTCAGTAGAACTAAAAGAAAAACTGTAGAGGACTGATCAAAAAATAATTTATAAGCCACGATGTGTGTGCATTTGTATGAGATGATGTTACAGTATACGGTGTCCTAACACTTAATGAGCGTTGGTTTCCTAGACACGAACACGAATTATCACTAACTTCCGGCAGGATCGCGTAATACTGCGAGAAGAGCCTCGGTTAGCACGGTTTGATCCCCTGCCATTCCGGGAATCATCGGAAGCGGACAAGACCCGAGAGGGTCCCAGAATGGAAGGGCAAAAACCCTCCCAATGGAGCTCGGTCGGCTGGTTTCCAAACACAGGAGAACCCCGGAATAGCAGGTAGTCAACTCCTGCCCACTGCTAACCGAGGTTCTTCCTACAATATTACGCGATCCTACCGGCAGTATGATAGTCCTAACACTTGTTGTCTAGGCAACTGAAAGCCCTGCTGCGAGCCTATAGGGTACATTCAAAAAAACATCAGGCTTGGTATTAGGCGGGCAACCATTAAAAATCGCAGTATTAGCTTTAATTGGAAAAAAAATCAACGGATAATTCACGAAATTAACCCCTTGATATACAATAACGCCTGGGAGACGTCATTCATTTGATGTGCCATTGCCGACTTGCGAACGCCGTGCCATATATTAATAATATATGGCAATATAACCAATCGATAATGTATAGCGATTTTAACAATCTAATAGATTGTTGAAATACAATGACTAGTTTAGATGTTTCTAAACTTGCACATAACTGTTCGTTCGAGCCAAATTAAATATTAATTTGTCGGACGCGTGGGGAGTTAAAAAAGAAGAAGAATTATTAACTAAAAAAGGATTTACTCTTATGGACGTGTGTGTGTGTGTGTGTGTGTGTGTGTGTGTGTGTGGGTGTGTGTGTGTGTGTGTGTGTGTGTGTGTGTGTGTGTGTGTGTGTGTGTGTGTGTGTGTGTGTGTGTGTGTGTGTGTGTGTGTGTGTGTGTAGGGAGACCAGATATCGGATATCGGTTGTTAGGCTAGGCCCTAATTACGAGTAGAGATGGGATGAAGAAAAAGAAGTTGGAGGTGAGTTGGATCTGGGGGATTATTATCGGCTTATCAGTTGGAGCGTGAAGTTGCGGGGGTCGGGCCTTGTAACAACCCGGGCGAAACTCGGACCAAGTTTTGGGCGTGATCACGGTGGCCGAGAAGTATATAAAGATCGCTTCCGATCGGTTTCAATTTTCCACTTCGAACGCGGAACTTTCGCGCGGGGGTGAAACTAACGCTGTGAAGAATCGGTTCCACGTATCTATTTTTTTCCGACTACCAAGGACTTTTTCCCCGCTGTCGGTAGCAATTGTGACAGACTTCGCTTTCGATTGCTATTTGATTTAGCGGAATGAATAAGATTGGCGTATGCAGCGGTCGTGACAGAGGGCTTTGAAAGATAAGGCGAAAGACAGTAAGGCAAGCTCTTACTGATAAATAAAAAGCATTTGGCCGACCGATAATTTACAAAAAAGCCAATTGATTTTTGGAATAAAATCAGAATATAATGCGAGTAGTGGGTGGTTTGAATGCTAGGCCGGCGAACAGTAACAGTACCCGGTAAAGTAAAAAAAGGCTAAATATTTTATTTTTATTTTTTAATAATTGAAGGCACATACATTTCTTCTACGTAAAAAAACTTTTCTAACCGTTTAATTGTCACAACTGTTAAATAAAATAAGCGACATTGATATCCGAGTAGCACTATTAACGAGTAGACAATAACAGAGGAGGAACCCGCTGGCTTTCCTCCTTTTCTAAAATCTGGATTTATTTAATTTTCCTGTATGTTTAGATTAAGTGATCTAAAGTCAATATTCCGCGTTTCCGAAGCCCGATTGGATGAAGTGTATTTGAATGGGAGAAATTCGGGTTACGACCGCTTCGATTCACGGCCAGAGTCCAGGACCGAGTTGAGTTCGTAATACGAAAGCATATATAATATATGCGCAGATTTAGGAACTTTTCTTACGAGGACATCTTAGCGTCTATCTTGGCGTTAAATTTTCGGGGTCGGGGAGTCGTGATGTGCGGTGGGGATAATAACGGCTTTGGAAGGGCCGAATAACGCTATTATTCTTAGCCACTCGTAAATATGTTTATGTCTCCCCACCACGGGTGTGAGGGCGAAGACTGAATGAAGGCTTTGTTCCTCGGTATTTATAAAATGCACACACTCTGGGATTAGCGCCAGTCCGCTTTCTGACACTGTCCGGTGTACTTGTTCTTGTGCAGGTCTAGCATCTCACTTGTCGCCGAAATCTACTCTCGGAGCCTTCCAACCTACCAAGCGAGATAATGAACACGGAGAGGTTTTTAATATCTTACTGCTGCTGCAGGCCCGGGGGCGACGTAATTATATATTTTTTTTTATTTTTACGCTCTCTTTATTTGCCTCCAACTCCGGCTTTATTTACCTTTACCGGGACTTAATTTTTAATCTATCTCAGGTGAGCACTATACTGGCCAACTGGAAAAAAGCGGAAAATTGGCGCGAGAAAAACACGAATGAAAGCCCGACCACACACTATGTCTGGAATCAGTACAGGGTAACTGTCGTTTTAATTATTACTGTCGCGTATTGTTTTTTCCTTTATCCGGTGATACCGATGATTTTTATTTCCAGCCCTGGCAATCCAAGAAGAGTAGAACGCCCACCGCGAGCGGATTGCCTTTAGAGGTAATGACGTTTCCCATAATTTATTTCCAGATTAGATCGGCGCTTTAACAATTCGCTGGGTCGCACTGATTTTGTTTTTTTATTTTCAGGACCGGAAGTCTTTAGGCCACATGATCAAGTGGGCTCCACGCAGTTCTCATAAAAGGGTACGATATTTTCGATCCATATTCGAACAGTAATATTGGGGCATAATTGAATTCGTTTTATTAAAACAAAAAATCAAAACGGTACTCAGTTCCGTCACGGACGATAAGGCAATAAAGAATCCAATGGACAAGTCGGAAATTAAATGAAGGAAAATACCGACGAATTAATAAAAAAAATGTCCCCATTTTTACCGAGTCTAACAGAGATAATAAGAGTGTAAACAAAGTAAAACTGAATATTAGAAAAAAGATACGAATAAACTTTCAATGTTAACAAAAGACACTAAAACCTACTAGAACTACGAGGATAGATAATAAAAAATGAAAAAGCCCGGTATAATGATATTCATTTTTAGTTCCCGCCAAGACCTCAATGTTTCTGTCGATGTGCTGAAGACACGGGATGCTGCAGGCAGCCAAGCAGCAGTTTCCGGCATCAAGTAATTATACATTCGATTTTGTTTTTTTTATACCACTTTCCCTTGCAGTTTACACTCTATTAAAGCTTTTTTCTCGTTTTCTTTTCTTCATCCAGATGACGTGCAGGTGCCAATGCGCTCCCATAATACTAGACAAAATCCTGACCTCACCACCCGGATCCGAGAGCAGGGTAATTGTTATTACTATTTTGCGTATCATGTAGATCTGTATTTGGAAAAAGGCTTAAGAAACAATTAATTTGGGCGTGTTTTTTCAGAACATCCCAGATTGCGTCTGCCCTTGCCGACAAAAGACGGAAGAACGACAGATGCCTATGCCAAAAAATGACCCCGTGGTAATTAATACAACAGATTACAATTATTATCATTATTAACATAATTAATGCTTATTTATTTCAAACTCAAAACTATTCGCATTCTAACATTGTAACAGCGCTTTGTAACAATTAGATTGGCGGATTCGAATATTCCTCAATTACAAATTTTAATTTCCTTTTTTTTTAAAGCCAGGCGATAACACATATAAATCGACCAACCTAAAGGTTCGGACAAACCTGAGGTACTCCCTCGTTACGGTAATTATATCGTTGTTTTTACATAACAGTAGGCCTCTGGAAATTAGTTCAGAATTGATTATTTTTCTATAATCTTCTGTAATCAGTTGGGGTTCGGAGCGCGTTCAGTTCTTTAGACCTTCACTGTCACCCTTACGCCAGTTTGGTCTTTTTCTAGACCGGTTCAGACATCTTCAGTAGCGTTGTCATGCCTTGGACTCCAGTCTCATTGTGAATAGAACGAAGTAGCCGAAACAGCAGCCTGGAAATAGGCCGAACCGGCGAGAGAAGACTGCAATTTTCAAATGAACTGCAGTCGCTCCGAACCCACGCTGAACATCAAACAAGGGACTACTTGTTATTTTTATAACTTTTATTTTAATTTTATTTTTTATTATTTTACAGCTTGCAGTCAAGAACCCAGTGCTTAAAGCGACACCAGAAGAACGACTACTCGCAAACCAGAGGAGTACCTAGATGTATCGCACAGTCTTATAAATATATATACAATAATTAAGGATTTTTCAGGGTCAAACCGTTGTGTATATATTATATATGGTGTACATATATAATTTACTGTTTTTAATTTATAAATGTCACATATGATATTGTAATTAGCGTAATGTATTAAATAGTATAATGGCCCTTTTCACTACTTTATTCCCATTATACCGTATTAGAAGTTTATGGGATACAAACAATATGAATGCTGACTAATAATTGCACTATTATGAGGCAATGGCCTTTGTAATGGAATGCAAGCCGTCATTTGATTGATTATTCAGTAAACAAACTTGTTAATAATGCATTATACCGTTCTGTCGATGTAAAGTGAAGCAATTACACAACGCATATAATTATTGTATTATTTATTGTACATCGTTACATCTATATACTGAAAGACCTGCTAACCCTACGAGAAATATTGTGTACATAAGATTATTGCCTCGCAACTGAAGATAAGAGATTTCCGAGGCAAAATTCTTTATCCGACAGCCAATTTTTTAAAACTTTTAAATTGAATTTTACTTATTAATATACGTGCAGGTATATAACTTAGTCTCCTTTCAATTTCCGAGCCGAGTGGGTTGTCAACATACGACAATTCATAAAAAACAAGAATCTTAGGATTTTCTTATTGAGGATAAAGGGAGGTAAATGACATAACTTAAAATCCTTTTCCCATCTGACATTTCTTTCCTTACTTGAATTCCTGAGGAGATATTTGCCATTTATATGCCACGAGACACGTTTTATTATACAATGCCTTATTCCCTACAAAATTGTACTCAAGATTTATATATATATATATATATATATATATATATATATATATATATATGTGTGTGTGTCTCGCTCTCTCATCAGAAGGACATGGAATATGATCAAAGAAATTTAATAACCATTAAATATAACAGCCTAGTATCAAACTAGCACCAACTCTACGACCGGCCATATATTATATAAGTTTTATATATACTTAATTTACATATTAGGTTATTTCAGGTTAATATGCCGGGAACTGAGTTTCCAATTTTTCCACAGATCTTTCCAACACCACTTTCCGTAATTGAAAACAAAATCAAGGCATCGCTTCTATATAAAATCTGAATATTATCCGGGACCATAAATGCCGGAGAGAACGGTATATTAAAGTCCCGGTCGGTTAAGTCCCATTTGAATTTTTCAAGCGAGCAAAACGCCATTATGAAACTAAGTTATGACTCTGCAGCAAATTATCGAATCCGGTTCAATTTATTCAGTTTTGCCGCCCACAACTTTTTTCTCCCCTCGCCGTTTTTTCATCACTTTTATTAATAACATTCATCGAAGCTTCCTCACTAAAAAAAAATAGATTCTGAGGAACTGTGCCGGAGTATGGGAGAATCGAGATGGTGAAATACGTAATATTCACTCACTTAAATATTATTAACGCTGGTCCACGACCGAAGAAGCCTACAAAATTTCACACGGGATATGGCCGCATATTATGTGTCATCAGCCTCTATCGCCTGTAACTTACGGATCATCGCTTACTGTAAATAAATCTATTAATATAATATTTTAAAAAACGGGGAAAACCAGTGGGTTTCTCCCCCGTCATGTGTTAATAGTGCTACTTGAACACCTGTGTCGCTTAATATATTCCTACAGTAAAAACGAAGAAAAAATTAATTAATATACCCTGCAAAATACTGGATTTCGTCAGGGGCAGACACACCACTTGGGGTTCTATATATTAAATTGTTATCTATATGCCTCCCATATGAGAATTGAGATATTTCCTGCTTTACTTGTCGAGAGGCGAACCCTCGGAAATGTAAATTCAAAGCTTTCCGGTTGAGTTTCAAATTCCAAAATTACGGCCTCATAGTCGGAGCCCGGAGCGCTTTTCCCGGAAACGACGACTCTTGTCCCGGAACCTTCGGCCCAAAAACGATCCCAATTATCGTCCCTCTCCACTTACACTATAAACACGTATCAGTTTAATTTTGTTACGATTTATTTACTCGCGTTCGTGTCCAAACATTAAAACGATCTGTTCCTAATCAAATACTGACGGCGCTGGAACGCGATTATTGGTAGGCGGAGGAGGGGGGGATTTGTTAAAATTTGCTTTGAATTCGAATCTCGGGCCTCGGAAGAGAGTTTAAATTTAAAAGGGGGTCTAAATTCAGCCGAATGTTTCAACTAGGTAAACAAAGCCGGGCACTTTATAATTTCATTTATAAACTTGCTCTGAACTTTGGCCCACATGTAAGTATCCTGTGCCCCGTCCAAAAAATCATCGTTGAATCCTTCTTTTGCTATTAACTGTTTAATTATACAATTTCATTCTTGTTTTATTTATTGTTCTATTTTTTGTACTATTTAATATATAATTTAAGAAAGTTCTCGAAGAAAGATTTAATCACTACATAATATCGCCCAGACATACTTTCGAGCACAACTAAGGACCAGCTAATGGACATCTAACCAGCGTGTCGTCCAATATTTAATTGTCCGCTCGTTTATTGTCCTTGTCTTATTATACATTATAATACAATAGGGAAAAGGAGATGGCTAAATGCAGGTGTCCGGGGGGGGGGCATTTAATATTCTCTTGATGGCCCGCCCACTTGTCGTCGATAACGGCATAAAATGTTAACTTCCGAGAATGTATCCTGTAGTCTACCTGAGGAGCGTCGCTAACTTGGACTCAATTGGACTAACCCGTGTCTTCGAAATATATATGCGCTTCGTGCAATTTGCAAGACGAAAATTTATATAAAAGGCTACACATATATCTTAGAAGAATTATAAATACGTAGGGGGTCACTTACAAGCGTCGGTGAATAGTCCACAGCGGGGAAGCCAACTAACTTCTTACTGAAAAGGATCGGCGCTTACTGTTCAAGTTCGGGCTTGGAAACTTGATCCTTGAACAAGCCCCTACCCCCCACTGCTATGCTGTCGACTCTACTCGCGATATTCGAAATTTAAAATTGATAAAAAAAACGCCGAAGTGTCCGTCGAGTGCGCTTCGTTCGGCCTCGGTATTTACAGTTCTGTTTCCGCTAACCTTATATTAATTTTTTTTTACAGAAACGTAAATTAACCGCGTAAACCTATTTTAATTGCATTATAACAATTTTGGGGCGAACCTTATATTAATTTTTTTTACAGAAACGTAAATTAACCGCGTAAACCTATTTTAATTGCAAGGTCCGTTCTAGCAAAGATTTCCCTCGGGCAGTAGAGGAAAAGAGCACGAAGCGGGATGAACAAAAATATCCTTTTTATTATTTTGAATAAATCATCGCCAGATGAATAAAACGGATTGACGCCCGGGACTGTCTCCGTTCAGCCCAGATCCATTTTCAATCAGGCTTCAATCACAATTTTTCCCCTTCCATTTTAAATATTCCAGAGGATATTTATACCTTATAGGCAGCCCTTTCAAGTGACTTGACACTAGTGTTAGGACGTTTCCGCTCGTAATATGGAGTTTGAAGCGGAACTATATTCCCTCTCTTTAAGCCGTATACTCAATCTCCTCTTAGCGTGTTTCGCCAACATCCACAAAGAGACGGTGGACAGAGGAAACGCCGCCAACAACCAGAAAATAGCGGCGTACGTGAAGAAGACAATAGTCCTGACCCGGCCTACACCCGAAGGAGGCATCAAAAGGAACCCGGCGGCACAGAGGACCCGGCCGACGATAAGGAAGACAACGCAGGACAGATGTCAGGAGGCAATACTTCGAGGAAACACAACGAGGACCCTCCCTCCCGTAGGTATGAGCCTAACGGATACCCCAATAAAACCCGCCACCCCCAAAGAAATCCTAAACATTATCCGCAAGACAAAGACTAGGACCGCCCCAGGTATCGACTGTTTGACTAACGCCGCAGTCAAAAACCTACCCCGTAAAGCCATAGTACTGTTCGCGAACATAATTAACGCAATTCTGAGGCGAGGCCACTTCCCTACCCTCTGGAAAACGGCGCTCATAATACCCATCCCGAAACCCAACAAACCTCCGACACATCAAAGCTCCTATCGCCCCATCAGCCCATTACCCGTCCTTTCGAAAATCACCGAAAAAATAATATTGACCAGGCTCCGTAGGGAAATCGACATCCTCGAAATTATCCCCCCGACTCAATTCGGATTCCGAAACCGGCATTCGACAGTGGACCAACTCACGCGAGTCGTCAGCGACATTCAGAACCGAATGGACCGAGGCGTATCGACTGCTCTAGTAATACTAGACAGCGAAAAAGCGTTCAATTCGGTATGGCCTGACGGACTCGTCTATAAAATGCACAATGCGGGAGTGTCCACCAGAATGTGCGGCCTCCTGCGCTCCTTCCTCACAGACAGGAAGATCAGAGTCAAAATCAACGACTCGATCTCAGAGCCCGCCTCTATCCCGGCAGGCGTCCCCCAAGGATCCGTCCTCTCCCCCACCCTATTCAACCTATACACCGCCGACCTCATCTCCGATATCCCGAATAGAGTCAAATTAGCGGCATTCGCCGGCGATCTGGCCCTCTACTCCTCGAGCTTATCGCCGAAGAAATTGCTAGACAGACTGAAAAACGCAGTACAGAAAATAACAAGCAAACTAGAATTGTGGAAAATCAAGACTAACGCGTCGAAAACTGAAGCGATTCTTTTTACGAACCCGCGGACGACGAAAAACAAACCGACAGTACTCCGAATCCGGAACACAGACGTGCCCCTAAAGAAATCGGTCAAATACCTCGGACTGCACATAGACGAAAAGTTGCTGTGGTCAACTCATATACAGGCTGTAAACCAGCAGGCCAAAAGCAAACTAGGAAGACTCTACTGTCTTCTCAAGTCAAAGGTGCTCAATGAGTGGTCGAAACTGACCGTATACAAAACAATAATCAGGCCCTCCCTACTTTACGCGTGTCCCGTTTGGCGTAACGCAGCCAACACACACTTGAAAAAACTACAAATCACACAGAACAAATGCCTCCGTATAGCCCTCGACATACCCCCAAGAACACGAACAGAACACGTACACGACTTGGCCCAGACACCTAAACTGGACGAAATAATAGACAAAATAACGACCAAACACAGAGACAAACTCCAAATCCCCACTGGCCACCCAAAAGACGTACCGCAAGGAGGTGGATCCTCAAGCCGAGCTAGAAGACCCACCAATCAAAGTGAAAGTGAAACAGTGCAGTGAAAGCTGTAGATGTGCCAGCTAAAGTGCCTATAGTGCATAGTGCTAACGACGGTATACGACCGGTCGTGTAGCTTAAGTTCTCGGGTTTTTATTGTATATTTTCCCGATTATCAATACAAAATTGTTAAATATCCACGAGCAATGTACCATAATACTTAAGTATATGTATGTAGTAAGGCCAATAGGCCGGTATGCATGTAGGAATCACCATTTGTATATTGTCTCATCGATGTATTATATGTATTTAATGAAATAAACTTGTTTGAAATTTGAAATACTCAATCTCAAACACAGGCATACACCGCTTGGCTTAATAAGTATACACAGTTTTTTATTGAAGATTAGCCCTCCACATTTGCGTGTATCAAGCAACAGGTATATTGTCTGCGATATCCTGTGTATAACAAGACAAAATTAAGTATTTTTAATATGTAATTGAATACTGTCGAAAGTGGGGCGGCGTTAAAGGGCATGGGTTCGAATCCCGGTGGCGGAGAGAATTTTCCTTCAATCACAAATATCAACCATACATTGGGGCAAATTAAATCAAGGAGTTGGAATAGTCTAAGTGTATTTATAGATATATAGAATATTCGCAAATTGTGAATTGTAAGGTTGAGACGTCAGCTCGGCCTTCTTCCCCCAATTAGGCCCACATGCGTGATATTCGCTTTAACCGGCGGACGGCACAAAAGCAGCTGGATTCGTGCCGATTTCACGATTTCTTTTTCCATTATATTGACTCGCCGTAGATTTAAACTATCCGAAGGTGAACCGATATATGCACGACTGGGGCCCGCTGAGAGGACTAACAAAAAATTCTTTTGTTTAATTATACATTTAATAAAACTGCTCTCATATCGATTATTCAATAGGCACCGAAAAATTATCGAATTGGTCCTAGCTAAATTTATAGGGTCTTGCGCCCATATTCAGCTATTTGGGAGCAAAAATAGCGATAAAAATGAAAATTAATTTATCAAATTTGATAAATTTAAAAATGAATAGTCCATAATAATAATGAGAAAAAGAGGAAGAATTAAATTAGTCTGGGGAAGAATCGAATTGTAATGTAAACTACTCGTCGCAATTACAATTTTCAGTAAATGATATTCGGAAATACGGTTTAAATCGGAATTCGTTCTTTGGTGATTAAGAAAGTTTTAATGAGATGAGAGGCCTAAATAAATGGCAGTGATCCTACGTCAGGTCGAGGTCGAGGCTTGTGCGCGAAATCTATCGCCGAGTTTTTACTCGATTGACTTTTTTAATTGCTTAAATAACTTCGGAACGCCGTGCGGAAATCCAAATTGAAACGATTCGGAGTATTTCCGAAATTAATAAGTACTATAATAAAGGCCCTTCTGCAATAATGTAGTGCCGAAATCCCCTTAATATAGACAGATAAAGTAATCTAACGTAAAAAGAAATTTAATATTTTAAGGAAAGAACGAGACATAGCTCGGGCGACGAAATATTTCCAGATTAATAATACACCGAATAAGCTACTCAGGTCCGGAAATGATTAATTTTCCGGAGAGTCCGCCCCCGCCCAACCCCCATTTTTAATCTGCGATTCCGAACACCTTACAGTTTTCTTTAATCAAACCTGGCTTAAAAAAAATCGCTTTCGAAGAACCCCACATAGAGAAGTGACTAACTAGTATATTTTTGGGTTTATCAGAAAGACTTTACTAAAGGCGGGAAAATGTACAGACAGCCGCAAACTTCGCTGTTTTTTACTGTACAAGGACGCGCAACAAAAAACAGGTAGAACGGTTAACAAAATTTAAAACTTAAACATTTTCCTACTAACAGCTCTATTTATATTTTATTTTGTTATATATATATATATATATATATATATATATATATATATATATATATACGACCAGCACTGTTTACTAATCGCTGTCCATTAGTTTAATATAACAACCTCCTTGCACGAGAATGCCCTAATGGCTGATCTGTTTCTCTTCTCGTTTAACGGGTGGATTTGAGACGAGCGAAAAAATACGCGGCAGGATAATAATGACGGGGTAATAAATTATCCACCAGCCCGCAATAAAACTCGTTTTACACCCCCTCTTCGTAATAGGCCCCGACAGCACCTTTGAGAAGAGGCCACTGTAACAGACGTCCCATCTCTCCAATTTCTAAAACCCTTCTTCTTTCCCTTTAATGTATCATAATCAGCCTCGCTTTGTAAATTAACCAAGAATACACGATCTAAAATACCTTCTCGGTCGTATAAATCATTTAAAAAAAAGATCGTAATTCATAATATAATGACTTAAAAGAAAGTATATCAAGAAACTATGCTTGCCCTTTAGAAGATTGTAAAATTCTTTAACAGTACAAAACAAATGCAAATCCAATCTGGTGATATTCCTCTTACAACGGTTTTTCCGTCCTTAATTGAAATCGGTAAACAGTTGATGTATTTTCAATTCTGTTGAGATTGCACGTAGCTGGCTTTCCACATCCTTTTTAAAATTTTATATATTTTTCTGTTATGTTTAAATCACGTGGCCACTTCCTTTTAGGGCGTGTGTGAGAGAAAAAATAATGATTTTTAAAATACTTATCCAATACATTGATTTCAGGTTAATGCGGGATTTGATTATCCCAGAATATTGGACTTCGGAACAATAGTCTATCTTCTAAATTTCAGTCATATTTTTAATTGGTTCCCGTGTAGCCGCTAGGAATCGTACCAGGTACCCGCCGTAACGTTTCAAATCGATTTCGAGCCCAAACAGTCTTTCCGTAGACTGTTCGGAACTTATTTAAGCCCCATATCTCGACAGCCCAAAAGTTCCTTACGGAATAAATATACCGGAAAAATGAATAAATAAAATTGTAAAGGGGGGAAAGCCAGTGGGTTTCTACAGAGCTGCCGAATCGAAGAATCGTAGTGATGGCATAGTTTTTGGGGATTTATATCGGGAAACCGATAATTCATTAACGAACGGGACTTTCAAATCAGAGCGGATAGTGCGGTTAAAAAAAACTTACAATTAAAAAAAAGATACAAATTTAAGAATGTAACGAATCTAAATTGTATATTTCTAACAGATACCGATCGTTGTTGATTGTTAGGAACAGTGACGAGCTGTAGAGTGGCACTGTTTATTCCGAAATCCTTCAACAAAACTTTGTTACCAGTTTAATGCATATGTTGGGATTATTTTTTAAAGCAAAATATCGGCCAGTTTTGATTGATGTATCGTCTCTGAAAGCCAATATTAGTTTCGAATTGCCCGTCATAAGTCGACATGGCTTTTAACGGCGATCGCCCGTTGTTTCCGGTTACGACCAAATAAACCATTGGCTAGTATCGCGTTCCACGACACTTTGCCCCAACTTGGCGTGCAGAAGTTATTTAATGGCCGCCCGGGCTTTCTCGCCTTTTAGAGGTAGGGCCAGATGTGAGCCTGTAATTCCCTCCTTTATCGACAATAGGGGCAATCGGGCAAATAAAAGGGTCCAATATTGTGTATACCCCGCCTGTTTTCGATTTATTTTATTACTGCGTCAGAAAAAAATACGGTCCGAAATGTTGTCCAAAAGGGCCAAAAATATGAGCATCAGTAACTGAATAGTGATAGACAAAACCCCGATAATATCATTAGTATATACCCATATTCGTTTTATTGCATAAAAACGTCCAATATATTCCCTAGTTTTGTACATAAAAGCCATAAAATACATCGCTAACCACATCAGCCCCGACCACGGAGCAAAAAACTTAAACAGCTCACTAAAACTAAATGCATCCGGGTAGAAAAGGCAAAGAAATTGGCACAATCGAGAATATGACAAAGTTACTACGTATATACATCAAAAGAGATATAGGCCGCATAACCAAATCCCTACTATCTAATCTAATCCAAATCCCTAAGATCTAATAAGAACGATGGATGGCATTCCCAAACACCGAAAAAAGGGAATAACCCACATAGGCGACATGAAAACCTACTCAGGTTGCAGACAGAATTATCCACAAGTATCCCATCTGCCAGATATAGCTACCGAAGATAGCGAGCAGACGAAACTGGTCTAGCGCAAGACCAAACCACCGAGAAAAGATAGAAGATCGAGAAAACTACGATATTCCAAGCCCTCGCAGATCAAACATAACAGATATATCTAATATGTTCGTTTAAATTGTACGTTCATGAGGACATACATATGTATAGGGACGTGTTTATATCTATATCCAAATGCCGGTCAGCTAACCACTAGAACCAATAATTTTGCACGCAGTTATCTGAGTTAGAGCACTTTTGATAACGGAGCTAAGGTATCCTCAGGTAAAGTTGTAAGGACTTATTTCGGGGGCGGTGGTGGGCTTCATCCCCCACCCCCCCAGGAATGAATCGACGTCGCTAATTAAACCGGGATCGCACTGTAGGTAACCGCGGTAAAGGCCCTGAAACGCCGTTAAGTCCCGACCCGTCTGCACGTTAGTCCGCATTTTCCGATTCGCTAGACCGGGATTTGGTTCTACGCCTTTCGGTACCGAACCGGCCTCAACGCGATTAAATCGACAGGGCACTTGGAACTGCCCGGTGGAGATTACCGGACTCCGAGGACGGACTTTTTAAAATTTTGTTTTATTACTTTTTTCCCCGATCGATCCAGAATCTCGAGATCAGGATTTTCATCCGCGAGACACCTGCCACGGTCGGGAGCACGGATAGGCCGCTTTGCTCGGAAACAAAAAGAGTGGCCCTAGCGAAGATTACGCATGAGGAGGAATAAATAAGTTCGGAGTTCAGGGTTAAAGAACCTGTGTCCAGGTATCTCTTAAAAAATGTAGTTAATAATAAAAGGCAGTATATATAAAACTACGTGCCAATGTTAGGAGATAGGATGTGCTTAACCCTAGCGTCGGTAGGACCGATGACTTAATTCAGTTACACGCTTTTAATCAACCGCCAGGCAGTGTTGAGACCAAAACTTTGACTCCAAAAAGAAGGAAAAAAGATATTTTTAGTCTATTATTTGATTCTTTCAATTCAAAGCCTGACTTCTCCCCGTGTAGTAATAACTGTAATAATTGTATATAAGTATTTATATTATACGACAATTAAAATCACCATATTTTAAATTTTAAATTAAGAGTACCGTTGACTCAACCCTTAGCTGGATTAGTCTGAACTCTTCCAGTGTACTTAGACTAGGAGTAAATTTTTATTGTTTTATTTTTCTTGCTCTAGTTTTCGAGTTTTAGTTTATTCATCCACTCGATAATGCATCGTATTTTGTTTCTCCGCGACTGTTTCTTTTTCTTTTTTTCAGTAACAGTCATCGAAATGTTCCAATTGAATCCAAGAAGAAATTTACGAGAAAAGTAAGTTGTGAAAAGCCGACTCACTGAAGACCCGAAAGAAAGCAAAAACCGCTGAATGGGGAAGTGAGACCAACTTGTCAGACTCCCTAACTAAATTACCTAATCCGACTCCTACCCCTCCCCCCCAAACTAATTCAGAGTGCAGCTTTAACACCATTTGTAAGGGAGTAACCCTCAGGCCCCGGGAGAAAATATAAGCACTTTAAATGGGGCTTAGGATGAAGTTTCCCAAAACCGCAAGGGAATTAGCTGAAAGAGAGTGTCGGTAATTAAGAAAATATAGCTTTATTAGCGTCGAAATATATCCAATTGATAAGTAGTTTGATTGATTGCTGATAACTGAAATGTTACTGAATAATAATTACTTCCGGTTGCTACATCCCCAAAGTTCTTTAGAGACGCCTGAAAGAGAAGTGACCACGTGATTTAAACATACCGGGAAAAGAAAAGAAATTAAAAAAGGGGGAATGCCGGTGGGGTTCTCATCCATTATGCTATATTTGTTATTAGTGCAACTTTAACATCAATGGCACTGATTGTATTGTACAGTTGAGGTAGTTAAAAAATATATATTTTTATCATTTCATAGAGCCTTCCACATTGGATCGGTGACATTGCCGGGTCTCGACTAGGTGGGATACATTTTCTCCAGAGAATTACCCCACGAAGGAGAGATAGCTCCGATGAAGCCGTCACCTATCTGCCGGAAAAACGGCGAAAAATGCCGGTATAGAAACATCGCCGGTGACGATACAGCTTCAAAGGGGGCTCAACTTAAACCCTTACCCGGGGCTATTCGGAGATTGGGGAAGAGAAACGGAGATATTTCAACGCCTACTACCGAAAGTATAATATGAGGCCATTTATACCTCAATCGGAAATACCTCACGCTTCATTCGAGGAGCTTCTGAAGTAATTGTAGCTTAATCATTAGACTTCTTTTAAACTTCATTTAATCTACTTTTAGACTACTTGAAATTCCTTACAGACTCCTTTTAAACACCTTTTACACTCCTTTCGAACTCCTCATAGACTCCAGTTAGATTCCTTTTAGACTTCTATTAAACTTCTTTTAGACTTTTTTAAATCGCAACATCCGTAATATTCAGCCAAAACAGTTCAAGCGATAGCTCTAACCGGCGTGGGGAGAGAGAAGACTGAGAAAACCACGACATTAATTAAATTTTAATGAAACAGTCACGGGCAGTTTGAGAACAAAACTTTCACTGTAGCCAACCGGATGAATGAGAATGAGAAAAAACTGTCTCTCACTAACTTCGGTACTGGAAACGGCATAAACGCAAAATAGGCGACTTTCGTTGTTCTTGAGAGCCCAACAATTCATTATTGTAAATGATAACATTGTGTTCTGTACATAGCGTGGAATCTGAGAATGAACCTGATTCGTGTTTCGAACCCGTTACTGCTTTTTCGAACCTCTTTCACTTAACTAAAATATATTGAAGTACGAAAAAATTTTAAGTTGATACGGTGATAACTGCCCCAAAAAAATGTAATAAAAGCATATTGATATTAAAAATCCTTCCGAAATAATTGTTTATATCAACTCGCATTAATGAGATGAGTTATTGTAGCTTTAAGTCACTTAAATGAAACATAGTCCCGGCAGGAGGAAATCGGTCTGTCTTTGGCAACGATTGATGATGATCTGCATAACGAGTTAATAATTTAGTAAGTCCGCATCTAAGCCGAGCATTCGTAAGTTCACAAGGGCCGTTGTGTTCTCATACCCTTTACAGGCACTTCAAGGACTTCCCAGCGTTGCAAAAGAGCCCGACCTGTACACAGAGATGCCCTTTCCAGACGCGATTAAAAATTCGAACGAAAGATCCGAAATGTAAGGTATATTTCAAGCAGAAGTTTGACCGCAGTTGAAAGTATTTATTTTCAGATTTTATTATAACATTTGTCTCGACTTACTGCACTGTATTCTACTACCGTTGGGAGCCAGACACTTAAGTAACAAAGTTCGGGACGGTAAATGATACGCATCCCTAAACGGAGCCCCGGTCCTAAGGGATCTGCCAAGACCAAAAGGAAAACAAGTGTGGGCTGTGAAGGGAGTCCTTAGGGCTTACGTGACCTCAATTTCAAGGCAGTGCATCGAACCCCTACTTTAAGTCGTTACAACGACTTACTGGAAGTATAAAACATGTTGCCCTTGCTTAATATCGTGCAGTATACACGCAATCTTTACAGATTGCAGAATAAATTTACCATAAAAATTTAGATACCATTAATTGGAGTATGATTAGTGCGTCTTTTTTGGATCGGAGATTGATAACAGCGCCTTCTGCCCGAAGCGGCAGATGCGGCAACCACTGCCTGTATTGGCGGTTCTATCGTTCAATTTAAATTCCTCTTTTACCAAAAATAGTTTAAATATTTCTTTTTTAATACCTACGTCCTTCTTCTTAAGTTCTTTAAGAATTAAAGAATTATGCATTGCAGTATAACATATTTCACGATTTAATTCATCCCTTACCCACAGCGTCCCACCAATCAACTAGAAAAAATTATATATATATATATATATATATATATATATATATATATAAACAGGGAGAGGGAGTGAGAGACATCACGGTGCATACGTAATAAAGGGGGCAGACCTATATCCCCCACTCTTACACACCTGAACCCCACTACGCAGCAACTACTGCTCAGCAATGGCTGGCGAAGTGCTTTGATCTTCATTCCGAGCCGAAAGTGATTTAGAAACTGGATGAGACGATAAAAGCGAGATGTTGTTTAAACCGACGTTCTAGACGATAAAACAAAAGGACACTCAAGGACAGGAAAAGAGTGTACAACGGAGATAAGTGTACAACGGAAACGTGTTCCCAGTTGACTACTGCGCGTGCGCGGCAAAAAGCCATGTAAGTCGTCCAATTGCGTACCGTTTTCTTTGTTGAAACCCTCCATCGTAGTTTTTAACTTCGTGTGTCGTTGCAGGAGGAGTCAGACGGGCTCCGAATATAGACCGTCGTGACACTGGGGCTGGATGGCGTCTATTCCTGGCTGAAAACCTGGATTGAACCGTTCATGTGGTCGGGGGAAGTGGCGCGGGATTGAGCAGGCAGGGAGAGGGGGGCCGGACCGAATCCAATTTATGCTCTCGGACGTCGGCCCTCGAAGGAAATTGAATATCGGCGATGTCTGATACTTAGGCGGAATGCCGAATTCGGGCACGCACTGTTACGCCAAGCCCGCTGACGCGCATGCGCGGCAACGCACCGACGAGTCCCAATGGGTTGTCCAATTACGAACGGTTTCTTTGTAGGAACAGGCTTGACGGTTCCATCGCTTTCTTATGCCGACATGTCGGCCCCATATGTATATATATATATATATATGGGTGTTCACAATGTACGGTCCCACCTAACCAAAATATTTAATAAAAACGTCGAAAGACAGGAGTTTCTTGCTAGGTGCTTTCCGTTGAGAATGATTGAAACTCGTTTTCCCCAATCATTCGCCTTTCTGATGTCGAATCGTGACTGCCGTGTGTCTGATATCGAGCAAATCAAGCAGGTAACGGCCCTCATCCTAGTCGGAGTTTAATGATCATCCTTTCGCATCTATTGTGTTTATAAACGTGCTTTTACCACGGATGTCAGAGAAATAAGCGCACAATCCGATCACGAAAAGGCGCATATCGGCGGTAACAAAATTCCGTTACATAAATACTGAGAAATAAATTAATATGGTCGTGCGCCGTCCACAGTTTTGGACAGAGTCGATCACATCATTCTCTACTAACTTTTTAGAAGGCCGTTAGTGGCCCGAACACTGGATCCCCATTAATAAATCACCGATTCAGAAAGCAATAGGGGTTCCATTCGTCATCTCTTTCTCTACTCCTGGCCGTGTTGAAATAACACTACTCTTTCACGCCGCGGAATGCTTATTAGGACTTCGAACGGCGAGGAATGGGACAAACAAAGACTATAAATAAACCCATTTCTGCGCCAGACCGTTCAGCGGATTCGGTTTCTCCCCACCTGGTTATATCCCGAAACTGATACAACACTGTATTCTTTGAGCTTTCTGGATTTTGGTATCCACCCTTTCTCGGTTCGCACGGCCGAATGAATAATTTATATATATATATATATATATATATATATATATATATATATATATATATATATATATATATTACAGAGGGGTCCAAAAAAATGTATCCACTGTTTAAAAGTCCATAACTTGCAAAACTAATTGACGGAGTTGTCTCATTTTTGGTAGTGTTATAGTTTGTAGTTGTAGCCATGCAAGCGTTGTATTGCGTTGTTTTGTTTTGTCAGATGACAGTCGCCAGATAGTCAGTGTTTTGTTGTTAGTTGTACCTTGTTACTCGATTAAACATGGCTGGCGCAAGGCTTACCTTTAAGTTGGACTTTAAGCTACACTTTCACCAAAAATGAGACAACTCCATCAATTATTTTGCAAGTTATGGGCTGTTAAACAGTGGATATATTTTTTTGGACCCCTCTGTATATATATATATATATATATATATATATATATATATATATATATATATAAAGCCCTACTATATCCAGACATAACAAACGTTCCTTACAAACGCCTGAAATGGAAGTGGCCATTTAAACATACCAGAGAAATAGATGTTTGTATTCAAGTTCGCAGGTATATCCGTTTTTAAGATGGCTGTTTGGCGGTTCCCGATGGTTTGGAGGGTAAACCGTGCGAAAGTGCTAGTTTAAGTGACTGTATCGACAATGGTTTAGAGCCGACGGCGGTATACGACCGATCGTATACTGTGCCCAATGCCTCGAGTCCACCACCACCGAGTATACCGTGAACCAGTTGGCGTGCTAAGTGGGTGACTCTCTTTCTGAGACTGATTGGAGAATGTAATTTATGTTCTCGGGTTTTTATTAATGTATTTGTCCCGATTGCCATACCAACATTATGCATAAAACGAATATTTTTAGTCCTGATATTGATGGGGGTGATAAATACGAGGGTGCTTTGATTAGTAAGATAAATTTAAAGGGAGGACAGTTATTCACACACGGTTCGAAACTATTTTTACCATACTTATGAAACTAACCTCTTATAGTTCGAATCCTGCCAATATTCGTCCAATTTGAATAGACAATCAGATATTTTAGGTTGTTGAGTTTCGATTTAATCCTGTAGTTCTTTCATCAAATTCAAATTAATTTATATAGATTTCAAAAAATACGATTTAAAAAACGTCTTTAATGGAGCTTTACTCTCCCAAATTTAATAAACTGTGGGATTATATTGGAATCTTATAATACGAGATTACTTCCAACTGACTTTCAACTGAAAAGTCTCACAATTCGCGCACTACAGATTGAACGCTACTTCCAAGAATTCCTAGAACTTCGAAAGTATCCTAAAAGTACTGATTAAGAAAATTCCAGCTTATAAAATTTGATCCGAAAGCCCTCTGTAGTTCGACAGCAATATTAAGATTCCAAAGCTCAGTTAATGTACATACTGTACTATTAACAGCGAAAACTTGTATTATTGTTGTAACCCGGAGGACCGGGTTAAATATAATTTTTGTGTAATATTATGTACTACTGTTTAAGGGAATAAATTGCAGGCCGGGAGAAGACCGGGAGGAAGAGAGGGATACGCCAGGTATAATCCTGGGGTAGCGACACTCCCCCCCCGCGCTGTTTGGTGAAGGGAGATCTTAAGGAGACCGCCCGCCATACAATTCTTCGGTGGCCTCCAAACCCTATTCGGAGAAGGGAAGATCTGAAGGAGACCGCCTGCCATATAAATTCTTCCGTAAGAACCCCCACCGCTTTTCGGAAGAACTGACCCGCGACGGACGAAACGCCGGCGAAACAAAGAGACCGAGAGCTCTGTAGGCGGTTAAAAAGGGAGACGGGGCCCGGACACACCGGGAGGACCACTAGGCCAGTGTTTGGCCTCACCGGCCGTACCGTAAGCCAACCTGTAAATTATTTGTAGGCTCGTGATGTTTCTGTCTCCTCTCGTTGGTTTGGTCTTTTGCTAGACCGGTTTCGGCTGCTCGCCATCTTCAGCAGCGGTGTTGGTCACTGTTAGCAGTACAAGTGATAGTGACAGTGCAGTGAGGATGCCCAAAAAACATCCACCAAACCAGCGAGAGGAGACAGAAACATCACGAACCTACAGTATTCCAACCCCTCGCAGACCACAAAACAGGTATATTAAACTGTAAATTATTTGTAGTGGGCCCAGTTTTTTGAGTGAATAAAGCTGTAAAATTCGCTTGAGTGCGTTTATTACGTCTCCCTGCGGCCCACTTTCGGGAGAATCCCTCCACCCGCCCCCTACGGGCTTACAATTGTCAATAATCCCTTGATATTTGTGGTTAATGTATCTTTGAGATATAGTGCATGATCCATATCGGAACTATTCAAACTTAATACGGTATGGTAATCAATATGGAGAATCCTGAATAATGTTTTAGGATCCATTAGGGGCGCTAATCAAAGGATTCCTGTAGTGTTGTTGGTAATAATATATCATACATAAGATTTCATTACTGATGAAACGTTCTTTATTATTAATAATATATATGTATATCCATATTATTTATTATTATTAACATTACATTATTTTTTAATGCGGCGCCTGGCCGCACAAACACAATTACACACCGATCTTTATTTATGCATAAACGTGTGCCACTGGATTAGACTGCTCCAGATTGAATCGATCTACTTAAGCGTCATAACATTTCAATAATAATGTCTTATCCGTAGTACGCAGGTGTTAATTTAATGTTTGGAGGGTCGACACCACACCACGGCTACGACGACCGCCTAAGTTGCGGATAATGGGGATGTTTTAGAGGTTCGAGATAGCCCGAGGGAGGGGGGGAAGTGTAGGGGTTGAACAGTTTTTGTGGATAACCCGAGGCATCGACCGCCAACGTATCCCGGCCCCCGCGCTCTAAAGGATGATAAACTACATTCAAGTCGCGTTAAGGGGACTATGCCCAGGGTGGAATAGGTGTAAGCCCCCGATAACACGAGGGTGTTAGGCTGTGCAAACAGGGTTTCGCTATTTTTTTATATATGTAATAATAAATACCAAACTGAGTTTGAAAACGATTTTTGCATTATCTATATAATATTTGTCAAATAGCTTTTGTCTGTATATGTGTGTGTGTGTGTTCGCTACGCATTCCAAACGGCTGAACCGATTTCCACCAAACTTTCAGCGTACATGTCCGGTCCGGTCAAGAAGCACCTTTCCAGGTCACGCTGCCAGGTCAAAGGTCAGTAGTGACCTCTACGCTGTACAACGTGAACCACCAACTCACAAATAAACAACCGATAAAAACGAAGGGAAAAAAACAACGACACCGAGAACTACAACACCAACAATTTCTAGACCCAATACAGGGCGTCCTCAGCCTCATCAATGGGACTGATGACTTTGATGAATCCCCCGGCGCAGACAACTTACTGAAACCTAACACCCACTTTAAACTTCACAAGACCTTTCACAAAATACGAACTTTAAGCAGCAATAAAAAAAAAAAACGGTGAAACACCAGGCCCTGATGGAATCTGCAGCGAAATGATCAATGCCTTAACAGACACAATTACCGCTCAAATTATATAATAACTTATGGAACACAGGCACAATACCACAATCTTGGCTACACATCACAGTTATCCCAATATTAAAACCCAGCAAAAACAGCACAGACCCTCTAAGCTACAAACCGATAGCACTAACTAGTATATAGTATTTTTGGCACAATTCCACGGCAAAATAAATAGAAAACCAGACCGTTTTTCTAAAATACCTAGCAGATCTAAGGGGGCCTAGCAGAGGAGAGGGTTAGACGACATGAGACATCCAGGGTAACGGGAAATGTGATTGGAAGCAATGCAACCGGTTTGAAGAGGACTATTCGCTTTATTTGTAATATTTTGTCAAAATGCTACGGTCAAAGTTCCAGAATAACAGAGTTTCTAATATAGCGGGGCCCTAGCAGCGGATCTGAGGACATGAGACATCTAGGGTAACGGGAAATGCGATTGGTATGGCACATCGGGGGGACCTAAGGAGGGGGACTAGCGGAGGGTTAGATGGTATAGGGTGACATCCTAGGCACCGGGGAAGCTGCTGATTGGAGTAGATCGGGTGTAGTACGGTCTAAGGGCGGAAATACGACCTCAGCCCGGATACTTGGAGCGGATCCTTTCGAAATTGCAAGGCTACGATAGGGGCCATTTAGCGGTCGTTGAGTTATATTTGTGCCCTCCTATCAGCGTAGTATTAACAGTGGAAATACGACTTGCGTCCGGCTACTCGGAGGGGAAGGTCATTCGATTTATATCAGAATCTGAAATTATTTTACGACTTTAATTTGTTAAAGAGAGATAGACCCTTTCTCTCCTGCATAAATAAGCTACAGAAAAATATAAGCAAAATAAATTACTTTCTAATATACTATAAAAACAACAAAAATATTTGTTTAAAATGTTAATTTTAAGGTAATTTAAGCAATTAATTATCAAATATCTTACAAATCATACACGGAAAGCCCTTCTTTGTGTGTCACTAATGAATCTTGAGTTATACCGCATTAATAATAACTGCATAATTAAACTAAAAGAGTAATTATGATGAATCCTGAAAAGTGATTACAAGAAAGCCTTACTCAAAATGTACCTAGATATACTGCAATGCATAATTCGTACATTATGAACGATATAGGTATTTTAAAAAAGGGTGACTGAAACATTATTTTCGGTAAAAACCTTTTCTAATTTCAACTGAACAGTAGAAACCTTTTCCTTTTCCTCAGACATTTTGTGATAATCAGTTTGTTTATCTAGCTTACTTCTAGGCCAGTGGCGTTTAAGCCGTTGTGTTTTGTACGGGTAACAGAGGAGGAGAGGGCTTCGATGCTTCAATTAGGATTAGTGAGACGGGAATGCAACTTTAGGGCCCGGGATGTTATTAATTAGTTAATCAACTGTCGGAATGTCGAGGTCACGATGAATGGTGCGATTTGAAACATGCCTGGGGGGCACTAAGCAGTTAGTAATGAAGCGATATTTTAGCCGTGTTTTAAGTACAAGCGATTTTAGACCGGCGGTTAATACGGTTTGTCTGAAGGTAAATTGGAAATGAGGGGGAAACCGACGAAAATAAAGTTAGACCCGAACAAAATAAACTGGAAAGCATTAGGCCGGGTCTGAGATAGGCTATCGACCAGCCTCCTTTATAAGAGCCCCTTTAAAGCCCGGTCTAAACTCTAGCGCCATATATCCGCCCTTGAATTCGGATGAATTTCCAAAAGGTTAGGTGTAGACATTCAACCTCACGCGCGTCGGGCTCAATCCTAATTTGCAGCCGCTCAGTTAATGACGCGATTCATCTCGAAATACAAGGTTGACTAACCCGAGACATTTATTTCGGCGGTCCGACCACAAGAGCCGTTGCTAAAACGGAGATCGAAATTAGCCAACGAACATACAATTCGCAAATCTACATTGAAACCGATGAGGTCGTACGGCATTGAATTATGAGGTACCACCGTGACATCCGACATCTGGAGAATCCAATCGAAAGTCTCTAATTACCAAGGGAAGAACGCCACAAGAGAATTCTCCACTGTAAGTTTCCAATCGCACCTTTAGCCACAAACTCAACTTACCTACAGTGTTAATTATAAAATCCCGGTTCCTAAAGTTTCGTTCCCCTTTCACTGCTAGGCCTATTTCACTCCTTGAATACTCCTCCCTACATTACCTATCCATTATCCTCCCTCTTCACGGTTAACCCGAGATCTCGGCCTGTAGCCTAGATACACCTCGAAAGGTGCCATCCCTGGGTGGTTTCTTTATCGGGAGAAGCAAGAGACAACATAAAATCATACCACAATTATAGCACATATACTACATTGATTGTGGAATAAATTAAAAAAACAAATGTGCCAATTGTTTGGCGATATAAGTACTTTCACCGCTTTCCTTAAGCCGGAATATTTATAACACCGTAGTCAGAATTATTCTTTTATTCCTGTAGCTAATTCGAATTAAAGAAAAAGATTATTCCCTCTCAGCGAGAGAGGGTAATTATATATTTTCGTTTTTATATTTTAAACTGAAAACTTTTTAAACTCATTAAATAGAAAAGAAAAATTGTGATCCTACAACAGGGGTTGCGAGCCGCGCTTTGCCGACCCCTGAACTATACAATGAAACAACCGATTAATCATAGTGAGATTTCAGAATTTCCCCTGAACTAGGCTTTCTTAACCCTAACCTAAGAATACTCACATCATATATGGGAATATTGCCACTTGTAGTACGTAGGCGGCGGCCTCATAACTGCATTAAACGTCGAAGCGGAAACTACCCAAACTGAAGTTTAAAGCGGTGTACTCGAGTTGGCGAACTCGAATTTTTGGGCCCCCAGCCTGAGTCCAAACTGTATTCGATTAAAAATTTCGACTATTAAAGAAACTGGCTTAAAAAAAGCGTACGACCCCGATTTTTACAACTTAAAAGGTTCCAGTTGGCCAAAGTTCGTTGGAGGAAACAGACTAACATACACGTAACGTGTGTACTCGAATAATAAGCTCCTCAGTTCGGACAAAAATTGCCACAGCAGGATATCTACCGACTATTCCGCAGGAACAACATTTAGTGAAAGGGCGATTAAAACCAGCCCCTACTAAATAAGGAAATCACGTGGCCATGTCCTCTTAATGTCCACGTCTAGCCCCAAGTATCCTAGTACTTGATTTTCAATAGGAAAAACATAAAACACTCACATCAAGGTCGAACCGCCTTAAACGGTGCCTGCTATGAATAGGATGATAATCTCTCTGTTCGCGATAATGGCCGTGCCCCAGATGTAAGGCGGGTAGCCTACTTTTTGCCCATTCCTCATTAAAAGTCCATACTTCAAACTCGAGGGAGTTAATGGGATTGATACAAAATTAAAAAAAAAGGTGGCCCTCAAAGACTCGAAGAGCCCTGTCTCAGTTAAGCACCAGCCAAAATCGGCTCTCACATATCCGAAATTTTTTCTTTTAATATAATGTCGACTTTTAAACTCTTGGAGGATTTCATAAGATGTGTTTATGGGTAAATACCCGTATTGAGGCTTATGTGCCCTATAATTAAATATTTAAAAAAGATCACTAAGCCACAAGATTCCTTACAGAATGCTAAGCGTCTTACGCTGTGCTCATTTAAGTACTAAATAAATAATGGCAGTTAAAAATTTGCCTGTTTATTTCCCTCGCACGATAACGCCTCGTTTTTCAATCGATCGAGAATTGCTGATTGTGGAGAGCGAATCTCGTATTGGTTTTTTAACATTGCAATGTACTGGACTGCATACTTCGGCAGTCAGAAAAAAGAGGCGTGAGCAGTTTTCAGTCTCAAAAACCTCTTTTTTCCTTCTTTTTTCTAGAGCCCAGGTTAACTAGGTTAACTGCTCAAATTGCAACATTTATGCGGGAAAGGCCCATGAAAATATCTCTTTTGAAGTCGGCACTCAAGGAGATTATTTCACAGGGTAACAAGCTCCTTTTCTTAGTTTTCTGACCCTCATGATGTTTTAAGCTCGGTCTGTTGCAACACCCCTCACTGTTTGAGAGTTACGTTAACCCAAAGACTTATATAGACTTTCCGTAATTTTATCTTCTCTCATCGCGGCCTTTTGCTAAACCCGTTTCGGCTGCTGCCATATTGCTTCTTTGCTACGTGTAGTATTGTTTTTAGCTCCTCTTGGTACTCTTTCTGAAGAGAAGTGTTTAGTCTGTCTTTTGCGTATTTTAGAGACCGGTTAGACCATCGGTGAATTATAATATACCAATTTAGAACTATATAGATCAACAGACTTTCGGCTACCAACCTAACGGATTAACGGTATCCAACCTTTGTGGCAATCATGGTTGATCAGTATTCGCGGAGAGAAACCCGACACTACCGAATCACGTGACAAGGTATTTTTAAAAAGTTTCTCTTGTATACAAAAAATCAATGAGTACGGCGTTTATTAACCCTCCTCTTATTATTAGAACGCGATGAATGTGGTCTAAATAATTTCAAATTTTTATTTTTATACTTTAATTTTATCTGTTTATTCTGTTGCTGGCTGTCCCAAAAGCCTACTTTGGGATAATCTGGGTTTGCTATTATAATTCAAGACCCAGAGGAATTCCCATTTCACAAACTTTAGAACAGGCTGCTTTACATAAGTTTTAAACACCAGTGAAACTTCGTTAATGCCCAATCATTAATAGGGTATAATGGTGTGACCTAAGTGCAGGTCTAGAAGTATTTAGCTAACAGAGCTTACTTCGCAGTCAGCTAAAGACACTTGAGCTTATTAAGTAGTTTATATTAACTTAAAGAAGTGTAATTAGTTTTGCAGAAATTACTAGGTTTTTTTGGAACAGCCTTTCACAAAACTTTAAGTACAGTGGAATGGCATTTAACAAATCATAATAACCTCTGATAAACAAAAAGATCAGATTCGTGTAGAAATTATTTTAATGGTAACTAAACAAAAATAGCCTAAAATAATGAAAATATTATATTTCTGTTCATTCATTTTTACGGTATCCAAGAACCTTTTAGAAGGAAAGAAAAATGATTACACGGATTAACGGGGGATTCTGGGTTAATCTAAGCGAGCGCGACCTTACTTGACCTTATCGAAGACTGAAATTGAGGAGTGGCGATAGCGTCCTATAATAACTAAATAAACAAATTTAAAATAATGAAAATAGTATATTTCTGATTTCTTTATGCCGTTTATTAATTTTTTATGGTGTCCACAAACTCTATAGAATAAAATGAAAATGATGAAACGAGATTACTTTAAGCGTGCCTGACCTTACTTGACCTATTTAAGAGTTGAGGAGTGATGATATAATATAAATTGTAACTAAATAACAATGGCCAAAAGTAATGAAACTATAATATTTCCGATTTGTTTTATAATTTGTATCCATCTTTTATGGTGTCCACGAACCTTTTCGAATAAAAAAAATTAATTCCTCCTAAATTAAGGAGCCACGCCTGACTAAATTTAAGTGAGGGGGGTGTCTTAAATTTCTTCGTTCAATATGCTCTTCGTAAAGTAAATGAGCGTTAAAAAAAAATGTCGCGCTAACCGTCTCATTTCGGACCCGAACTCGCTGAAGGCGTCAGTCCGTATAAGGAACGACCACCAGAGATGCGGCACCTGTTTTTCAGTCCGGTGTTTGTACGGTCTGAACGAGACCGACCTTGCTTGACCTTATCCAGGAGTGTAACACCCCGCACAGCAGATGAGTTTAATTAAAAACAATCCAATTTGTTGCAATCGGACGTCGATTGGGGCGAACCCCTTTGAGCGCAGTAACCACCCCCACCCCACGAAACAACCGGATTTATACGTTCCCGACGGGGGATTTTAAATCGCCGCCGTTGGAATTCTGGCTTTTTATCATCCGACAGAACGTTATTAGACCCCCAGGAACGTTTGTCTCGAACATTTGTCTTTCCTTCCATTTTATGCGAGCGATTAACACAACAATTGTCCAGAATGAAACGTTAATCGTCGCCGAATTTTATAGGGACAAATTTGGAAAAATTAATTCTCGGCGATTTCCAAGACAAGTTAGTCTGTATTTATGTGCTCGAGTTTTTATTATCGTGACTTTCTCTATTACCATACCAACATTGTGAACAATGCTAGTATAACTAGGCCTAATATTCGTGTAGGCCAATGTAGAAAGGATCGACGACCGGCAAACATTTATATACCGTCTACGATACCCTATGTATATATAACTAAAAATAAAGTACTGCAAATTATTGTATTATTTTTAAATTCCTGTAAAGTATCTATAAAAGTAGATCGTGACTTACACTTAGCGTAATATTGTATCTATCACAATGGCTTCTTCCACGGGACCTGGGTTTCCAACCCTTCGGTGGATTTAAATTTCCTTAAATTTCGAATTTCTACTGGATAAAATAACTTTTTATTTACGCCTCCAGGCCCGTAATCGGCCAGCAGGGAAGTTATTAGGTCCGTCCTATCGCCCAAGAAATAGGCGTCCAGATTAGTCACTAAGGTCCGGTGACAATTCAAGTATATTTATACCTAACATTGGTGTAGATAAATATAGAATGGTCGGATCGTTTGTACCAAAAACATTATTATATTGTATACGATATCCTACGTTTATTTAAAGAAAAGTTTGTAATTTGTTATATCTAGGTGTAATCGGTGGCCGATCACCGAGGACCCCAGCACAGTGACAAAAATATATTTTTCTTCTTTCCCCCCCCCCTTTCTTCCCGGGAAGTAAGGCCTTTCTTCATCGGGCCGAAAAGGCATCAGGGCCAAGTAATCAGACTCAAAGGCTATCGATTCCGCGGCGCTTGAAATTTAACGACGGAAGTTTCAATAAGGTAGAGCTGAGAAATTCCCGCTTGACTGAGGCCGGGGGAAGGACAAAAGGAAGGCGCACCTGCAAAAGTAATAAAGTAAAAGAGACCCGGGGGTCTGCCCCGAAATTGAGACTGAACAGACGGGGTTTTCCTTGTTCCGACAATATCGATAATAGAAGTTCCGGTTGGGGCATTACTGCCGAACTGTTCAATTTTTCCGGAGATGGGAACTGGGTTAGGAGACTACAGCCTTGACGTGCTTCAAATATTGCAGGGTGTCATTTTTTTATTTGATTCTCTCATCTGGTCGGGGTGTGTACAAGCTTTGCTCTCAAGACTGGCTGTCGGTTCGTTGATTAACCTCTCGGTCCGAATCAATTCGCTCGCCCTCATCTCGTCGAGGACACTCCGTCTGGCAAAGTGCCTCACCCAGGCGAAGGCAACCTCGCAGGGGGACAACGTCCGTGGCAGAATCGGCTTTCGTATCACTTACCTAATCAATAGATTTAATCTTTAGAATTAATGAGCGGTCGAGCCAAAGAACACACCGACAAAAATGAATCCGGGTCATGGCCGGAAAGCCAGCCTTTTAGATTTAATCTTTAGAATTAAAGATCCGAGCCTAGGACAATAAAAAAAAATTAATTATTACTTTTTTACCGTCGGATAATAGTTTTGAAATATCACGTTATACTACTGTTAGTGGTTTCGGCCACTCGCCATCTTCAGTAGCAGCGTCCGTCAGTACGGCGGCGGGACACGGCCACTTCAGACGGTAAAACTGAGGCGACCGTGCAGACGGGACGCCCGCGAGCATCCAGTGTCCCAGGGTACGACTACTGACGATGGCGAGCAGCCGAAACCGCAGAAAAAGACCAATATATAATTTTATATTACTCGCTTGGCCACGTGACAGCGGTCACCTGCATTAATAATCAACCCGAGTTCGGTTCCGGGGGCTGCGAACGTTCCAAGGCCCGGGGCCGATGGACGGGCCGTTTCAAACCCCCCACGTGAATTCAAACCGGGAACGAATCGGGAAAAAACCGGAACACACAAAAAAAGTTCCGCTTTGCCCACTGCCGGCCCTTTATCGACGATGAAGTCGGTACATTTACAATTTTGCAATTTACAAAGGTCGAATCGTGTATTGAAAATTCGGTCTGTTAACAACGCAGTATTTGCTCCTATGTTCGCTCTGGCGACGATCAAAGTAATGGCGTTGCCGCTAATTGCTACCGGATAGTTCAGCGAATACTGCAAAGTGTATACTATTAATTAGGCCTTATTAAATAGTCCTTTTAAACTTGCACTAACAATGCAGGTGATGCAGGTGAATCGCCATAATACTAACAAAAAAGAACTTATCCTAAGGAAAGTTCACACCGTAGGAAAAAACGAAACCTACCAAAACAGGTATTCTACATTAAACCCGCGGCAAAGTGTAATAACTTAGTTTAGACGTGAAGGTTAAAGTACCAGTCGTCAGGCAGTATTGAGAGAGAAACTTTCACTCATGCCAACCAGAATAGCGAATGAACTGAATAATAAACTGTCCATAATTTGCTAAACTGCAAAGGGTTGATAGAACGAGAACCGCTATGTTTTCCAAACCCTCCGCACATTTCTCACTTTCTCTTTTCCTTTTATTAACCCGGGAATCGGTTTTGGCGATTTTTGTTCGCGCGATATCTTCAATATTCGCCTTTGAATATGCTGACCAGAACAGAGTGACCTAAAAAAAAACTATTCCAAAGGAATAAAATTTATCTACAAAAATGATCCCGTTATTTTTCTCGATAGCGATGTCGATAGCGACAAATCGATCTCTTGCATATTTATGTAGGGCCCTTATTTCTGGAATACACCATTATAGCGAGAGGGAAAGTAGGAATCGGTAGCTTCATACTATGGCTTTATTACACTTAGTCTGTAGTTAACCTACATTTTAGTTAACAAAATAATTAAAATGTAGTTTTATTTTCATTTATATAACCCTCTACTATATCCTACTGGCGTCGTAGGTCGTAGTTCAATTCCTTGGACGAATAAAAACCTAATTTACCCGCTAACATTTCTTTTTTATTTACCCAAGAAAGAGTACTCACGCATCTTTAAATTACAGCTATATAAATTTAAGGACACCTGTGAGATAATTTTTGGAGCGCTGGTTCTGAACTGCGTTAAAAGGAAAAATTAATAAAAAAACTGGTTGAAACGTCTTGTTTTCTTCGGCCACGGTCGTCGATTCAATTAAGTCAAAACTTTATTTATGTATCGAAAATTGTTAAGACTCTCGTGGCCGAGTTTATTGCATGTTTATGGCCCGAGAGGGACAACAGAGGACGATAAAAGGGAGACCGCGGATGGGGTCAAGGATGCAAACAGTGGACGAGTTGGACCAAATCCTGTATTTACCGCATTCAAGTTTGTTTCCTTGCGGTCGTCTCAAGAGTTCCCCTGTACTCGAGCAGGAGGGCACGCCCTTCGAGCCGGAAAATTAAACTTCACCCAGAGCTAGCCGATTACGAGAGCGAACAGTCGATTGAGTAGTTTATTCCAGACCAGAGTAAATTATGACACGCCGTAAACGATTCCAAGAGTCATCTGTCCTTTTCTTTCTATTTTTATTTTAGTTACGACTGCAATTTAAAAAAAATATATTTAGCGACAGGGCAATTTGATAACGCAAACAGAAGTAAATTATAACAGAAATATCTTTATACTCGAACGCTCTGGAGGAAGAAATAATTCCATTAATCTCGTAGGCGGTTCCGGGCCTCGAGGCGTTAACAAAAAGTTATTTTATCCTGTAGCAATTCGAAATTTAACGAAATTTCGTTCCGCCGCAAGGGTTCGAACCCGGGTTCTGTGCAAGAGCCAAACCAATGTTTCAATTGTATTAGACGCAATAGTATGTAAAGAGCAATTTACAATTAAAAAATTTAAAATATGCCTTATACAATTTGCAATATGCAATATCCAATATACAATATAGACTTTACAATCTACAGGTTATAATCTACATTTTACAACCTATAAATTACAATTTGCAAATTACAATGCAGAATTTACAATACTTTACAGTACTTTAATCATAATACAATAATTTACAGTATTATATAAAGAGCAATTTACAATATATAATTTACAATCTACATTCTACAAGTTCACAACACTTTACAGTACTCTAATAATAATAATACAATAATTAACAGTACTTTATTTTTCTTTAAATATACACAGGGTATCGTAGTCCATATATATATGTTTGATACAGGAATGCCGGCCCACGATCCTTTCTACATTTATTTATGTACAGGAATGGTTAGATGTATATATACTCGTATTTTTCACAATGTTGGTATGGTAATCAGGAAAGTATATTAAGAGCAGAGCTTGACGATTTTAAACAATTAGGAATAAAAAAGATCCTATTCGACAGATTTCGTTGTGTAGTCTACAGTCACGCAACTTTATGACATGTACTCATAGATTGGTTACATATAACCAATGATGCAAATGATGATGCCTACATCAAAGAACTTATTGCCAAAGGTACCGGTTTTGGCTTCTCGCCATATTCTCCAATATTAAGCATTCCAAAATCTCGAGGCCCCCCAAACAGTTATCTAAAAAATAATATACACGCGTCTGTAGAAATATAGAAACTATTACATAACGTAATAATCTTACGAATTTTATAATATTACAGTTGTTTTTTTCTGGAATTATTAAAATAAAAATAATATAAATTGGTGGCCATAGTCCAAATGTTATTGTATAGAAACAAAATAATGTGTAATTTTAAAGGAATGAAGACATTTGTAAATAAGTATCGCCGGCAGACAGGTGAGTGGATAGAGTGAAACGGTGCAAACGCTTAGTGTTATACGGTGGCGTCCAATTATTCTGTATGTAGTGTGGAGTTAATGCGAGCTCTTACACCTCAGGCGTCCCATGAGGGGAATATATAATAGTGGGCGGAGCCGGTCGTTATTAATTAAACGGGTATTCCGAAGTCGCCGGCGATTGGGGCCAGACGCAAGGCAATGCTGCCGGATCCTATTCGCTCTGATTTGCCGGTTGACGGAACACATTTTTCCTCAATTATCAATTAAAGCTCCTTATTTATTGTCGAATGCAAGGAAGCCCCCTAATGAACACGCTTTAAATAGAATTTTCGCGATCCTGCAGTTACGGTTTCGGCTTCGCATTTTTACAAGACCCCACTAACCGAGCGTTTCCTGTATTGAAATTGAAGCGCAAATCGCAGTGAGTTCAATAAATAATCAACCCTCTGCACCAACTGAAAGGTTCGGAATATTTTTCTTGCGATATTCCGCCAGTGCAGACTGACAGGGCAGACACGATATACGCTACCGAAGATGGCGAGAAGCCGACACCGGATTTGGAGTAAGATCAAATCGGCGATTAATGTTGCGTAATTAAAGCGATTATTTTATTTGTGTAATTTAAGTTATTAATAAGTTAATATATTTATTCTATACCAAATTGCACTACACAAATAAAAGAAAAAATTAATATTTATTTGTTTCTGGATCACCTAACGAATTTATCCGAATACTAATTTTTGCTAAGAAATTGCTCGACAATATCTTTTGTGTTAATGCCCTTATGAATTGTCAGAAAAATTCGGTAAATTCTTTTTATTATTAATGTTTTATTAGTAGTTCGGTCCATTATTGCGCCAATGGTAGTAGAACGACGCAATAACGACGTTCACTGATTTCGGGTTCGTACTTGCAAAATTTGATAAATTTCGATTCTCAGCCTGAAAGTTACTTGCAAGCGCCGAAGACTGAAAGTTCAGTTTAGCAGGGAAATAACAGACACAAGGAGATTGAGAGGAATGAAAAATACCTTATAGTCTGATCCCGATTCTTGGTGAGAAAAGGTTTAGGAAATCGTGAAGAGAAACTGAACTCAAGTCAATATTTCTTGGCGGCAACATGAAGTTTTGTCACATTCGACTTTTCGTCAATATAATAGATTACCTATCTATCAAATAAAATCCTCCGCGCATAAATCAGTTTATGTGACAGACAAATTCGACTCGGGAAAGTTTGCTAATTTGTGCTTTGTAAAACTATTTCTAGTTGTTACATTATATTTAGAGTGTAAATATTCTTCCCGCACCTAAAATTGGAGACGGTCCCAGAAGTGGAAACCTTAAATAGGAAGGGGTATGCATTAAATGAAACAATTCTCGGCGGGATGAAACATAAACAGCGCATTGCCCAGCGCTATTCATCTCATTCGTTCGTCATCCCTCTTGAGATGAATACTTTCACTGTCTCTCAAGAAGAGCCCAATCTACCTCGAAGACAATGACGGTTCGCAGCAGTATTTGTCCATTTATTTTTTATAGGTGGGGAAATAAAAAAAACCAGCATACACCGACGGCCATCTAAAAGCGGTGGAATAACCCTTGGGAAGGGCTTGGGGCTGAAACTCGGAACAGACGCAGCTGTAACTAAATCCCTTTCAGCCCGGCCATTTAACCGACAGTCACGCAACGCATGATCGCCGGGTTTTGTCAATAGAAGGGCGGCAAAGCTATTGGTCCGATTGACAATGAAACTGTGCGCTAACAAGGTTTATTATCAACCCGGTATTAAGGACAGCTATCTGTGGTGCCTCTCGCATAAAATTAATTTTCGTAGTTCTTGTTAATTATAAAACTTTTCCGAGTTTCCCTTAATTAGTTTTTTCCTTTAATATATATGTTATAAGTTATGTAGCTCTCGAATAAGGGTTTAATCACAGAATAATAAGACTGCAATTGGCTTCGGAGTACGACCGCAGGCTAAATAAGCAGCGTGTAGTCCAAAACTGTCTGTTCATTTATTTCCTTGTCCTTTTATAGGTTATAATGTAGTATGGAGAGGGAGATTGTGTTCCGGGGGTCCCGACAGAGGGAGCGAATTTCCGCGTGCGTATCCTGCGCTTGCCGAGCAGAGTTCCTTTGTCCGTTGGCGGTACTGTCGCTAATTCTTACTAATATGCAGCAATTACTACCACCTTGCCCACAACTAAGCCTGTTTTAAGGCGACAATTTCCTCTAAAGGCGGCGCTCGGGAGTTTCAGGAATGTGATGAGGGGAGAGCTGTCAGATCAAAGGATCGGAATGAGGGTATAGTTTCGAAAGGAAGGATTTATACCCGGAAGCCGCTAATTGGTGCACGATAGCGACTTTTAAATCGGAAAGGAGCTTGCAATCAGAAACATAAGTTCATTCGATTTTAAGAACAATTACCGACTGTAATGTTTGGATATTTGTAGGAGTTAGAAAGCTTGGTTGATACCCCAACTCTATATTTAAGTTGTTGTTCTGTGGTTGTCTGGTTAGAGTAACAGTGGAGCGGCAGTTTATGTTCCTAGTAAAATACCCTTGTAGTTGAGTCAAAATAAACTCCAAAAGTCGTTTGGGCATATATCAGGAGAACTTCATTCCAGGGGCGATAAAAAAGAGGGAAAACACATTTTTTTTGGAAAACCCCTTAAGTACTAGTAAATCCTCTCGTTTATCAAGAGACTCTTCAAAAACAAACTTTGCAGAGGATAAAACTTCGCTTCGTGTGGGACACCAAAGCGACGGTATGGAAAATAAGCTCACTAAAAGATTTTGAAGTTTTAAGTATTTTTCCGGATATTTGTTCACCTATCGTTGTATCTTTGTTGTTACCGTTATCACCCTGATAAAAATAAACTTGTGTGTCAATTGGATACATTTCATTATAATAGTTGTTGCTAATTAATAAACTTTTTCGAAGCATTTCCCTTAATTAGATTTTTCCAGTAATTGACCGATAAAAAATATTTTCATAAAAATAATTGGAATGTAATTTACAAGGCAAATAATGGTTAAAAGACCACTCCAATTTGGGTATTGTTTAAAATTGCATTACCCTTTTTTTCCTATGTTTAGCATTAAATACAATCATTTTTTTCTACATTGTGACGCTAACAGAGCGTGAATATATAGTGGATTTTGGTGAGGACCACAGCCAAGTGGCCGCAATCGCAGTTTTTATTTTGTCGGTTTTAAAGTAGAATTTTTTTTCTAATCCCCGGGCAACCTCCGTCAAGGGTCGCGAGATACTTCGTTTCACTAGCATTATGGTTCGTTTTTTTTGTCAACAGAGATTAGGGGCGTGGGTCGGTCGGAGTGTAAACTCCTGGGCCGTAAGGCCTCATTCCCCAGGCTTTTCTTTTCCTCTTTTCAGTTTTCAACACTCCTAATACAACTTCGTGTATCGTCACCAACCTCTTTATTTCATTGCTCGAATCAGTACAATACACAACTGAAACATCTTACTGCTGAAACTCTAACGCACAATGGTGTTTTATAACGCAGTTGTGACGTGACAAATCTCAAATGAGGTGTACATCGAAATGAGTACTTATTGGAACGATATAGAGAATTAGAACGGCCCCTACGCAAGATTGACACGCGATATCGTGAAAAACCATTGAAATGAGGAATTATTGAAGGAGTAATTTGGGAAAGGGGCTCGTTAATTAAGGGGAAAAGGGGCTAATTAAGAGAGAAGCGCTAATTCAGCTACTACAAAGGGTAGACCGAATTTCGTAAAATTTCGAAAATGCGGCACCTTGGAAGTTTCATTTCACTTTCTTTCAAAACAAAACGAATAAAAAAAACAGTAAATATTCAAGAAAGATATTCGAAATGTATAATTAAAGGCTTCATTTCCATCATACATCATACTCGATTTGCTTTTTTCCTGATTCTTTTACTCCGGGTCTTCGGATCAACTCTGTATAGAAAACCGGTTCAAAATGTCCTCCTTAACCGCACGATCCGTAATGACGGCCCCATTCAGTCGGGAACTAGAAGCTTCATTTCATTCTATACTGTCCCACAACCTGTAGCCACGTGACATCCTTACCTGAGTAAGGAAGCGAGCAGGAGTACCATCACAGGACGGCTTCTCCTTTCAATAGTTAATACGATTATCATTCAAATATAATATAAAATGGTAGCAGTGACTTAGTTAAACAATTTTTTTTTTTTATTAAAAAAGCGGATATTTTGTTTAAATGTCTTGTCCTCATTAATTGTTTTTTAATGGGCACAAAACGCTGGAGGAGCTGTAGGGGATAATATAGGAGTCGGACTTCCGAATGAGCCTTGGGGGGATTGGGAGCAACTCAGCGTTTGCATTTGTTCTCGCTTCCGGATTTTTAATTCCAATCCAAAATAGGCCACTGTCCCGGGACGGACAAAGTACCCCGTCCCTTGGGGAAAGTTCAACTTCGAATCGCCGAGTGCCGGATCCGTGGTTTAAAAAAATGTCTTAAATTTCGGGGCTTCCACAAATGTTCGGAGAAATTCTTTTATTTCGCCCGTGTGGGAGGAAACAAGGGAAAATGCGGAAGGTTTATCTTCGAGATAACGGATGAAATTCGTTCGGGCGGCAAGAACGAAAACTATACTCTCAGTACTACCTGACGGCTGTTAATTTTTTTAAAATTCTTTGTTTGATAACCGATCACAAATATTACTTACGAACGCATTAATAATTCAAAACCGTATTTTGAAACCTTACTGGGCGCGCCGAATCGATTCCAGGGCAGACACCGTGCCGTGTCTCCTATCTCCTAAAAAATTCAACCATCGCTGTCCATAAATCCTTCCGTTCCAAACTATCCCTTCCTAAAAATCCCGATCGCCGCGTGATTTTCTCACTACCCGGCCGGGCGGGAGTACTAGGAGGGTGTATTGTCAATTAAAAGTAAATTAGAATGCCATAAAAACATAGTATCAAATTTTAGTTGTTACTAAAGAAACAAAATGTAAAAAAAGGTTATTTAAAAAACGAATATCTTGTTTAAAATTGTCATCGTCCTAAAGTTTTTGATGGGCACAAAACGCTGGGGTAGCTGTCGGCAGTCGGATGCTCGAGAAAGCCCTCTAAGGCGTACTTTGAGTGGACGCGAAGGGGCGATTGGTTTCAACGGCCCCGAAACGAAAATATTTAGGGACTCTCTAAGTAACCGAGTTAACAAAACCGAACTTTGTTTCCGGCGGAAATTCTATAGCAACTGCCCTTTGGACGGCATCAAACTTATCTTCATAATTCGATGCTCGGTTTTCGGTTGACACTAACTCCGGGAGTTGTGGCCCGACTTTTTCTCATTCCCCCGCCGTTCTATTCCGGACGCGTTCTATATATTCCGTCGGCGGTCCACTTTCAGGATCATTGAAATTGCATTTGCGGTTCACTCGGCAGATGAATATAACCGGATCTGCCCGGATTCTGCCATCGGTCACTTCGACCGATTTTTCAGAGTACGACTCACGTCTGACGAAGAATTTAAGACACACCCCCGTAAAACACGTTTTTAAAATTGTTTAATAATAATTAATTTTTAATCATTATACCCAATGTGGCTGTTGGAATGTATTTTCATGAACTCATAGATTTGTCGACTCGGATTATTCGAAAAATGGTATATTCCGTCCATTCCAGAACTCGATTAAAATAGATTCTACACCTAGTTTTCTTTTCTGAGCTGGATTTGTGCAAGTTTCGCTCTGAATACTGCAAAATAAATTTTATTTTTTACTTAGCCTCTTATCTATTCATTATTGGGACACTATATATAGTTTGTATTTATTTCTCTCTATTGATTGAACCGATGCGTGTGCAGAGCAATCGTGCTTATTTATGACTACACTCAAGTTTGAAGCTCTCTAACCGTGCTTATTAGATCAGTGTCGCTCCCTTTGACCTCGCCATGTCAATATCCAATGTTCGCCTAGGGGGTACAAGTTAGTCAAATGGCATCAACAATGCTAGGGAAAGCCGATATCCGAGAGCAGTCAATTCTGTCGGGTCAAAAGAGGCCTCTAACTCTGGACCAAAGTTAGGCGGTTATTAGGTACCATATTGCCTCATTCTTGTCAGTCGCATAGGATATAAATATTGCGGAGTTCCTTCGGATTTATTCTTTAGACGGGACGCGTCGCATTAAACCCTGCTTAGTTTCAAGTCGTCCTCAGTTTCACAAGTTCCGTCCATTGGCTTTTCCACCATTTTTTGCCATTAACTCGGGCATTCGTTTAACGACTTATTTCTTACGCCTTGACGGGAAGAGAAAATAAGCATTCACCGAGTTTTGAAGCCTTCGGAGGTTCAATTCAATTCAAATAAACTATTTCGAGTGTACTTGAAAAGCATTTTTAATAACCGAGTGCCACTTCTCATTTTGTCCAAGGCGGTTATTAAAACAAACCGGACCCCTATTTCCGGTTTGAGTTTAACGGCTTAATAATATTCAGCAGGGCCTGTATATATATGCGATGGCACTCTGAGTATAAACAGGGCAAACCCTGTACAAACATACCCTGTGTATATTGACCCGCTATCTACTGCCTTAGGGAAAGTTAATTTATGGCTGTGAGAAACCCGAGGCCTCGAGGGGAAATGAAAGCGCGGCCTCGTACCACTCAGCGTTCACCGTTTTCCTCGAGGAAAAAGGGGCCGGAACTTAACTGCCAATTTTTCCGGACGAGTTATGATTGAAATTGGCCATTTTGAATATGACCATTTTAAGGAAAAAAGAGCCGACCGGTTTTTTCATGCCCTCCCTAGTGTTCAGGTCATATTGAGAGCAAAACTTTCACAATAAAACGGAAATATATGTCCACTAAAAGGTAGTCTTACGGAAGACTGATACGGTGGTGATCGGTGGTTCAAATCACACAGTTCACCAAGACCTCAACATACCGACAGTGGACGAATTAATAAAATCCAATAATTATTATACCAATATAATCCAAATATACAGTTTAAACCGATACATTTTAGTAAGGAATGGGTATTCCACGTAAGTCGTTTCTCTAGATATAGCCCAAGGTAGCGAACCTGCTGTCATGATTAACATGACAGTCACAAAGTTCGAAAATACAATAATTATGTAATCATGAAAAAAACTTGATAATCAAGCCGCCCTGATCGGTACCCTATAACATAGGGTCCAGAAAACTCTGGACAGGCAATACTCCGACTGGGACAGTACTACTTCCTTCCGGTTTAAATACTCATTAAATATTCATGAGGACGCATAACAGCGTCCTCCTAACCTTAGCTCAGGACGAATGTACATAAAGGAAATTGCGAATATCTCTTAACTTGTGTGCGCTTTCAGAGAAAGAATTGTAAGAAGCACTCTGGGAATGGTCTAGAAAATAATTGGGGTTCCCGGAATAGGTAAGCCTCAAGTCCCAACATTATTTAAACTTGTTTTTTAAGCTTACTTTATTAAGCAGATTTGAGTATTCTTGACCAACTCGAGCTTGTTTTAACAAATATAATTTAAATATATTTGTGGATTTGAATAACATCGTCAGATTTCGTTTAATCCTAGGATGGGTAAGACCTCTCGCAATCTTCATTCGTCGAAGCATTCAACATATCTACGCCTCTCGTCACGATTTCCTTCCTATATATTTTCCACCGGAAATCAAACCGGGTCAGACTATAGTGTATTGCTCTTTCCCAACAATTTCCTTTCGTCCGTTATCTCATTTCTAGACTCGGCGTTCAGTCTTCTATCCCAAGTTGCCTAGTTTTATGGGGCAACATTTTGCGATACATTACGCGTTGAGAATACAAATTTAGAAAATCTCGCAAATACAAATTCAATAGTTCCTTCGTTTCCAGTCGCCCGTTTCGGCATCTCGCCATAGTCGTTTTCAACATAAAGGGACTCATCATAAAGGATCATTTCCGGCCCTACAGAAGAGATATGTATTACTTCGTTTCGAATGTACACTTCTGTAGCGTTCCTTGGGTCCAGCCTGAAGTCTGTCGCTGCGAAGTTTACTGCACAGCTTATTTCTGGGGCCGCTCGATGACAAGCGCCGGTAGGCGGGGAGGAAACTGTCGCGAACACAAAAGAAACAAAAATAACAAGAACGGCGTGTGCTGGCGTTTTTCGAACGTTGGGAAAGGAGAAAAAGGGGCGAGGGGCGCCGGCCCTGGGTGGTCACGTCCGGGCCCTAAAAACTGGCAATTTCTTCCAGGTTTGTAATTCGGCGGCTCCAAGTCACAGTTTACCAAATTCCAAATGCGTGTTCGAGTTCGGACCGTCCGTCGCCTTTTCGGCCCCGATCGGCGCACGCCGTCATCGTCGGTAGTGAAATACTGGTGTCGGTAGAAAAACAAAATAAAAGTTCGGTCTAACCTGTACGCGCCATGGAACCGACAGAACTCGAGTTTGGCACATGCCGTCCGAACGACATTTTCGTCCCTTTTTGTTTTAACTGTCTGGCATTTTTGGCTCGGTATTTTTTCGGAATATTGTAACTTTCCTTTTTTCTGAATTTGGTCCGCCAAGGTAGAAAAGTTCAAATTTACAGAAATTCGCAGAGTTTTTTCTTTTTTATATTTCAAGTCGCGACTACAACGGTCTCATTATATTGAGTGACAGAGCGAGTTGACAACACGAATGTAGCTTGACGGAGCATCGACGGTACTCCAACCCTTAGATAGTAAAGAAATCATGTGGACATTTCATTCTCAAGGCGGCGCTCGGGATTTTATGGAAGGAGCCGTGGAATCGAAGGATCTGAGTGGTGGGGCAGTTTTGAACGGAAGGATTTATATCTTTTATATTTTGTTATCGATGAGTCTTATTAGCGATTTGTAACGTCGTTTGATGTCCTTTGAATCGACGGTTCGTTGAAACTTCCTGAAAATCCTGGCCCGAAAATGAAAAAAAGTAAGGAGAGGAGTACCAGTACCATCAATGGGTGGATTCTTCGTCAAAAGTACATTTGCGTCACTTACGTTTGTATCAGCTTTCTCGAACTTAAAAAGAAAGCCTGTATATAGACTACAGGGGAAAAGTATCTCCATGGTACGGTTTTATTAAAAGTAACGAAGAATTCGTTTAGTCTGTCGAGGGAAGACCGGGATTACGCTAACTTTCCGACCCGGCTCCCGTGAAATGCCCCCGCCCCCTTTATATTGTCTGTTTCCACGGCGACGTCGGGAAACATTCCTTGATATTGACTGGGAAATTCTTCGGCAGTCCCTTCCGAATACAAGACGAATAAACCCGGGTCGGATAATTGACTAAGAGGTACGCGGATCTTAAATGCGCGCGTATAAAACGATCCCTCTTATATTGTGTTTACATGCCGACTTTAATTCGTGCCCTGAGCACATCCGACTGAACTTGTCGGTACTTCATTCTCATCGTATTAGTACATCTTTCATGTATGTACTGATATTTATAATTCCTGGCCTTACTCTGGTTTCATATACATTTTTAACGACCGTTAAAATTGGGTCAGATAATAAATAACTGAAGGTGCGGTTCAACATTGGTTATTTTAAAACTCTTTTATTTAAATACATACATATATAAAAGGGATACCTATATATAAATACAAATATTATGGCTGGGCCAGAGGTTGTAGATTTATTCCTATATTTCTGTCAGCACTTTACCATTACCGCGACCCTTTCTATCGGAGGTTCCCCCACCTCTCACTCTCTCTCTCTCTCTCTCTCTCTCTCTCTCTCTCTCTCTATATATATATATATATATATATATATATATATATATATATATATATGTTTTTGTACTATCATCGCACGCTACGCCCTCTGTACACTTTTTGGCCCGTTGAAACGCGGTCTGACGATAAAAAACATTCACAACATTTAGGTTTAGGATGCAATTCATGCTGTTCTGAGTGTCCACGGGCTTGAAGATATTTTAATGTTGGGTATTTTTATTATCTATCACTACCTTTTCCTTAAGAACAAGTTTGGCTCGGTGTCAATTTTACTTTATTCGGTTTACTGGCAAGAAAAAATGCTTAAATTAACTCTTCGAACTTCAGTTTTAAAACTTTTTAAATCCTTTGAAAGTTCCTCCACTCTGATCCCCGCCCTAATTCGATCTATTGTAGACAAAGAGTAGAAAGGATCTGAATAAGTTTTGATTCAAGCTTGGATTCGGAGTAGTGATTTTTTCCTCCAAGAAAGAGTGTTTTCAACAGCCTATAAAACAAGGAAAACTCGTGACAGACGTTTTATTCAAAGCATTTTCATCAAGTTGCAGAGTACAGGCTGAGGAATGGAGCCATCGGATAAGGGATTAACTTCAGCTTCAGACTTGGGGGCTATTAGGTAAAGGCCCAACTGAAAACGTTTACTGCGCGGTCCATAAGGCTCCTTATCTTTTTTCTTTCCATCTGGAGTTTTTCCATCACTAATGCAGACGCAATATAACTAATGTAAAAAATAAAAACGTAACACAACACTGGCACCATACATAAGAGCAAATGCTATATCTAGCTGAAAAAGGTTTCATTCGAAATTGAAAACAAAGCAAAAATTAAATTAAAATACCGATTTTCGAGTAATCGGGAATGTCACTGTAAAGCATAATACTTAATATTCTGAATTCCCATTTTTGAAATTAGAGTATGACCTGCTGTTTTAAGATTGATTTCACGTGCACTTATAACAGACTATTTATGATATAACGCGATAATATGAAAATTCAAAGGACAACAGCTGATGAATGAGCGAACATTTTAAGTGAAAGCAGTAGACGTACTATTTAAATAAAGCGAAAATTCAATGGAGAACGGTGGATTCAATGTCGTTCGCTGGATATGAAGGTCAGAAAAGGCTTATCTATTAAGGAGCTATCTGTGATGTCTTCGGGTCAGAATTGGAGTGGGTCGTCTCTACTTGCTTGTAGCGAACACAAAGGGAAATGGTGGGGGGAGGGTGGGCTTTATACGCGTCTAGCCGGTTGAAATTACAGTTCAAGTCTACAAAATAGCCCGGTCTTCTCGCCGTTGTCAGTAGCTAGACATTTTATTTTACAAACCCCCCCCCACCCCCTCCGACAAGTACCGAGAGAAACCCGTTTCCGGTCAGCAATGAAATATCAAAAGAAGTGTATTTGGAAAATCATCGCAGGAATGACTTTTTTACGGCCGATCCACTATTCTAAGCCACTGCACTATCGTTTCTAGCATTCCATTATAATGCATTAATGGGGAAGAATTTTTTTTTTATTTTAAGTCACGACTGCAATGTTTTAAATTATATCATATTGTAACTTTTTCCCAATTTCACCTTTGGACAGCTTTAGCCGTCTGTTGTTCAAGTAACGGAGAAGTAATGGACAGACAATGCAGAAGACGTGAAAATTAAAGAAATCGACAGAGAATTTTATTTTATTTTAAGTTCAAGAGGAAATGGCCATGTTGTATCCACTCTACCTAATAAGGGCTGGAGCGGGAGTACCATCGATGGGTGAATTCTTCGTCTAAAGTACATTTGTGTTGTCAGATCGCACTGTCACTAAATGTAATTTTAAAAAATAAAAATTTACTTAAAACTTTAAAAGCTTTAATCGTCATTTAAACTTACTTTAAACTTTACACCGAGATAGCAGGAAAATTAGTTCTCTTTCCCTCTCTAAACCCCGGGCCTCATTAGCCCGATAATATTTTCACGATTACCAAACTGAATTGTAATTTTCCTGGAGTGAAATTATGAGTGTAAAAATCCGGCGAATAAGAATTGAATGGACGCCAGCGGGCTAAGGTCCCATTATAGGAATAAGAGGTTTTGCGCGAAAGAAATAAGGTTTTTATTGGGTGGATTTTACAGGGTCATAACTACAGCGTTATGTCGGGTACACATTTGTTCCTCCTCTTTGTTTCTTGGTGCGTAAGCCTACCGAGATGACTTACCTCTTTCCAGCAGCAATTTGATGCTTACTGCGCTATAACGCTTATTAATAAAACATCAAAACAAACAAAAAGGACAAACGAGTGATAGATAATTAAATTAAACCTGGACATCATCCGGATTTAAATGTGTCAGCATTAATAAATACGAAAATATGAAAGCGGGAAACTGCTGGCGGTAATACAGAAGTTATTACGGGGACAAAAGGACAATGGGGGCGATGATTGGAGCTGACTGTCGGCTGACAAATGAATCTTTCACAATTTTCGACCCCCATCAATTTGCCCGCGAATTGCGGTCAGAACGACTTTGTCTCGAACTTAATCAGTACTTTATCAATGTCCGGCTCGATTATACAGCCGGCAATTTTACTTATTTATCGACTCGGCGTGTCCACAACGTTACCTCAGCACTGTCCGGAAACGTGAACGCTTTATGAAAACGTAATGATTTTGTGGGACAATTTTAATTAGAAAACCGAACAGGGAAGCGTCGGACAACATTGAAACAGTGAATTGTCCCCGACATCCTGTATTTTATTTTTTTTTTGTTCTATGCCATAACTTTTTTTGGAGTGCACGCCGCTTCTGCAGTTCAAAAATTCTCAATTCGCCCTTTCAGAACGTAGTGCATCACGAATTCCTGTTGAACTCCCGAAGAATACTCGGTCGGCCGAGTATCAAAGGAGGCACTGTAAATTAAATTATCTGGGCGTATTCCCCGGCAGAAATATCTTGGAAAATATCTTTAAATATGGATCGGTATGTCACTAATGCCGGGATCGATAACACTAAGGCTATAAGGGATATTATACTTTGCAGTTGACAAATGACAGTGGACGTTTGTATAAATCAAGTCGTAAATACTTCGATATATATATATATATATGCATGTCATCGGATTTGTACACACGTGATCGTCTGTTTTTGCTTGGTAACTTTCGCAGTATTTTGAAAATACGTCAAAAGGATTTAATGAAGAATTTCACAGGCTATTAAAAAGCGAGGGATACTCACTTCTGGTGTACGTTTTATCAATAAGTAAACTAGTCATCACTCATTAACACTGTAGTGGTGGGTCTAAAATGCTAAGTCTACCCGCCTTAATTGTACCGATGGAAAGTCATTCGAGGCCATTTCAAGAGGTCGATCGATTTGAAATTTTCTGATTTCACCCCAGTGTCCAGTTCGAAAATACTGCAGAAGGTTTACAGAAAAATTTTTATTAAAATTACAACTCCAAGTAAAGTTTCCTGGGAATAGTCGAAACGTTATTGATGGTCACCGGTTTCTATTTTCGCAATCGTCGTAAACACTCGTTCCTGAAACACTCCCTATGAAACCGCTCGAGTCTCGAACATAATTAGAGCGAGGCACATTAATTCCCTATAAAAGTAGTACCTGTTGCATTCTATTAAAAGTCCTGATTGCCGCCATAATTAAAATAAACACTCCTCCCCTCTGTTTCACCACGTCGCGCCAATTATAATGTTATTATACCGCGACCCGTCGATCGACGAACGCATGAATATTAATGCATGCCAGTATTGATCCGGGATAATTTAATCCTGAAACGACCCAAATATTATTCTTACGGTAATGATTTTCATCCCCATCTGGGCTTACTGTAAGTATGCGCACCAGTACCTGCCCTGATTATAGACTGCTTCTTCCTTATTCAGCAAAACGATGCAGGAAATTCAAAACAACAATTTTAAATCGTATTTTATTAATAACGACAATGCCAGTACACATGTGCTTCTGCTCATGCGACTGAATCAAGAAACACCTTGTTACTGTAACTTCCTTCAATATTTAACAGTAATTTGACCCATTAACTATTATTTAGGAAGGTGTTACTGGACAAAGTTGAGGATTTTTAAATAAAAATTCACATTCAATATTCATAACCTATAGCTGGGCGATGTCCCGTAAACAATGTGGATAAAGCTTTGTAACTTCGCCTGTCCGCGTTAAAGAAATGTTATTTTAAAATTCGCCCATATAAATGAAATATATTCCAAGAGATATTTTCGTTTTTAAATGTATGCGTAAGGTAGGGTAGGGTCTAATAACGAAATGTTTTAAATAGACTTAATTTTTGTTTCCAACAATTAAAAACGAAAGAATACAGGAGTCTCTCTATTAGTAGAGTTAATGGATTGAGTTAATTCCATACGGCACTTATCAAACTTAATAAGCAATTATGTTGAATCCTGAAAAATGTTAAAAACAATTAAACCTAACTCAAAATATACCTGGATATACTCCAGGTTTGGATAGCGTTCTTGTGATCCTCTGTCGAAATGTGCATTCTCGGTTGCGGGTTCGCATTTTTCAAAGTGCACACATTCAAGAACGACCGTTTCAATTTCTCAGCCCTCGAGGAACAATAAGTTAGTGTATTTTAGTGATGGGGACTTAAGAGGGGCCGAAGTTTCGTAAATCGTATTAAGCCCGAAGTTGCACCAACTTCCGATCTCATTTTCCGGCGCCGCGGTCCGATTCGTGCTCATCGCCGGTCATATTGCCGACGGAATATTCGATTTCAAGGGTAATGAGGCGGAATTGATTACTGTTTAAATTCCTGGGGGATGTTTCGGATGCCCGAAGCACCGGATTCGGCGTTTCGCGAATTACCGCGATTGTAAATTGAATAATTGTCAAATGCAAATACCGATTTCCATTGTCCACCCCCCCCCCCACAATGTCATCCATCATCGGCCAGGGTGGTTGTTCCCTGTTCGGAACATCCGACCGCAAAGCGCGGGTGAGCTTTAAAGCCCGGCATTACAGTTGCACTTGAAACGCGGATGAAACATATTAAAACCCGCTCTACCGGCGTGCCCCCTGGTCCAACGGTTATTGGCCGTCGTTCTCCCTTATATAGACGCCCATAAAACTCGTATTAACTACGGGTTTTTAAAGTAGTAATCTCATCCCGGTGTAATTGCGGGATGAAACACATTTTCAAACATAAATTGCAGGGGGTCGACACACTCCCCGACCCGAAGAGCTGCTTTACAAATATGGAAATATGCGGTGAGCTACCGAGCATAGACTGAAAGTTTATTAGATTCATTTAAACAAGGAAAAAACTTTAAAATGTAGTACGTAGGTTTTAATTTTCAACATCCGTTGTCTGATATATTATTAATAAACTATAATAACGGACTGAAGAAGCGCCGACAAGAGATTCAATATAATTGAGATTTTCTTTTTTTCTGGTTTAACAGAGAGCAGAGAAAAAAGACTCTACAAATATGGAAATATGAGCTACATAAGCCAGAACGAAAATTGTTTGATAAATTTATTGGATTCATCTAAAGGTTTAAAATGTAGCAGGTCGGTTTTCATTTTCAACTCAAATAAAAATAGAAATACGCCCACAAAAGCTCCCTAGTATGTTTTTAATCACTCAGTCGAGGAAGACGGTCAGGCTAAGTCAGGGTTTCTTAACTTCCATTCCCGCCTTACTCCTCGTCCTAATTTAATTTGCTCTTTCGGTCACTCTCCTCGATTACCGTTCAAATTACCCCCTCCTTAACCGCAAGGACGGCTTAAACGCCAATGGCCCAGAGATCTACTTGCTGTAACAGAGAATCGTTAGCATCCTCTCTTGTGATCTGTCGACATTAAATAAAATGAGCGCAAAAATAATAAATCCCGCGATCGATGGTTTGCCGACCCCAGTCCTAGATTATTCCATTTTTCTTATTTAATTTATACACACGGGTCGAAAGTTTTTGAGTTCATTTATTTAAAGTTCAAAGGTAGAATATTATAAAGAATAATTTACTACATTTTGAAGCCCTCCAAGTATTTGCATCGCTCGGAAAGGCGGCTTAATTAACAGCGCGTAAAAAACAACTTACGTAAGAACATTATTATTTGGTACCGGAATATCCGGCAGGCGACAGAGAGGGGAAGTCGGATTGGGATTAGCATTCCATGCCGGGCTTTTGATAACGATTGGCGATATTAGCGGAACTAATTTCGAGGGGGCGATGGGCTGCACCGCGGGAATGTCCGATTGGAGGACTGCGGTCGGGGCCGGCCGCGATCGATGTCGGACAGAGTACGCTAATACGGACCGGTCCGCCCGTTCCCATATCACTGTACCGACAGGACAATATCTTACATTTTTGCCGCCCAACGCAAAACGGACGGGCTCCGAAATATATTAAAATATTCTTTAAAATAAACGAGCGAAGATTTCCGCGATCAGAACTTATCACTAACTTCCGGTAGGTTGACATAATACTGTGGGTAGAACTTCGGCTGGCAGGGGTTAACGCCCTGCTGTCCCGGCAGTTTTCCTGTTCGGAAACCGCCCGAGCGAGCTCCATCGGAACGGATTTTGCCCTTTCCGGTGTTGTACGCTTCCGACTTTTCGGAACTCTTGCAGGTTCCATCATCAGGGAATAGCAAGGGGTCGACCCCTGCTAACCGAGGTTTTCCCACGGCATTACGCCACCGGTAGTTGAGGGTATAAAATATTTTACCTATTAACTTTAAATAAACGAATGCTGGATACTTCAACCGATGTTTATATATTAAATAAGAAAAAGTACCCAGAATGCAAATCCCTCAGTCTGTCTAGACCGGGGATCGGCAAACCCTTAATAATTTTCCTTCGATAGCACATTTCGACATATTTAACGGTGTTTGGAGCTGTGGCGATCGCTGTTGGACTGGAACCGCGGAGTACGCTAATATCACCCTCCCTGGTGCTATATTACTGTACTGTGTAATTTAATTGGATCTACCCTGCGTAGGATTCTGTTTTTTCAGCACGCGGCACTGCTCCGCATCAGCAGCCCGATAAACGACGTAATAACGGCGCTTCGGACCCAGCTATACTAGTTCCCGGCGAAACGAGACTATTTTATTCCTCACATTCCGTTTAATAACAACCAATTTCCTTCCGGGCCTGTATCCTTGACCGGAGACATTAAAACTCAGTGAGGGCGCGATTCCCCGTTAACCTGGGACTGAGTAGTTGACACAATTTTCTGGAAACAAATCTATAGATACAAAATAGAAGCTGATATCTTCGGTCGGAGCCAGATGGGGGAACCGGTAAGAGTTCCGAAACGTCGGGAGGGGACAAGACCCGAGCGCGTCCCATAAGAGATGGGCCAAACCCTTCCAATGGATCCTGCTCCGGTGCTCCTTCCGGAACAGTAGGGGGTCAACCCCTGTCAAACCAGCCTCTTCCTACAATTACAATTACGCCAGTTAGTGACGGATACATAATGTTAATGATTTTTCGAAGGATTGCTGATTGCGAGGATTGGATTTTCGAAGAGTCAAGCTGCAAAATCAAATACAGTATTATTAGTTAGTTCCCTGGAAATAGTTTAGATCTGATGTAGTGTAGCTTATCTGTCAGTTTGTAACTTCGTTTCGTTTCTGTAAGGTTGAATAGGCGGATTCCACGTCATTCTTCCTTTCTGAATTCAATATTCTCAGATAATATTTATTGCCGATTTGAAAACAAAGTACTCAGAGAATAGTTTACAGGCGACTTTACCCTGTAATCCTCAACCGACTTAAGTACAAAGAAGGGCTTTAAGTGCTCATTCGTTGAGAGAAAGTCAGCTGAGGGCTTAAACCGATTAAGACAAAGCTTCGACTGAATGGTTTCCCTTCGGCTCCGGGCCAACAGTGACTAACTGAATAGTCCAGAAATTGAGAGTCTCCGTAAGGACACGAGGCGGAATTTCGGGGGTATTTTTCTTTGGAAATTCAAACCCATTGCGCTGTATATTATTAATATGTTTATTAATTTAAAGAAACAATAATAAATTTTCTTTTCCTTTGTCCGCACACACCCACCCGAAGAGAAAAAACACTCCCCAAATATGGAAAATAATGTTCTAATAACATCCATTGCATCGTATATAATTAATCATTTTAATAAGCTATAATAATATCGGAGTAAGTGACGTGGGTAGATCTTGAGATAGCCCCGATACACTTAACGATTCTCGAATATCAATAGTCTCCGAGGGGAAAATATAAGAACACTTTCCGGAATCAATTCGGCCATTGATACGCGATCGCTCTAAACGCCCGGGGTGAAGTAATGGCCCCGACCGTCAAAGCGGGCAAATTAAGCGGTTCTCAATTCCCCAGTGGAGTGAAGCCCATTCACAAATCGGACGAAGTTCGTGCTTACACGATTGTACCAAGTTCAACAGCCGAACTTCCTTCCGTTCATGATTTAGCATCGACTCGTTATGTCCATTCATTCAAAGTTTCATCACCACTCCAAAACCGCCATTTTTATTAATTCGGCAATTATTAATTTTAATATTAAATACTACGGACGATTTTCACTAGTGTACCGGTTTGAGAATTAAGCCCCATTCTATAGAATTTTATAAACAAAAATATAAAATGCTTTCGTTGCCTTCAGAAGACTGATTCTCTGTCAGCCGTCTCGAGATTTTCGCCGAAGAAAAGGGGAATTTCAGGTACAATTCTTATTTTAATAAATTTAAGCATTATTGACAAATTGCCTGACGAGATCAAGTCCGAAAAACCGGCTTCATCCTTCCCGGAATAAGATAATTGGATCCATTTAAACTTGTTTGCGAATTCCCAACAGAACGCTATACTGATAATTAACGACACGGTTGTAAGCTTGTTGAGAATTTGCTTTATCATCTCTCCACCATTTATGAATTGATGAATCGTTTTAGTGGCGGTCGGGAGAACATCAGAGACTGTTCCCTCATATATATATATATATATATATATATATATATATATATATATATATATATTCATTGTATTCAATGTGTGTGAAGTAAAAAAACAATACCGGCTTCCCCAACCGACCGTCGAATGCCGGTAAAATCGAGGAAAAAGGGAATAGTTAGAGTAGAGCCGACGCCCCGCCGATGGAAATGCTAATGGGACAGCCTCTAAAGGGGAGGCCGGTCCTACACCACACCACATTAATGGCGTGCCACGCAATGTACCAAATAACAATTTACATATGTCCTCAGCTGCATGACCAAAACAGCCAATTAGTCTGTCGGGCATCGATCGTGCCCCCCGTCCTACCGACTCCATTTGTTGGAAAGAATTGGAAATATGGCTTACAAACTGTCGAAACATTCTAATTTATAAATTCTTGGATTGCGAACTGCTGCTCAGATTGCCGGATAATAGATCTAAGTTCAAGGGATAAATTATTGCTGTACAACACTATACTGAAACCAACCTGGACATGCCAACTTGAACTTTAGGGGGCCGGCCAAACCATCGATTATTAACAAAATTCAAACCTTAAAAATGATTTTACATATTCTGACTAGCAGACAGCATTGTCGGTCATTTAAAAGCACAAGAAGTCTTAACCACAGAAATATGAAATTTTTTGATTCAGCGGGAATATATATATATATATATATATATATATATATATATATATAATATATTTATAAATTCATATATATTTCGGGTTATTTCTGAATTGTTATTGACTCAGAAGTTGTTTACATATCTATACCCATCATTCATGTTCTTAGTAGCATTCCAAACTGACCCTCTCAAACGCTAAGGCATTAACACATTAGGTTGCTAAGAGGTGTTTCTCTCTCAAAAGTTAGCAGGCGCGCTGAAAATTTGCATTCTTTAGATATTCAAATGATATTCAATGCCGTGGTTTAGAAGCCGGGGCATATGGATGTCCAGAGGCACCTTAAATTCAAAGTTGTTCAACTGACTGGCGAAAATTTTGAATTGCAGTTAATTGTACTGCTTTAAAGTTGCCTATAGTTTCTAATTTATAAATAAAACGATTACGAATTGCTGCTTAGGTTACTGGCAGCAATAGATCTAAATTACGTTTAAGCAATAAATTATTACCATGCAACAGTATACTTAAACCAATCTGGATATAAGGACTGGAACTGCGGGGTTAGGCCAAAGCATAAAATGTTAACAGAATCAAATCTTACGGTCGAAAATATTAAGGAAAATAGTTAACGCAACCTATTGTCTCCAACTTCACCCTACATACAGATTTTTAACTCCAATTTGTCCTTGACCTTAGCTTACAAAAATACAGCAAATTTTTCTCCGTAATTACACACACATCCTACGGCCCAAACCCTACTAACTCCTGATATCTCGAACGTTTATTACAGACACCTGAAAAGGAAGTTGACGCCTGATTTAAAAATACCAGAAAAATAAAAAAAGGGGGTAAGCCAGTGGGGTTCTCCTCGATTGTGCTCTCTATTTGTTACTAGTTCTATTTCCACATCAATGTCGCAGATTGTGCTGTACAGGTGCGGCAATAATACAATTAGAAAAAGAAATTCGAAGAAAAATAAAATTAGCAAAAGAACCACGACGCATCGTCCCAGTCATTAACTAGACTATTCATACCCTCACATGGCAATGGTATGAATGAAAAGAAAAACTTTTCATCGCCTGCTTCGGGTATATATGAAGGAATAAAACGACCGACGCGGTAATGCGGTCGCTACAACCATAACTGGCGAGAAATGTTTTGAAAAGAGAATATAAATAAGATCCCCGCCTCCGGTGGGATACTTCGCGACACTTTTATGCCGTCGTAATTCATGAAATTAGCATCGAGTTTCCCTTTAACTCAATTCCGAATCCTTTTTCCCTCTGTCTGGAGTTGGGCAGGCATGTTTCGTAGGATTAGGAATGTGTTCTTAATTCGCCTCTAAAATGGGAAAAATTCCCGATCATATAATTTCTTTTTTCCGGTTTTAGTGATCGCTTTATTCTAATATTCGGAAAGATTAAACGGAAGAGGGGTTAAGCGAGAAGCTCATATATGATAATGAGAAAAGGCGGGGTTCGAATTTCGGTTCGGAATATTGAGCGAATTTCAACCGATTAAACTTGGGGAACTCGTAACCCCGCTAAAACCGCCAGAATAAAATTGTCCATGTACGCTTTAGAATTATTGTCGTTTTTCAATTGCCATTTCAATAGCATTCAACCGCTTCCGCGGTGATTTAAAAACTGGAATAAATTCGGAATAACCGTAACCGCGTTTGACGCTACTTTGAAACCTGTCAGATAAAAGGGACCCCAAAGTCGGTGGCCGATTCCCGGCTGATTGGGGTCGAGCCTGACTACGCTAAGAGGATTAATTAGTTATATTATATGCCTAACGAAATTGGCACTGAATACACTATGTTGAACAAGCTTTAGGCAGGCTTTACATTGATTGTGATGTGGGGGGCTGTATACTACAGAATAATGGCCTATAGACAGAAGGCGGTGGCTTGTCAACTCCAGTCTACTTCATTAGTATTTCGTATATAAAGATGTACGGCCGTGCAAATAATTTACACAAAGAAATCGGGTTGCGACCAGCGTTTGGTGAAAAGTACCCTCTCCCCGTGGTTATTTTTGATCGAGAAGCGCCGTCCTAACGAGATCGCGGTAAATGGAGGGAGCAATCGACCTTTCCAATGAGACAGCCGTGTCTCCCACTTCCGGTAAATTCTACAGGAACTTAGACAACTTTCGATATCGGAACAAGAATCTGCCTCAGGTGCAAACTCAGAGAAAACCGAAAACTTATCTCGCTCTGACGGTCTCAGGCCCACAAATGGCAGAATATCTCTGTTTTATACAGGAAATATAATCGGGTTCATATTTATCTTTAACAACTCGGCCGGTAAAAATATGAGCGATAGCAACGATATTTATGACAGGCACGATGGACTGTTATGTACTGATTTTAGTCGAAAATAAATCAAAAAGGGAGAAGGATTTATTTCTAGGTTATTTACTCGTATAATAGGCATAAATTAGGTTGGGCTCTCATACTACCTGGCGACTGGTTCATTTAAAAACTCCCCATTAATCTCCTCCGCACAACCTTTCCGGAAATAGCAACAACGAAGCTAAGGTAAACATGCTAAATAGTTCATTCTTATCCATTTTTATAATTGAGAATACAGATCCTTAATAATATGTTATTAAATGTAATCTATAAAACCAAAATATGTTATGTGTTAACGCCGCTGGATTGGTCGGCACCAATTCAAGTTGCGACAAGAATGCAGGAAGGAATTTAAGTTCGTATTACGTGGAATGCTCCACCCAAGTTAAATTTTGTTTGATACGTGCATGCTGATCCAAGGGCTCTTTTTTTCGTGAACCCGAGTATTATAACTAAATATACTAGTATTAGTCTCAATGTTGTTATGGTAATCGGGAAAGTGCCGGTCAAGCTTAAGAGCGAAGAATGAAGGGATTGTACGATAAATAAGAAGAAAAAAGATGCTGTAGTTTTATTTGTACCGTCAGTGAAGTAAGTGAGCGTGCAAACAGGATGCCCCACAAGCGTCCCACGTGACACAATGCTACTGATGGTGGCGAGCAGCCGAAACCGGTCTACCGAAACACCATACAAGCGAGAGGGGACAGAAGACCATGAAGACCACAGTATTCCAAACCCTCGCCGACCAGAAAACAGATATTCCAAACTAGAAAAAAAAAATAGTAACCCGATGGCCCTCTCGGGATTTAAATTCAGAAAGCCGAACAGGGAATAAATAATTTATTTCCCCGCTGGCCGGCCGCCGTCGGGAGGCATTATCGGGAAAGTGGGGTCATATTGGGCTGTGGACCCGATAATTAATGGGGGTAAGCGGCGTCCGCCCTGGATAATTCACGCCGCGGCCCCAATATTATCCGAAGTGAAGGCCGGCTAAAGTTTTAACAGGAGAAGGAGGGGGGCTTCGTTAATGTCCCGTCAGAAATTACATATAATTACCGGCGTTTATGCAACTACGTGTAAATCAATATTGCGGCCTGTAAGTGGAAAAGTTATTTTAATACCCCCTTTTGATGGGACCCCTAAAAGGAAATAAGATAGGGGTAATTTAATTTTTTAAATATTTTTAAAGCCCGAGGGCCTTCAAACTCGATTAACTTATTTAAAATTTTAAAGTCATTCTTAAAAACATTTCATGGAGTTAAATTCCTTTGAATAAGAAACAGATTAAACTTAACAGCATTAAAAGGAAAATCTCTGGTAAAAGTACACTTTAAACTGTTTAAACCCTATAAGCCTTATAACGGAAATGACTTTTTGTAATTCGAAAATTGTCTCGTAAGGACAATTGGTCAGACATTATCTCGATAATCTCCAGCACTGACAAAACTAAATTATCAGTTATTTATTTAAAAAACAGTTAATTAAAGTAGTTCTTTTGTCGTTCGTTAATTATTTAATAAATATAAAGGTCTTCCATTAAGTTATAAATAATTGTGTGCCGTTAATAAATAAATAAGCCGTAAATAAAGGTCAAAAAGCGGAAATTTGATTATTTCGATATTCAATGGACCATTGAATACATCGGTTTCCAATTCCTACTGTATATATGTATAAATATATACGTGTGTGTGCATACACGTACACACAATCTCTACAACAAAATCCCGTCCTTCAGCAGGCGTCCTTTCATGGTCTGACGGTGACAAACGAGGTTTTAATATCCTCTCGTTCTCCGAGGTTGCGCCCCCTGATTTCTGCTCAAATCGATTATGAACTTCTAAGATTATTTTTTTCTAGGCTTTTCCTAATAAAGGTTGGGGGACCAAGCCTAGGCTCAATGTCTTTTAAAGTAAACACCAAGATTCATTCCGAGGTTTCCCTTATTTGTCAATTTCTTTATTTTGTAAACCGGAATACTGTGTAACATATAGCGCCGTCTTTCTACCTAGTGAGGGCAGGAGATGGGATCCATCAAAAGTACATACGTGTTATCTAATCGCACTGTCGCTAAATATAATTAAGCCACTGTAGTCGCGACTTAAAATATAATGAAGAAAAAATCTCTGTCGATTTCTGGCCATTTGTTCGCTTGAACAGCAGACGGCCAGAACAGAAAAGATGAAATTGAGAAAAAAATACGATATTCTGAAAAAAAATACCGAGCCAACCATGCCGAATAGACTTTTTCTTTAATATTCGATTGCAAAAAAAATCAACGTTTGTACAAAATACTCAACGCGGTCGCAAAGTCCAAAAAAAGGTTGCGGATTCGTAAACCCGACACAATTTTACATCTTTTGATGTAAAGAAGTCTAAAAATATGATTAAGCTAGAATTATTTCGGAAGCATTTCCAATGAGCCAATGGCCTAAGTTATAAACCCTGACAACAAGTATTCCAAACTAATTTAAAACGTTCTTATTCCATGTGTACAGTCATGTCCGTTGGTTGACACTCGTATGCGATATTGTCAATTTAGTTTCTTGTAGCCAGACAGAATTTCAATTGAACAAATAACTATATCCGTCATCTCCCCGCGGAGCCGGCAAAGGAACTTTGTTATCGGCAGCGTTTTCTTTCCGAATTTTCGCAACTGAAAACTGAAACGAAGGGAGCGCGGTATCCGGCAAAAGTTTGCTTTTAAGAGTTTAGTTAAAATCATTTTACCTCTTCGCCCCTTATAAGAAATTCAACCCCCCGAGGGGGAACCCGGCGTTTGTAACAAGTGAAATTGAGTCCCGAGATTATTTAAACAGCTTCGGTATTCTAGTTCAAACGATCGTAAGTTTCGTTTGAAAGGATTAAAAAAAATATTCGCAAACAAGACACGATAAGGCCGTCCGACGCTCCGCATATCACTACTTTGTATACGTTATCCTGGTTTCACTTACCCAAGCGTGAAACATAATAAAGAGTTAATAACAAAATCATAGACGGGCCTTGATTAGGCACAGCGACACACAGAGATGGCAGAAAACAAATGGATGTAAATCCTGTTTATTAGAAAATAAAATCAATTGAAAGAAATGTTTGATTGAATTGAAATTCCGGGTACTATTCAAACATTTTCCCGAAAAATTAAATAATAAAATGCGCATAAATTAAGAATAAAAAGCCCCAATGTAAAATACGTTGGAAGGCTTAGAGCCGATATATGTAAATCTAAATTTAATTACTGTAAATATATATACAGTATAAAATTGAAGGAAATAAAGATATTGGATTATAAATAAATATTTTAATACATACAGGGAACTGAGCCATAAATTACTACTATAAACCATAGAAATATTTTTACTTAAAGATTTCTTTTTGTGGGGATCCGCGAGGGAAATAAAATAACGTTATTATGTTTCACAAGCCAAAGCATGAAACTTTATAACAATTCCGAAAATGGAACTAATTAGAAAATAATATCGATTGTACTAAAGGATTCTTAAAGGAGGTTCTCAAATGCCACGGCCACTTAACTCCAACCAGCGGCGAAAGCTAAAGCGCACGCCGGTTCATATCTTTATAACGAAAAGCGGGCTTTATTGGTAACGTTCCTTCGCAAAAATGAACTCAGAATGGCTTAATCTTCGCGACACAGAAACAGCAACTCAAGAAAAACGGTGCACGGCCCGTTTAAGTACCGGCTTACTGTTCCGAATAATTAAATTCGGGTTGAAAAACTGAGATTTAAAAATTGGGACAGAACTTGATCTGCATAACTGATTAGAGGCGTCCCGAATCTTTGTTCCGGCGCTAAGCGGATTGGGATCCATTTCCATTTCCAATTTAATTTTCCGAGTTTTACACCGGCGTCCGAACCCGGGGGATTCCACCTGTGCATATTTGATGGTTGATGTTTTTTTTTATTTTAGTGGCGTGAATTCTATATTATTATTATTATTATTATACATAAATCGTTGAGAACGATGTAAAGGAATATTTACATTATTATTTCCTCACCTGAAGTTTTAAACACGAATTAAGTGGAAAACATGTGGCACAATATCATGAACGAATGCATAGAAATGTGGATAGAAGGCCATTCTGTTCTCAAACCCCCGAACCACAAAAAACCCTACAGCTATACAAATCGGGAGTACAGTCTTAGTTTCAGTTGATTCTCTCTTCTGACTCATCAACCTGATATTCTGAATCAATTCGTTCCTCCTCATCGAGGGAATTCAGGAGAACATACCTCTCAAAAAATCGTAGCTCGGACTACACTTGAATGAAAAACTAGTACGGCCAACTCACATGCAATTAGTAAACCAGCAAGCAAATTAGTCAGACTATATAGTCTTCTCAAGTCGAAGATACTCGGTGGTAAGTCGAAACCTAAAAAACCCCAAGGAGCATTGAAAAGACGTATCACAAGGAGGAGGTCCCTCCTTCGACTTGTCAGATGAAGAGTGAACTGAGTGCGCGTGTGACAAGCTGTGTGAATGAGTAATTGAACGGAGGAATACAAGCACAAAGAATCCATCAGTTGTGCCACTCATGGGTTCACTTGATATAGACTTGCATCCCGATATAATTATTATTCGCAGTGTATTGATTGAAAATACACCGGGCCACTGGGAAATGGCTGGACGCGTTTCATTTCCCAAGTAATGTCGGCTGTCGATGAAGCAACCTGTCAGCACCTGCCACCGGATTGCCGATCGTTTGGCCTGTCTGTCGATACTTTGGGAACATCTAAACCACTTTGGCCAATTTGATTCCAAACAATATTCTAAAACTCCTCAGACCCTAGTTAAAGTAACTTAGGGCTGTTAATGTTTAGTTATAAAGCTAAAGACTTATAAGCCTTAAGTGTCTAAAGCTAAATAATTCCAAATTTAATTATTGTAAATAACCCTGTAAACATTTAAAGAAACAGAGACTATGGAAGGTAAGGCGGACCTGTGCTATAAACTACTACTACAAACCATTAAAACTATTTTTATTTAAAGGTTTATTGGGGGCGCAAAGCACAACCCGTATTTTCAAAAATTCCAACTAAATTATTGGCGAAAACATGCCAATAAAGAAACAACATTTGGCCCACACGCCATAAGAAAATAGGATAAGAAAATTCCGGGCGTTAGAAAGCAAAAAAGTAGACATTTGGAAGCTCAGACACACATAGAATAACAAAAACAGAAGATATCGCATGCAAACTCAACCTAAAACGGCTAGGTTGCCTTCACAGCGACCGAATGAACTGTCGGACAGAATAAATAAGACGATTATTTTCCCCCGCCTATGAAATTGTCGTTTGAGGTGTAATTACACTGTGCCAACCCCCGCCATTTTTTTCAATCCGTTCTACGAAACTTTGGAAAATTCATCCTCGGAAATTCCGAGTAATAAATCCCAAGAAAATCTTGCGCCGCTGTCGAAATTAGTTGTCGCACCCTCTATTTACGCTTTTATACCCCTTAACTCCCTTCATTTTTTAATTAACGAAAAATTATATCAACATCTCCGCTCCGAATTTTCATTTATAATTTATCCGGCGACGAGTTGTCACTCTCCGGCCGGAGACTAAATAGAGGAGCTCGCGCGTCGGTCGACAGTTAAATTTTTGCGATTTAATTACTCAATAAATCAGTCTCGAAAACATTTCTGTCGGGCAAAAATAATTATGCGCGTAATTTTAATAAAAGTATTTCTTAGTACCAACCAGAAAATGTGGCTGTGGGGATCCTCCAAGACGTCCACCTGCTCAAAATTCAACAGCCAATCTAGAATCCTTCGTAAAATTGTTTCTAACCGCACGATCCCTTCCGGTACGAGAGCCCGGTTTATTTATTCTTTTTTTTGGAATTGGTAAAGACCCATCGGTTGTTATTATTCAGATCAGTCATATACGTCATATCCATCTTAACTTATTATTCTTAACTCAACTCATCTCGTAACTAAATCAGGTTGCTCGTAAAATTAATTGTGACCTGGTAACAGCGTGTAACAAAACAGAATTCTGAGAGGGCGCACTCTTTTTTATGTAAAAAAAATATTTTTGTCCGCAAACTGTTATCGGGGTTTTTTCTTTTTTTGTGGGGGAAGGTTGTATTTTGCCTCGATAACAGACCGGAAGGGCTGAAACGGGATATTCATTACGGAAAAAGAGTTTAACGATCCGGCAGGGACGAGCGGGAAATATTAAATTCATAATTATTCGGCCGATCTCGCCCGGGCATGTTTAATGAATGTGTTTACGTCCGTTATAAAACGCTTAATTACCACCACGGGGGCTGAAATTTTAAATCACCGTGTTACCAAAACGGCCGAATGTTTGAGTCGACGCAGGCAAAATTGAAATTAAAATTTATTCGGACACAATAAAATTAGCCGAAAGCCCGGATAAAATATGAATGCGTGTATATAAAAAAATTTAAATGTTAAAATCGACACAGCGTCGCATTTTATAATCAACTGTTGACTTTGAAAAAATTAACGCAAATTTTCATGCCGAGTAAAAAACCTACCCCTAACAGGAGGTTCCTCCTTTCGAAATAGAAGAAAGTACAATGTGGGGTGGCTCACACCCTGTTTAAGTGCGTGTTTTATGCTGTGCGTTTAACTGTGCTGTTTAACGCCGACGACGGTATATACGACCGGCCATATAATATCGCCAGTACAGTGCACCCACGCCAAGCGGTGTACAAGGGGTGTGAGTGAGTGGAATTGAAGTTATCGGGTTTTTATTACATATCTTTCCAAATTACCCAACACGACAAGCGTATATAGTCCTAAGCCGAAAATCCTGCTTTATCTTAAAATGACTAACGTACTGTTACTACGCAAAAACGAACAGTAACATTCCAGTCATAACTTTATCTGATTTTAACGAGCAATGTCTCGTACCATTTTTTTTCTGTCATTTCTGTAATTAATGTGAGCCTCGCGTGCGCCCAATAGCTTCCAGCGAACACTGGGACTGCGATTTCAATACACGGGAATCGTGTTATGCTAAACAGCTCTGTAGTTTATTTGATTCGGACGACGGCACCTACGATCCGAATCGATGAATTTAGTTCGAGTGTGAGATTTATTTAATCTATCCGGCTCCTTTGGCTTTTTCGCCCATAACTCAAGGCGAAGACTCGAACTTACAGAAGCGTTACTCGGCGACAGGTCTAAATTATTTTACTCGCTTATTTTACAAACTACATACAGGGAGTCATCACTGACATATACAGAATAATTCAAAACCGCACTAATATAAACGGTGGAAAATAATTATGATCAATTCTAAAATATATATATAAGAAAATATTTCACTCAAAATGTACAGCATTAGTAATTCTTGAATTATCAAAGGATCTAAAGGTATTTAAAAAAAGGGTGATTTGAACATTATTTTGGTAAAATCCTTTACTAATTCTTCCTGAAATCATTAATAACTCAAAAGTCCTATTCGAAGAAGCTTTCCCCGGCACGAATCCGTCGGCTCCATTCCAACTATCCCGTAATTCAACAATCCTTTAAAACAACAACTTTCCCTGTTAACGACCGAACTATTATTCTTTCTTGTCTTTCTCCTTCTCAGTACTGTGAGGAATTCAAGAGAAGTTTGCTCTATCTAGCCGAGTCTCTGTCTCGGTCTGGAACTTCGGCGAACGATTTTGGCCCGAGGGAAACCCAACTCGAATTTCCAAGCCCGTAACACTATTACATTAACAAAGTCTAGGCACGGGATGCGACATTGCAAACAGGACGCTTAAGCGTAATGAAATGGGTCTGGCAGAGGAGCAAAGGTTTGATTTACTCCAGATTTATTTATCCGAGGGTCTGGAAAATGGAGCGGAAAATGTATACGGGCTTGGGCTAACGACTTGCTCCAGCAATTGAGCGAACGATTCAAAACATCTCTCTTTTAATGTCAGTAAATCAACAGCGATAATTGAATTACCGTAATAACACCGCCGGTACACTGTTTATACAATAACTGAGTATTCCAAAATAAAGACAATAGTAGTAGGTGTAAATTACGTTTAATAATCTTGGAAATTAATATTTGTATTCCTTTCTATTTCGCTTTACGGGCTCAAATCCTGCCTTATCAGCTGTACATGAGGACGCATTTACCCAGTAACAAACACCGATGTGCATGCCGTTAGTACTTTTTGCGCGTTCAGTTCTATATTTCCGTTACTAACGTCGATCCTTATCTAGCATCACATTCTCTAAAAGCACACCACTCCCTCATAGAAAGCTGGTCCTTGAAATGGATGGTAAGATTTAATTTTTAAAAAATGTACAAGTAACGTTCACTAGAACTAGATAAACTAGAAGATCCCCTTGTCCTCCTGTTTTCCTGAATTGTTCCCTACTTCGTATTGAAAATCAAGTGCCGTACTTGGGGCTACAATTGATCCGAAGATATGGAATCCCCGTACAAGACTCAAACTTACAGAAAGTACAAATTGCTACTAAGACTCTTCCACAACTATTAGTTACAAACAAATTGTTTATTTTAAAACCTAACTGGGCTGAATCATGTTGTGCCAAACCATCCAACTCCTACGAAATTCAATCATTACAATCTATAATCCTTCGTAAAAGTGCTAACGCCCCACCTTATGTTTCTGACAGCACGATACTTTCCGATTTGAAAGACCCATTCGTTCGTGAATTAGTGGCTTCCCGTATAAATGTTTCCATCCAAAACTATAACAGACTCCAATCCTTCATCGATTCGACAGCTCTTCCAGAAAATCCCGAGCGGCGCTTTAAAAGGAAATAGTCACGTGATTTCGTCACTATCTACTAAGGGCTCAATCACAAAGTAGCGTTATGAAATCGATCTGTTACTAAATATAATTTTAAAAATTGTAATTGTGTCTTAAAAAATATTTTGGTGTGTAATTGTTCTGTATGCAGGTCGCAGTTAACGTGAGGCCCGGACACCGGCCTCTCATTAACTCTCTCGGGAATTTGATGAGTTTTGGTATTTCAGAATCCGTGGACGTTCAGTTTAAATTCCGCGCACGATCGGCCAGAAGTCATTACACTGGCGGTTCGGTATATTGCTGTGGCTCTGGGGACATAATTTTTTCTAATGCACTTCTAAACGAGTGTACACACACACACACACACACACACACACACACACACACACAGGCATCTAACAACGATTTTTCTTTGATCGCCATTTTCTGGAGCCATGTCCCGACAGTACGTGACGAAGCGCACGTTTGAACCCCTCCGTCCGCTGGAGCGATTGGGTACGGGTGGCCATGTTGGAACGGGGCTTTCCTGAATTACCGGGCCTAAGCCATTCCCGGCTCCCTGACAAAAAATTGTCCCGCTTTTCTCTGAGTACAAGTTCAAAAATCTAGTTCGAAACTGACCTGCCGATATACAGATTAGAGAAAGCGGCGCCTCCAAACGATTTTGACACGATAGACTGAATAACCGAGAAACAAACTCAAAGCCGGTCCTCCCAGTCAACCGAGAAACCTTCAAGTGGAAACTGCGAATGTGCTAGCACACTGTTTTAACTAGATCGAGTGTTTTTTTGTTTAATCATTGCGCGATTGGCTAGTAGGCGGTTATGCGCTTCAACAATGTTCGTTAACGAGGGTACCCAGTATCGTACCCAGCAGTGTGTGGGCGGGTGTATTGGAGGAATCATTGTAGAATCAGTGTAAAAATGCCCCTTAATGATAAATTAACGCAAGTTTTTATACTTTAGGAATTATATTCGCCCCTTTTCAGCAGATTTATCCTAACAAGAAATTGGGCTAAAAAGCATTAAGAATCAGGAATTTCTGTAAATTGAGGATTCGGCGCCCGGTGAATTCAATATTTTACTTGAATATGAAATATAAAATGCTATAAAAGATGTATTTAGTCATCGTTATTCTTATAAAAGAAACATTCTAAAATGTCCAAAAAAATATAATCAAAGGAAGTGAAACTAAAACTCAAGTAAGGAATACTAATATTCAAAGGTAATAAACTAAAAGGAAAGTAAAAAGAACATGAAACATTTCCCAAGACTTATGATATTTCATATTTCTACATATTTATGAGATATTAGGAAACAGATTTATGAAATAATGAATAAATTTGAATGCGAGATTTCCAGCCGGTTTTCACGAATTATTTTACTAGGTAGTGCAGCATCAAACTCCGGCCAGTAACTAGCATTACACCTTTCTTATATTTCACCTTATGAAATGAAGACTATATTGAGATGAATACAAGGATAAGAGATTTGTTAACACAAACACGATAAGGTGAAATACAAGAAACATGTAATACTTCATTTAGTACTTCATTTACTTTTTTTCATGAAACATGTAAGTTCATTTAGTAAAAAAAATAAATCATCCGGTAAGACCATTTGTGAGTAGTTTCTAAGAAGAATGAATGTCCAGAGCTTGGGAAGAAATCCCTTTAGAAAATGCTTATAAAGTTTTTTTACATATTGTTGCGAAAAAACATTCTGAACAAAGTCAGTAATTAAAACAAAATATAGTAATCGGCTGGATTGTGATACTGCAATACTTAGAAAAATAAAAAATGAAAAGTGGCAGAAAATGACGCATTAATAGTTGTTAATTATTTTATAAATCTTTTTACTAATACGGAAATTTCTGGAGTTCTGCTTAATTTTCATTCTTATTCTTTTCAATTTCGTGTGCCGGGATTTAAGAAAAGTCGTTCTCATTACTCCTTCTCAGAACATTTTAGATTTTCTTTTTAAACAAATAAATATGCCTAAATTAATCTTGCTGCGGATATTATTTTCCATTTTCAAATAAAATATTAAATTAACAGGGTGTTGAATCCTTAATGTAAAAAAGGATTTCTGATTCTTTATTCATTTCAGTCTAATTTGTTATTCAGTTAAATATGCCAATCAGTGAAAATAATTCCTAAAGTATACAAAACTTCATTCCTCCTTAAGTCCAAAAACTTGAAGAAGCAGAATTTTCCAAATTATTTCCGAAGTTGAACTTTTTTTCAATATTGAATTTTATTGAAAATCAATCAATTTAATTTGTCTAACTCATTCACTGGCTAGAGGTGCTTACCATCGGCAGTACTTTTTAGGCGCTTTTTAGGTACTTTCCTATACTGTGTTAGTGGTATTTGTAGATTAGTCTCTTTCGTGTAAAACAAAATTTAAATTTTATAACATCCAATGGTAGGTTCCGAATGGCTGCCAGATTTTGCCAAGATCTGAACAGAAATTTCTTATTAATCTGCCTCAACGCCACTCGCCCAGAGATCTCCTCAGTCCGAAGCCGTAAACTGTTCATGTGTCAATAGTGCCATCATTGGGTGGTCTCTTTTATCGAGACATTCAATTAAAAAAAAATACATTCAACATTTGTACCCATAACTATGTGTAGTTCATTGTACAAAAATAAAAGGTAAAAAAAAAATCTCATCATTAATTCTCATTACTTCCTTTCATAACATTTTTCAGGACGCCAGGAGTAAGAATAAATATCACTGAATTCTATTCACGTGAAGGATAAGACTCGGGGGTTTAAAATGAAAATGTGTGGGTGAATTTCATAAAAAATATTTTCACAACGACAGTAATATAGTGCGGTACTTACGGGGTCCGACTACCGGTTGAAGCATCCAATACAATTGAATATCGCCTCGGAAAGTGGAGCTGTGGAACACTATCCCCCTGCTGGTAGCTAGCCGTTCGAAGGTTTACTGGTCGAGAATGGAGTACGGGAGTCCCCCCCCCCCACACCCCTACGGTCATTTCCAATTGGTCATTTTCCCCCGGACCCCCGGTCTCGTTATGAACACGCCACTACTGCTGAAAGCCGAGGCCGTCGTTAAACGGTCAGAAGGGACCGGCCACACAACGCTATCGCCCGTTCAACATTTATTAAAAGAGACCAACTGATTTCCAATCAGTTTATACATATAACGTTTGAATGGAAACATCCTTCGTAAGAAATGTTAATATAATTAAGAGCACTACGAGAAAACAAAATGAAAGATGGCGGCAAAGAGAACTGCTTTCACTAAGGGATTCCAAGGGTGGAGTAAACGTTTTCGCCGTATTATTTAAAAAATATAATGTTTAAATATTTACCTTTTCACTGATAATACGGGGGGACTCAGAAAAGAAACAAGGAGAGGGCTATGTTTGACAAATTGTCGAGAAACCCAGATCTATACACTAAAGTTATACTTTTTTACACTAACCTCTTGTCCGAAAAAAATTGAAATAATAAGAAATCGAAGGTATTTAAGAGCGGGGTCTTGATTGAGAGCCGCTCGTAACAGGTTCAAATCCCTTTTACGCGTTTCCTGTCTTACCACCTGATCCCAATCAATTGTCGATTCGAGCCCGTTCTTCATTTAACTCAACCGGTTAAATGGTTGTATAGAGAGCGTCGGCTCCTGAAAAAACTCACGAATGCTAGGCCGATGTCGGCTGGAAAACGCTGGTATTAGAGGAGAGGAAACATTGATGTTTCCCGTGAGCCTTTTAATTTTACGAGCTTTAACGAATCGAATATGATAATTGCGTATTGAAATCAAATCTGAAATCGCGTGTGAAACATCGTTTCGTTTCCGAAATGAACAATTAACGAACAATACCGTAGTTCAGAGAATTTGCTGCACAGTTTTCAGTAGCATTCCATGACCATCATATGTCCGACGAGGATAGCACCGGCGACTAACGTAGATTGTTTTCATATATCAGAAAAACGCGTCCCACGATCCTTATAACGAGTCCAATTAAAACCGCGTCGTTTTCAATTTCGTCTTTTTAATTGTGTCCGCCCATTTTCAACTATTTTTCCGGGTATCGCAATCCGTAAAACTGGCATTGTTGAGGAGCTCGGCCGCATTTCCAGAAAGAAAAAGAAAAAATTATTGGACCGTGGTTGAAATAAAATTCGGACGATCAATCCCACTAAAGAAAAAAATGGCGTATGAAACACCAACGGATTTAGTTGCTGACACACGTCAATAATTTTTGTTCGGTCAACTGAAAATCCACCTTCGAAATCGGAGCCGCGAAAAATATTATTGAAAGGCAAATATTTCTTCACGTGTCTGTACTTGTAATAATTTGGCGAGATCCAATTAGAAGGTATAATTCTTTTTTCCTAGACGCGCCGAAAGCTCCTCCCCTGCACCAAATTGAAAAATCGAAGGGGCTCTGTCCAAATCCGGGCGGTAGATTATTTCCGGAGGCGGTCCGAATTTTTTCCCCCTTATTTATGGAACTTTAATTTCCACCTTCCGTCTGGGGGCTAAACCGGATCCGAGAATGGACGGGACGCATTCAGTTGAAACAGGCTAAATTAGTTCCGAGGGATAATGGGATTTATAAAAAATTTAACTTCAATTATGAACGAAAGCTCCCTTCGACAGTTTCCTTATTTGGGGTTAAGGATTGGCAGAACGTCTTTATTTAGACATTATTATTCTATGTTATTATTTTACCATACGCATTGCGCTAGACCGGTATCCGCCAGACGGGATGCCCCAAAATTATAACCGCGTGCCGGTATGACTCACAATTCGGAAAAAATTCTGCGAATCCGCGAAGCAATAACGGTTGAAAATGTCATCAACCGGAGAATCGAATTCAATTACTCCCATTATATATTCCTTCAGAGGGGGCCCCAGCTTTATGAGCCTTGCCAACCATAACCGCAATGCACTGCCCTATTGGACCCTATGTGTAACAAAAAGGGATTAATGCATTACGCGAAGTCCGCTGCGGAATAATTTATACTCAACGATGGGCGAAAACCCCGTTTCAAGACGTGGAAATTTATCAGAATAAACTATTTGCCATAGGTTTCTCAATCTTACGTCGCATAACGCCGGTCTGGTGTTTCGCCAGACAAATTGCGAAGTGCCGACGTGAAGTAAAACCCGGGAATTTTACTGTGTCAACAGTGTCAGAATGCTAACGACCGGTTGTATACCATGCCTCAAGTGCGCAGTGGAAAGTCTGTGACTGTCCATAATAATCCTACAATTTTTATTTTTATGTTAATGACCTTTTTTATCTTAATTTCCCTTTAATAGCAAATGTCCGCTATTAAAAGAAAGGAGCTCGCAAACTATTGTACTGGGGGCTCGCTGGAATGCTATGGCACTAAAACAGGAGAGTTTAAGAATATTATTTTAATCCTCATTATCTAAGTTTTGAGGCACCATTCATTAGCAAGTCTATTTCGGATTATTTATCAGACATTCCAAACTATTTAGGCGTTTATTTCAAGGGTTAAATTAGCGTTACACAAATCACCTAGGGAATGTTTTCAATCAAATTCATTACAAAGCCTGGGAATCGAACCGCGGCCCGGCTGTCGAGCTCGGCCTCTTATTTCTCGATGGCTAATTACTGAAAATTTTTTGCCCGAAACAATAATTAGCAGGTTAATAACGGGCGTTCTTCTCTCAGCGGAGTGTTATTCGGTGAAGGGCGCCTATCCACGCCAACCGTCCTTCAATTTTTTGCCCATCGAAAAGGACCTTACGAGAAGTAATTATGGGCTTCACCTTGGAAGCGGAAAGCAGTAAACTGCTTTACTGCCGAGTTTAAGGCCCGGGGCCTTCTTTGGCGGCCTTCCTTTCACCTTTCCCCCGCCTCCCCCCCGTTTTCTGACGGCCCTTCGGTAAAAACGAAATTAGTATTAATACTCCGTAACATTCAGACTCTCCCTACAGTATTAAGTCTTCAAAAAGAAAAAATGAATTCATAATTGGATACGAAACTAATCGGCCTAAACCTCCGTCTCCCGCGGATCCGCGAACTTTTCCTTACGAAGAATGATGGCAACTCTCGAGTTACTCTACGAAAACATTCCCATTCTCAGTGGGACGGTATTTCGAGCCGTCACGAGCCCGTACCGGTTAGGGCATGGCTATAGGGGAGGAGGAATCGAAATGGTATATAGTTGGGCGTTCTGTGGGGATTCTCACTTTCTTTAACCTTTCACCCCCACCCACCTCAGCCGATCCCGCTTATACAATAAAAAGCGCCTAACCGGCCGAAGCTACCGACTGTGCAGCTAGTTGAAGAAGAAAACGAAAGACGGAAACAGATAATTTCAAATATTCTCCTCCCTAATAATATTGGTAACAAAACATTCAACATTATTAGTGATTGTGCTGCTCACAGTCGAGCTTAAATTACGATACTTATTTTTTCAATATTTCATTATCTTAATTGCAGAACACAATCAGCGACATTTAATTAGCGAAATTAGCACTAATAATAGAGAACAGCAATGCCTTTCCCCATTTTTTAAAATTGATTTTCTTTTTCTATTTTTCTGGCATTTTGGAATCGCACGGCCTTTTCAGGCCTCTGTAAGGAACGTTGGGGAAATCACCGGGGTGTGTAATTCTGGATTGGAATTTGTTACTATTTTGTAAGGCGAGGTCGCGAACAACGGGACTTCGTGATCTGCATGTAGTGCGAGGTGGGAGACAGTTGTTTTCCTTAATATCTACGACTGTGGCGTTTTGAATTCTCTTAATAACGCGTGCAAAATTTCACGGAGGTCAGTCTTATCTAAGGTTTAAGAGCCTTAGATCCCCGAAAAATCATAAATTAATTTCAACTCGGTCACGAACTCCCGAGAGTTATGAACTGAAAACATTTGAATTAATTCGCCGAAAAGTAAATTCGCATACCACGGTTAATCTGATCCGTTCCGGCTCGTCGAAAGTCCAACTTTTGCTCATTTATGAAATACCAACTCGGTAAATATTTTCGCTCCCGACTTCCGAACTTTCGTGCCTCGAAATCATTGGCGGCCTTTGAACACTTTACAGCCATGTAAAGGGAGTTTCATTTGTTTTATTAATAATTTTCAATTATTTCATTGTTTTAATATGAACTAGTAAAAAATATAAAAATGATAAATATATAAAATGTAGAAGAGGATAGACACATTTTATAAAAGGGGGAACTTGATTTATAAGGTTCCTATGTATAATCTCTAATTACCTATTTAATTTGAGCACTAAACCTACTGATATTTGAAAGAACACATTTTTAATTAAAAAATACAATGTAACGCCTGATATTTCAAATAAGTAAAATTAATTTAATTCGGTACAATGTTTAAACAAATAGAACAAATTAAAAGTACATTATATCGAAGGTAGTACTGTTTTCCTCTTTGTTATATTTCGGAGGATTTCGGACAGAATTTTCCTGGAGTTCTAAAAGTTGAAATTATTTTTCAAGCATTCATCGGATTAAGTTCCACCGCCGCTGTTAAACTTTCAGCCTTTCCAACACTGATACAAGAATGAAATAAAAAATTGTCTTCTTTCACATTTAAATAGCAAGTGTTTAAGACATGTTTGTTTCAATATCGTTTATTCAACAATTTACCTCTTCCTTCGACACAATGTATACACTTGTCCGATTAACAGTTCTTATTAAGCCTGTATCAGAGCAATTTGACGTGTTTATTGACGCACTCAACAGGAACACTGCCGGAACGCTGCCGAGAACGTTGAAAAACCAAATCAATGAGTCGAGGTAGAAGATCGCATGAGGGCGTACATTCATTTAAATTGTTGTTTGTCTTACAATTTTAGCATCATATATATATATATATATATATATATATATATATATATATAATATCATTATGAATATATAATATGATTTACCTGGGAGTTTGTATAATTCATCCAAAATAATTTCCCGAATAACCGGAATTAATCATTCTTTTCTTTAGATCAATTTTAGATTTGTGAGCTTGAGAAATTATTGGTTGATCACTGAGACAAACTTTCATTTGGAGAAGGATTCCGTCCAGAAGTTAAACGAAGTGTGGTGATCCAATTTTCTTATTCCGCGACGAAATAGGGTGGCAAAAAGTGTACAGGGGGGGTTGAAAAAAAGTTGATTTATCCTTTCGAGAGTTCTCCTTTTAAGCCGACGGTGTACACGCGGAACAATTAGAAAACGAGACAAAAAAATTCAGGTCGCAAGTACAAGTATTTAGAAGGATCGTTAACCAGAAAGGGATGCGAAGTGATGCCTTTATTCATTGTGAATAGTTATGACCGGCCGGAGGAGAAAGTGTAGCGGCTTTCACTGTAGAATCGGTTGAATTCAATGAGATTTCAAAGCGTAATTAGGTCCGATTCGGGAAAATAAAGGCTGGAAAGCGAATTGGCGTACGTTGGGAAACGAGTTGCCGGTGGCTCGACTGTGGCAACGATGACCGAGTAACAGTTCGGATCGATTCCCCCGCGATTTCGGCTACACACCACCGCCAGTATTCCACCGTTAGTAGGTTTCTGAGGTGGGTAGAATACCGAGTATATGAGGGGCGAAGATTCTGCCCTCCTAAATAGCCGTCCTATTTATTTGTAGGTTGATTGCGTCTGAAATATGTCTGGGGGCTACACTTATCGAGCCTAATTAAGTAAAGTGCCGAAAGTGTATACCGTCGTAAGGGAGATATCTGAAACTCTGCATCATTTTATGTTAATACACCCTGGATATAACGAGCGTTATTTATGAGCCTACCCGCTTGCCGCCCTTATCAACTACTATAATGCGTGTATTTATTTTAGCTAAACGCCTAAGATTGATGGCTAAATATGTATTTTTTACTTATTGCGATTATACTTAAATCTGGAAATCTAGGCTCGGCCGGACCAAGAAATATTAAGAAAATTCAATAGTGTAAAATATTAAGGAAAAAATATAAGACTTAAAAGAAAAAAATTATGAATAACACAAAAATTCCCGCGTACCGTCGTCCTAGATTGAACCCCCCTACCACAGGTCTATAGCGGGAGTGATAAGGGTTATTTATTCGAAGCTCCACCCGGTCTATAAACAGGGGCTTTCGTATCTTCGCCGGCCGGCGACAATGGGGCCGTCCCGCATCTGAGCGGCCACGATAACGGACCTAATTGTACGGCCCACCGTCCACCCAATTTCAGGGGACCACTTTCGAGAATCGGCCCAGATCGGACCGAAATTTCGAGATCGACCGTCGGCGGCCGCCGCAAGCCTAATCGAGGTTGAAAAGTCGTCCTGGGGAACAGTCGAAGTATCGGCGATTGGCGTATACAGGAAACCTCGTTCCTGAAACTACAGCGGAAACGGTCGTTCCGGAATAAACTACCCGACTGAATTTGTGGGAAAAACGATGATGCAGGGAAAAGTGGCAAATCGCCTTTGATAATTATTCAATTTAGAAACGCAGCAATTCGAGAAATACCGAAATACCGAGGTCCGGGGCAAATCAGTTCTGCCGCATTGCCGTCGAAATCGAATATTCCGTAGGCAATACGACCGGCAATGAGCGCGAATACGACTCCGGCTCCGGAAAATAAGATCGGAACTTGGAGAACTTGGGACTTGATAAGATTTACGAAACTTCGGTCGCTGTTAAGTCCCGAGTTATGCCGGACTGCCCATGCCTGAACCTACTTTCGTGTTGTCGTAAGGGGATACGGCCGTTTCGGAATAAACTACCCGACTGGAGTTACGGGATACCCTCGACTTGTGCGGTTTTGCAAAAAAGCGAAGCTGAAACTTCGGCTGCACAATGCGACAGAGGATCGCATGAATGCCTACTCCAAGCCGTAACCGACGGCCTAGGTGTACGTTACTATGATTTGTAAGTTCAATACCCGGAAACCCTTGATTCGTGCGGGATTGAAACAGCGGTTTTAATTAATGTGGGTCAAAGTTTCGATACCTTTCGCTGAAATATAACCCTTCGGAAGTCGCGACAATCACATCCTCGCCGTTTCTACTGTTCAATTTAAATTAGATTTTTGCCAAAAAAAACTTCAAATCACATTTTTTAAATACTTATATCCTTTAATAAGTTAGGAATTGTGCATACCTAGGTACATTTTCAGTAACGTCCTCCTTAACGCCATTTATCGCCAATTATCTCGAACGAAACGATAACTGTAGGATGAAAATCAAGACGGTTCTCGGACGGGAAGCTTTAATATCCTAATGAACAGTTAATGAAGACTACCCCCTACTTACGCATTATATCCTGAGACTCGGAGCGAAGGTTGACTTTTCTCTTAAGTTCCGGCCGGAGTGATTTCCTTTCCAGGCAGCTGAGAGATTTTCAAATAATACTCCTCCGTTTTCATAATTAATGAGTACCTGCTAATAAACTCCTCGCTACTTGCACTCTTGTACAGCGGATCTTCTGTACAGTCCTCAGTCAAATTTTAGGAACATAAAATACTCTGATTCAGCTCTCTTCCACCCGCCGATTTCGTCCTAACTACATTGTTTTCAAATTATGAGAATTGAAATATAGCGGATTGCGCCCTTAGGAGCAAGAATAGGAAAAAATAAATTGATAATAAGTTCATTCGTCTATCAATTTTTTGATAAATGAATTATTAAAATAAAACCGACAGCACTTGGCTTGCGGGGATAAAAAATATGTCAGGATTCACAAATAATGATAACAATGCTATGTGGAAGTTAAATTTTATAATCGGGAAACTTTACATTCTGATTTTTTTCACACAAAATATTGCACAAGCCGGAATCACTACGATCCCAAATGTATGTATTTATTTTAGAGAAACACCTAAGATTTATGGCTACTTTTTTCTTATCAAAATCCCGATAGCATACTTTTTCCAAGTAAGACCCACGGTAGTGCCGTGCTGAAAATAAAGTTTCGCTTGAAAAGGAGATTCGGGGATGACTTTCAGTCCTGCACACCTTTTACAACTATCATAATTTCAATCTGATTTCAACAACGATATACACGAAACTCGAGATGATTCTCAAGGAGTTTGAACAAACCGAGTTTTAGCCGTCAGTCTGCGTGTCGCAGCCCGCAACAAACAGACGTCGGCCGGTAATGAGAAAAGTTCAAACTCAACGTGCAAAGCATCAGACCGCACTTTCCGAAACCGCTACCGATTGCGGGCCCCGCTAGGGAGCAGATCCAACCGTAAACAGTGGCCGTAATCTCACCTTATGTGTGCCGCTGAGAGAAACAATGAAGCTTAATGAAACGGCGTGCCTAGATTTTAGGCCCAATCGCGAATGCGTACCACCGAGGGCAATCGAACCTATTGCCACCGCGACGCAGCCTACAGACAATGTAGCCCATGTATATTTTACTGCAGTACAGACTCAATTAATTAATTAATACTCTAGCGGTGTTTGTCTCTCTGTATTTCCCTGACGGAATCAGGTATTTTATATTTATACCCTTTATTTCCAGTAAGCGAAGCTTAATCTAAACTCATCACTTTATGGATCTCTCATTACTTTAACATATTTAATATATTAAAACGTATTACCGGCGTTGTTCAAACTCGCTTGAAAAATGTCCTGCCTTTCGATAACATTATTCGTAACTCTAATACGAAGATAGATTTTTAGTTATCGGACACTAAATCCACTGGCACTTGAATATAAAGTTTCGATTCTAACTTCGGACGTAATCAATCCCAGGAATAAACAGAACGGAGGCGGATATTGTATATTGTTATTTCGAAAATATCTTTTCGAAAGTGGACGGCCCAGAAAAATTAATTTAATCAATCTCTGTGTAAGCATTGCAAGTGTTAGACCATTCATTTCCAACTTGTAACCAATTCTTTCGAACGCCCACAGACGTCCGAAGAAACCCAAACGTAAAATAAGGGAAGAGAAGCGGGAGGAGTGTATGAAGAATGAAAGACATTTCATCGGAGTCATGCTCACTAGGAACCGTTCGGGGTCGTTCGGTGCTTTTCATCTTTCGAGAACTGGACCTTGAGGGGTGTGCCTCCCCAGTGACGAAACGATGGCGTGACGTGGATGAATAAAAAAAAGGCAATAACGACCGGGATCGGTTTTACCCGCCAAACCGATCCAAATATAACATGACCCCGGCGATTCGGGTCCAACCAGCTAGCCGAAAGCCCGCTTTTTGTGCCTCTGAATAAAGAGCCAGCAGCATTTTTATTGCCGCCACACGAACGCCGATACATCAAACGCACCGATAGGTATATTCCAATTAAATACGTTCGAAACATATATATCTTGACGGATGGCCCGAGTCATAATTTAAGCGACATTATAGGAAAGAAATGTTTATCGGAAACGATTCAATCTCCGAAATTGAAAGAAGATTCGCAGAAAACACTCTCGCTGGACCGCTCTAACCGCTTAATTAAAGGTGAACAATAACAGTATATTTAATATTCGTGTACATAAATGTAGAACGGCCGGTATGCATCAAAGATGATTTATATATCGTATACGATATCCTATGTATATTTAAAGTAAAATCTTTACTTAAAAAGTAGAATCCCGGCAGAGGACCAATTGAATTTAATTTGCAAATTTAGATTCGAAAACTTGAAAGCGCAAGACTCTAACAAAACTAGTATTAAATCTAAAGAAACCCAGAATACAATTATGGACCAAGGGAAAACTCTAGAACAAAAAGTGCTATTAAATAAGCGATTTATAAATACTTTAGAAATTCGAGTTTTAAACAATTTATATACAATATTGTACATTGCCGCGTGTACAACATTAATGGCGTCGAATGTGGTATATTATAAATAAGCGGTTTTAGTTCCTCCCCAGTGTAAGTAACGCTCCTTTGGTAATAGAGCGAGTAAATTACGCTCGTCAGTTGCCCATGAAAAATCCGATAGCGGCCTAACTAGCTGAGGGGGGGACTGGGTATTTAATAACCTACCTTCGACCCGAGAGATTCCTGAAAGTAGTATGGCCTCCGCTTCCGCCATTTAATTCCTGTTTATTTCAACCCGTTAACCCTGCGAAATAGTACACGAATTCTTATACGCAGTACGATATAATAACAGGATTATAAGATCTGTATGTGGGGTGAAGTTGGAGACATCGCCCTAATATACCATTGGCTATTTTCCTTAATATTTTCGACTGTTAAGTTCGAATGTTGTTAATATTTTTTTTTTCGGCCGAACCCCTCAGTTCAAGTCCTTATGTCTAGATCGGTTTATGTATAATTACGATAAATAAATAAACACATATTATTGAGAAATAAATCTTAGGTGTTACGCTAAAATAAATGCACACATTTGTGATAGTACTTTATTAAGGCGGCCGCGGGTAGGCTCATAAATAACATTCGTTATATCCAGGGGGTATCAACGTAAAATGATGCAGAGTTTCAGATTTCTCCCCTATGACGGTACACACTCAAACGCAAGGGATGCTCCCTGCACTGTCGGCACTTTACCTAATTAGGTGCGATAAGTGTAGCCCTCCAGACATACTTACATAACCAACCTACAAATAAATAGGACGGAGGTGGAGGTTGTATATTGTCCTCTCGAAAATACATATTATCGAAAGTCGACGGCTCAGAAAGAAATATTGTACATTCTAATTCACTCTATCTCGAAAATTATTACCGACGTTGTACAGTCTCGCTGGAGAAATTTTCATCTCTGGATAACATTATTTCTGACTCGAATGTGAAGATTTTTATCTTCTCTCTGTTATCGAACCCTAACTCCGCTTGAATATAAATTTAGATTCTGGTGAAACTCCGCAATTTACGCTTTGTTTTCAACCTATAAGAAATTGTTTCAAACTGCTACAGACGTTGGGCGTAACAATAAGCGAACACAAACTGGAGGAACAACTGAAAACGGTGCCGAGGTAAGGAGCAGCGCGTAGCGTCACACCGTTGACGCCAAATAATTGAGTCGAGACATCTTAAATTTGAGCAGTATGTTTACTTAATTAACTAAGCTTATCAGGCAACATCCTATGAGAAAATCGTTCCCAAGCTGAGTCCAATTAAGCAAAGTCCACAAAGCCACTTGCTTGCAATAAACTCGATGCCTAAAACTTAAAGTTGCGTTATCTAAAGTAATTTTATATTCACTTTACATATTTATATCCAAATTCGTAGGTGTCTACGTGATTTTGTGACATTCGTTTCCTGTTAGTACGGGGCTCGGTTCAGTGTAAATATGCGGCCGGAAAATACTGTCGGCAGACACTCAACATTTTCTAGGCCACCGGTTGCTCTCATAACGAATTCTGAACTCGCCAACCGTGAAAGAACTCTCAATACGGCCTGTTTTTTTACAATTTTTACTTAATCGCATGTAAATATAATTAAATGTTCGATAAGGAAGTATATAGATATTTATTGTTTTAAATAAATCAGTACGCAATAGCGAGTAATGTTACTTAAACTCTAACAGTATGATACGGTCCATTCTAATGTATTTAGACCGGGAGTCGAAATTAATAAGACCTCACAGTATTATATTCTATACAGTGTATATATATATATATATATATATATATATATATATATATATATATATATGTGTGTGTGTGTGTGTGTGTATATATATATATATATATATATATATATACGCCCTACGAAGTGAAGGGAGACAACTTAAAAGCGCTCAAACTATAAGCTCAAGAACTCTCAAACTTTAAGCAGGACCGATTTCGTCCAGTCTTTTTTGTTTTTCTTTCGAAGTTCATTCAGCCTTCAGGGCTGAGTGAAACTTTCGCTGTCAATAACTGCTGGCGACCAAAGGGGTCCCCACATTGTAGGATAACTAATTGTGGGATTTTTTGTACCAACTTTTAAAAATCCCCTTCGAACAAACAAGGCTGTAGGGGAACAGCGAGTGGGCTTTCACTAGGAAATCGGCGCTCGCTGAGAAATCGTGGCATTAAGACAATTTGAACGGAATCAAGCGGATATTTTATTTCAAATTTTAATTGGTTACAAATCGACCTCAGAAAGTTGCGGTTGCTAAGATTTTTTAAAAATTTTACTCATTCCACAATCGATCTTCATGCTTGTACATATGTCTCTCTTATGCATGTTTATGCCTGTCGCTTCTCCCGATATAGATGGCAGTTTTCGACGTGCGCCCGGGACAGAGGTGATCTCTAGGCCAGTTTAACGGATGGGTAACAGAGAAGAGGTATTAGACGAGTAAATTAGGACGAGGAATGAAACTGTAGGAACCGCGATAACTTCATCGACTGTCGGGTATGCTGTGAATGGTTTTTTTAGAAACCAGGGAGAATTAAGGATGGTTCGAAGGACTATATTTAGACCGGAATCTCCGGTGCATAGGAGTATAGGATGTCTCGGTGGATCCCCGTAGCTCAATGCCGTCTGTTTTCATTATGGCTTTGTAAATTCTGAACTTGATGGCTGAGGTAAAATTTGTACATGTCCGTTTTAGTAACGGCCTCAATAGCCTTATTTTCCGGTTCTTTTGTCATCGGGTATGTGGATGGAACTAAAAAAAAATAATCACTACGGACATAAATTCCGAAAAACCTCCGTTTCGTGTCTGGGCCTAGAGATCTCCTATAGCCCGGATACACGAGAAAAGTGCCATTATTGGGTGGCCACTTTATCATGAGACGTAAGCGATAATAACGTTTCACAATTGTACTTAAACCGATAAAGGTTGATTGTACAATAAAAAAAGTGTATAAAATCGTCAAGCCGATTCTCTGACACTCAACTTGGCAGAGAAATGCTTTCTTTATACCCCGGAGTTTGACAGGGGAGAGGAATTTTTAGGGGAGGGGCTCATAAACCCCGAGGGACCGAGTGCCCTTTTCAAGGTTCAGCTTTCTCTCACATGTTTTTTTCAGAATACTCCGATTTTATACGACTTGGAAAATCGGTGGGGCCCCATGGAATTTTACGCGGCCAACACCTCAGGGCTCCGCCCATTCAGGGCACGATTCCCCTATGGGTCTTTCCACTCAACTTTCGCTGGGCGCGCTTATACTTCCAGCAACAGGTACTCCTCTGCTCGCGACGGCGGTACGCGTTCTAACGCTCTTTCAGCACTGCGATAGAGAAAAAGATCTTCGCTGGGAGAAACCGAAGACAAGAATAACCCCAGTATGAAGAGTAAATTATTTACGAAGTAAAGGTTGAAGAACCAGTCGCCGGTCTCTTGAAATTTCACAATAATAAAGGCCGATTGTACAATAAATAAAAAAAACAATATTTACGAATATAAACGAAGAAACGTCCGAGTGCCTGTACGCTCAATTTAAACAAATAAAGGAGTTTGTAAATTGGCCCGTGCGGATCGGAAAGTTGGTACAAACCGATGCTTCGTCCCTGGACTAAAATGTGTGTTTACAAATCGGAGAGTCCGCCCCGAGGTTTGTTTTGCTACACATTGAGGACGAAAGTTCGGGGATTCGATCATGGTCCACTCATTTAAAATTCAAATGCGCAATTAACGGCTGTTAAATCTTCCCCACCCTCTCCCTCAATCCGGGTCGTGGAAAGGGCGACATTCGATTCAATTCCAGCCGAGGGGGCACGCCATTAAAGTAATTCGAATTATAAGTAAGGGGCTCTCAATTAAAATCTCCCCCAAACCTAAACCAGTTTTTTCCACGCGTCTGCCTTTTCCGTTCTGGGCGGAGTGAATATTTTATACATTAAATTTTCTGAGAGGAAAAATCGCTTTTTAACCTGATCAGGATTCGCGGACCGACGTGTCCCGAATCCCTACGGAGGGGGGAGGGGTCGCAGGTTATTTGTTACAACAGGGGATCATCCCTGCCAAACCTTCGCTCATTTATACGCCAGTCGAGTTTAAAACCATTTTAAATCGTAATTAATCTGCAAATTCCATTATTATGAAGAACATTTGAGCCGTTCGGTCTAATTTTAACCATCCGCATTGTTTCATCCGAAGGTTGAATGTTTAATTTTAATTGTTTCCCGAAATTGATAGGGCACTTCGAAGTTTTATGGATCGGCTAAGCTCAATTTGCACACAAATAATTTTGCACTCTAACAGCGGTCTAGTAACAACAATCTTGTTTCAAAGACTAAGTTTATGTTCCAATTAACTAAGTGGGCAAAGTTCAAATACGCCAGTACTGGGGTATAGGGATAACTTACCCCAGGATACATAAAGCGAACACGGTTCGAGCGACTGGGCCTCGGCTCCTACATTGATGACGTATATAGATAATAATAATGATTTGGAAAACCCGTCATGAGGACTGCGGGGATTACTGTAGTTTTCTCGATCTTCTCTCTCCTCTCATTTCAATTCATCTCCTCCGTTAACCGTCCTTTATCACCCCCGACGAGGGCTTAAATGCCATTGGCGTGGAGATCTCCCATGGCCCGGGTACACCTCAAAACTGCAATTACTGGGTGGTTTCTGTATCATTAGATGCAAACGTCAATAAGGGTGATTGAACAATGAATAATAAATGAAAAAGAAAGAAAAAACATGTACCATGTTAAACATCCATATCTGTAATCACTTCTTGATAATATAATTTAGTAGATTAAAAATTGTTTACTATGAACTTACAGACTCTCTCAATGTAAATGCATTGTGGGATACTGAAAAGCACGGCTACTAAAGATGGCGAGCAGTCGAAAGCGGCGATAATGCCTTCTGGGACACAATAACAATCCCGAATCCCAACGGGCCCCCAACACGCTTACAAGCCTGGTGTCTCCGCGGATAAGTTGAAGGTAATGGATGCTTTAAAAAAAGCTCCTTTGATAAAAATCCAAAGCACCAAACCTCTCCCCCTCCCATTCTGCCGCCCCTTTACCTGTAAGTGCTTTCAGAGGAAAGGGCCTCAGAGAATACCGAGAATAAGAGCCCTAAGCTTCAATTGCCCAGCCTTCAGCCCCCGATTTATCCCGATCTCGGATTAAATTACATTATTAAGGAAATTAAATTTCAACACTGTAAACTGAAACTTCTCTTGCAATATAATCACGCGTAAGGCTGTATTGACACTATTTTTACTCACTACCTCTATTTTCTGTTCGACGATGACGGCGATTATTGGACACAGTTGCGACCGCTGAAAATGGAATGAGCGTTCAGAAACGTCGGTTGGGGCTCCGAGTATCAAGGGCCGTACGGAATTGAATTGTGGGGAGATCCTCCTAGCCGCCTAACTCTTACATAACTCAATAATCACCATCTATCGCCCTTCGTAAAATTGTTAACGCCCCCACCTTATGTTTGTAACCGCACGACAAGTTCCGTTCGTTCAAGAATTGACGGCTTCCCTATATAAATCCTTTCGTTCAAAACTATCCCTTCACTCCGATCCTTCGATTCGACAGCTTGACCTTCCTGAAAATCCCGAGCGCCGCCTTAAGAGGAAACGGCCACGTGATTTCATTAATACCTAGTGGGGGTACCGCTATATAATAGTGTATAATTTTAAAATATAATTATATTTTTTAATATAATTTTAAACCGTGTACACAGCAATACCGCAAGGTCGGATAATATAAAACTCATTTATAGTCCCATCAACTCGTAATAAGCATAGTTTCCAACGATGGATTGTGTCCGCGAAGGATTTACCGAACTTCCATTAGAACACACCTCTCCCCCCATGGATTTAGTTTCTGTGTCTCAATAGTTAAAGGGTACTCAGTCATTCCCACCCGTTCGAAGTCGGCGTTTGAAATTTTAATGCCTCTTAAGCCGCGGGGCGAATTACAGGAATCGCCCTGGGTAATTAATAAAGGATGGGACAATCGGGCATCGCATTATTGATAAGAGGCCTCGGTCAATTTTTAATCCGCCTCTCCATTTCCGTTGGGCCCCCGACGGTGTTTAGACAAAACGGAAATAAATGGGCGAAGGTTTCCGCGAGCGCAACTTGAATTATCGCTGACTGACTTCCGGTAGGATCGCGTAATGCTGTGGGCAGAACCTCGGTTGGAGGCGGTCGACCCCCCCCTCTCTCTCTCTCTACTGATGTTGTATCCGATATCCCTTTTGAAGTTGTCGCTGTCCAGTCATAATCCTAAGGCGAAAACCCTTCCACTGAGGCTAGCTCGGATGGTTTCCGAACACCCGAGCGAGCTCCACCGGGAGGGTTCCCTTTCCTTCTGGGGCACCTCCGGCTGTTGGAGGAACACTCACCGATTCCATCGCCAGGGTCCGACTGAAGAGTAGATCAACTCGGTGTCCTCTATATACCTGGCAACGCCGCACCTTCAGGCGGTTTCGAAACACAGGAAAAATCCGGGAATAACAGGGGGTCAAACCGCGATAAGTTCTGGTCGCGGAATCCTACGCCAATTTTTACAAATAATTGTTCGCTAAAATTATTATTCGTAAATAAATCGGAACATATACGAAGTAATGAATTCGTCGAATACAAGTTTTAATAAAATGTGACATATGCTTCGACATTCACTATATCATGACACAATAAGCAATTTTAGAAAAAAGACACAACAGAAAGTATTTTCGGCTAATGCGAATTAAAAATTAAACTGATAAGAATTGTTTTGACCAGGTCCCGGGGTAAAGCATTATTCTAAAGGGGGAAACATTGCAAGTACATTTAACGCTATATCTCTTAATCCCCGGAACGCTTACAGTCCACTGTGCATATATTCCTATCCAGGCCTTAAAGTAGGGGGAACAAAGCGAAACCCCGTTGTTGCTAACAAAGGGTGGGGCGGCTGTGTTTCTTCAAACCCCTGTCTTTTAACCCGCTAATTACACGGAGCTTGCAACACTGGGAGGCCTTTATCCAATTATGGCCGGAATTATTATTTGAAAATTAATAACGAAACTTAAACGAAAATTAAATCGAGACGGCGTTTAAATATAATTCTTGCTACTTTTGTTCGTTAAATATAATTCAAATATGGGCGATGTATTGAATCAAGGCCACGCACAGGAAACTCTCGATTGTTTTCATAAAAATTCCGGTTTCAGTTAATGCTTACAACTTATTTTAAGCATGAAAAATGTGGGCCGGCTTAAAATCAGCGACAAGAGCTTTACAAGCTTTACTTTATCCTTATTAGAACTTCCTCTCAAAAACCTTCTCCTCACTTTTTGTCAGTATTCGGGCGGTGATTTATTCACGTAGTTTTACTGTAATTAACCGTTTTACTGGGGGTCGGGAAAACATCAAAGTGGTAGCATTTTCCGGGAACTCTGAATATCCTTCGTGTATATATAATACACACACACACACACACACACATATATATATATATATATATATATATATATATATATATATATATATATATATATATACAAGTATTACGCATTGCATTATGCATACACCTTCAATTACTCGACATATAAAACCTTACATACAAAAACTTTATTTTCATTATTGTATGTTAATTTTATTTGCAAATAATTTCTTGAACATTGGACCCAGCATATACTGAAATATTGAAGTTTACCAATAATTGTGATACTATTAAGTGAGAAGTTCAAAAGTATCAATACATTTCAGCCTAAAAACTAAATTAAATTAAGTATGTCTTAAGTATTTATATATCTATGTTAAATTAATGAACAATATGATAACGGAAATTGTTATTTGTATTAACAACTGAACATCAGAATAAAACAAGATATCACTCTAAGCCATTATAATTTGGATTTTTTCTTAATCGCTCTGTTTAGTTTATTTGAAAATCTATACATAATATTTACAGCACATTTGACCCAACAATCACATAATTGTTACTTATTGTCACTAATAAATCTAATGTTTAGAAATATTATTTGTTATCCGCTCAATAAATATATACATAAATATTTGTATATCAGTGTACCGTGGATGGGCACTGTACTTTTCAGCCTAAATAAAGTGGGGACAACCGCTCGCAGCTGTCGTCCCCCAGAAGGGGTCAAAACCCCGCCAAGAATTTATGCCCTATAAACGTCATGACACTCTAACTAGAGGATCGATATAACTATATATGGATATAACTAGGTGGATATAAAAAAAATTATACCTGACCCCCAGCGACTTCTGATATGTCCCTTCAGTCGGTCCTCACTTCTCATAACACCAACTTACAACCGAACTTTCGACGCAGCAAAATACTGACGAGCTGAATAACAATCAGCAGACTAATTAGTTTAACGAGGTCCCCGAACGAGGATTTTCGGAATATATATGTAAATATTTAAAAATGTAATTTTTTCTTTTTATTTATTGTCCAATCAACCTTTATCGTTATAAGTATAATCGCCTAATGTTTTCATATCACTCAGATAAAGAAGCCACCCAGTGATGGCAGTCGAAGGAGTTTTGATTGGATGGGAGAGCGACGTTGGATGATTCGGTGGAATCCCATAGTCCACGCCGGTTACGATACTTCCTTGTAAGTTGTGGGTTTGATAGCTGAGGTCAATTTTGATGTCGGTTTTAGTAATGGATTTAGTAGTCCTATTATCCGATTCACGTAAGGAAAGTGGACGTCCGAATCTTCCATCATTTGAAATTCAAACCGGTCAAGATTTTTAGGTTATTAATTCGCCCGATGAAAGTTTTACTTTCAATAGCGGCGACCGGTTTGTTCGAAATTGAATTTCTAAGCTAATCTATTCCTTCTTCGCGGGCTCATTCTAGTCGTTTGTTTCTTTGTTAAGGACAGACGGTACCCTCGTTCCGGGCCGTGTGGACCCTCCGGGGAGGAAATTCGCAAGGGGAAAAACCTTAATCCACTTGTGCTGGCGATAGTGGGAAAGAAACCCTTCTTGCAAATTGAGCTCTTTCAATTTGGGGCGTAAATCAGTCGCCCCCGCCACTCCAAATTCACTGCAGGCTCACGCACTTCGGGTTTGAAATTATAAAAGAAAAACGCGTCGGGTTCGAATCGAGTACGAATCAATTTAATTCGTCCGGAAGTTTATTTGCCTTCCGCTCGACTGGGAGCTTCCCCATTTGCCCGATAAGAAAAAATTTACATATCAAACGCTCTTTTTAAAAGGCGCCTCGAAGAAAACCCCTTGTCTATCCCTATAGTATACTCGTCCGTGGACCTTTTACAGAATAAATCAGTGTCGGTAAAGTAAATCAGATTTTTTCCGATTGATATCCTATTCGAACAGCGAGGCGTAAAATGAAAAATACAATAGACATATTTAAGGTTTATCACTAAATAACGTACGGTAGGATCCCGTACTGCTGCGAGAAGAATTTCGGTTGGCAGGTGTTGTGTTGACCCACTGCTATTCCGCGACTCCGCTTGAAGGGTTTTTGCCCTTTCCTTCTGGGCTCCTCTCGGGTGTTTGAATAATTCAAGTTTCGGTCGCGGAAACCGTCGCTGATTTAAATTTAAGGCTGTCGTTCAAACATTAAATTCTTATAATAACGTAATAATAATAAAATTCTTAGTTATATCTCGGACATTTTCTTATGATAACGTAACGGTCTTTTCCTTACTGGGATAAAATGTCGACCGCTTTCCACGCCGAACAGCACTCGAACATTTCCCGAATTGTTCGAAAAGCCGCCGGACCTCTCCAACACTTTCCGCGAATTTGAATACGAATAAAACCGCTGGGCCGATATTGAGTTGCGGTCCGAAACCCAACCGTTCGAAACCCGCGCGGCTTCCTTTTTCGTAACGGGCTTTGCGTCCCCATTTCCAACTCATCTTTTGGCGTCGGGGACGTCGGCGATTTTTATTTTTGCTCCCCCCCCCCGCGCCCCTAACTTTATTAATAGGCATTGTAAATATTCCATCGAGATAAAGCGGCCGGCCGTTAACGGTGGGGGAAGGAAAAAATTTCCCCGCTAGTCCTTGGCTGGTTACTGGGAGCTTTTTCTTCATTTAGTATCGATTACAGGAAAAGGGGGGCCGTAAATCAAGCTCTCTTAAATAGACGGCCTACATCCCAAATTCAGATTTTATCCCTACGAGCGCTAGCAAATATGCTTCCTGGCGCAATAAACGTCTGTGTTCCTTAGAAAAAAATATTAGAACTCAAAACAGAATTAATAGACCGACTACTAGATTTCATAAAAAAAAAACTAACACAATTGTTAATTTTATTATTTTTTGTTTCTTTGAAAAAAGAACGCATAACAGAACATGCTATCGATTTGCTAGCGCAATTCTTGTATAGCTAGAAAACAAACAAATCTGTCTTCCTGAGATAAAATAACTGGTAAAAACCATTTATAGCCGTGTGTTATTTAAATTTTTTTTGTTAGCGAGTTAACATTTTTTCTGATGATTTTTCCAGCTATAAATATTATAGTTATAGCGAGAATTCAAGCAGATTCCGATGAAAGCCGATAGTGAGCGATACAAGAAGTGAAGAACAATATCTGGTACAATTTTCATGGACTGACAGTCGATGTCGTTGATTCGGAAATTTGTTTTAGAATAAGTTATTGGGGGTAATATTTTTTTGTTTATCCAATGGACGCAAAAAACTTGAAACGGAAATTAAGACCACTAAGGCCATTACTGAGGAGGGCATCATAATGAACCTTTGTTAACAAACTCACAGTTTACAAAGCCGTATTGAAACCGACGTGACCTAAGGTTTCGAACTATGGAGCCCCGACCGAGACTTTCGACTTCCGGAGATTCGTATCGGAAGCCCTTCGGACCGTCCTTAATGCTCCCCGGTATGTTTCATATCGCACCGTTCGCCACGGCCTCGACAGTCTGCCGAGTCGTAAAAGCCCGGTTCCTAAAGTTTCATATTCTCTCCCCCTCCGTTTTCCCTAAATCCCTCCCCTCCTTTACCCGTCTCCGTTATCCCCCGGCGGCGGCTTAAACGCTACCGGCCTAGAGATTTCTTTCGAAAAATGCCATCCCCGGGTGACTTCTTTATCGGTAGACATAAAAAATACATTCGGCAATTGAACCTATAATAAATTAAAAATTCAACTTATATAGACGACCGGAAATATAGTTATTTTATCGAATATATCCGATATTTACACGACCCACTCAACGCAGTATTTAGACTAGCAAAACATTATCGAGAACGTAATTGAAACTAATACTTATTATGAAGAAAAATTTAAAGAACACTATGGGATTGATTTTGCCGACGATAGGCCTAATTTTTGCCCTTCGTAACCGATCCGAGGTTTACAATGCGCGCAATCTGGAAATGTGTCCACTTTCTGTTTAAGCATTTTACAATTTTGCATATACTTTATTTTTCTATGTATATAAATAGTAAATCGTTAACGATACACATATGTTGAGTTATACATGCATTCCTTTAGTCCTAATATAAGTATTAGGACGTAAATATTTTGGATTTTGCACAATGTTTAAAGGGTAACGGGGAACATTATATAATTACACTTCCATCACTCGCACAAACACGCTCACTCACACACTTTGCACGCCACTTGTTTCGCTACAGTGCTGGCGAAGAAACCTTCCCTCCCTACCGGGCTACTTTTATTTATTTTTTCCACTGCGCTCACATTATTCCTCCCCCCCCCGATGCTTTTTAACAGCGTCATTCGGGGTTATAAAACGGACCCTCGGACTGAATAATACCGGAGTGGGAGATTTTCGCCGGCGGTGTTAACTCAAAGGGCTCGTAAAACCCGCCGCCGCTCCCGGGGCATAATCTATTGCCAACCTTGGTTGTGTCCCTCAAGGGTCCCGGTCTCTCAGAACCAGATTTACGACTAAACAAGTTATTTAAGGCCAACGCCCTCCCTACTTCGGTTTATCCTTAGGCTTTTAATTGCCGTCAGTAGTACAGCGCACAATCGCTAACGCAAATACTCGATTCACGATTTTATTTATATACTAATAACTTTTTCTTTTTTAATTGCCACAACTGTAGAAATACAATAAGGAACATAAGGGATGTTCAAGTTGCGCTAATAACAAATGTGTTCTAACCGGGGAGGAACCCACCGGCTTTCCCAACGCTTTCTAGAGGTGTTTGTCCCTGACGAAATCGAAGCGTTGTTGCACCTTTCCGGAAAAAAAGTCCAGGACTTCTCTATATGGAAATACGCGGAACTGGGTCGGGTTTACGAATGCGCGGATCGGTGTTACCGAAAGTTTTTCGACTCGAGGGGAACAGGATTTTTTTTTTATAGAGGGTCGAACCTAAGGACACTATGACTGCCGTATTTCATGATCGGAGTGAGATTTAGCGCGATACTTGGGAACTACACTCGGAGACGGTACTCGAAGACTCGCGCGAAATCCGCATAAAAACTCAAATGTACAGGAACGAAACGACGTTCCAAATTGCTACTTGGACTTACCGACAGCAGATCACAATTATCACTTACCGACAGATCTATTCTAGAGACCGAAACGAGGTAACGGAATCGAGTTGTGGGGATCAAACTTCTTCAGGAGTGTGTAAGTAGTGTATGTGCTATGAAAACATATAAGATTAAAAAGGAATACGGTTCATGATAAATCATCTAGATTGCATTTTAGCTAGAACGGATTTTATTTTATCCCTCGAAGTAATACATATGCTAAAAACTAAAGAAATTTGCTAGTGATCGACAGTATTTTTCTCTCTTGTCAACAATGACGTCTCAGTTAGGTATATTAGCTCAACCATCTCAATTTTATCTCCCTGCTCTGCATCCGAGAAGCGTTTGATTTTTCTCTTTCCAAGTAGTAGAAGTGGAAGCGATTGGGGGATTAATGGCCAGAAAAACATAGAATAGACACCCCACTAAATATCTTAATGTTCCAAACGGGTGGTAGGTAGGACAAAGAAAAGTAAGCCAGAATCTAAGCACCTGTGAAGGAGCCAGTTCAAACACATATAGTATTGCTCACCCTGGCTATCAGAAACATATATATATATATATATATATATATATATATATATATATATATATATATACACATATATACATATATATGTTTATTTATTCGTGCGGCATCAATCTCGTTCTGCTTCCGCTCTTTTGTCCCTTCCATTTACTAGACGGACAGCTTCCGACAATATCTAGAATACCGCAACCCACCTTCGCAACGGTAAGCGACCGGGGTCATAATAGTCATAAAACAAGTAGAACATTAACCCCGCTAAATATCTTTTGCCCCAAACGAGTGGGCAGGCAGGATAAAGAAAAGGGGGACCGAATCGAAGCACAGATCCTAAATCGATAATGGGGCCATTGGTAACGAAAGCTAACCTATTGACCTAATCTGATTTGAGTATAATACGATAATAATTGGACAGCTGTGGGGGGAGGTTCGGAATAATTTCTGATTCTCCAAAAGTGGAATTTCGGGTGAGTAGTGTAAAAGGGGTTTTTTTCGATCGATATCCGAGAGTGGTGCAAGGGGGCTTTTTTTCGAATTGAACCTGTCGATTCGCCTTTAGGTTCGATAATCCTATTTTACTTTGGGCGGGATATTTTTTTCCCATCCGACTCCTTGCTCCCCCTCCCCTTGAAAGGAGGAATTTCATCTTCGTGTCCGAAGACCGTAGAGCATTCCTTGCCCCGTCCGCTTCCTCCCGGCCGGCGACAGAATTAATGTCCACGAAATCGCCCCTTCCGACGCCTCTGCCGACTGGAAGAACGCGACAGGCGATATATCAAATTGCCCCTTACCGTTCTGATCGCGGTCACTGTGCAGACAGGATGCCCCAAAGGCAATCGACGCGCCTAAGCCACCAGTCTAGCGAAAGACCGAACCGGTGAGTGGAAATAAAAGAACTCAATCTTGTGTTCTAAATTGACCTACGTATTATTGCTCGATAGCTTGAAAAAAATAGATTCCATATGACCCAGCGCAACTTATGGACTCACAAAGGCTCTGGAATAATCCGCTTTTATTTTCCTTTGAAAATACGGAAAGGGCGGGGAATGTTAGAAAAGGGCTTAAAAAATTAAAACTTAAGTCACCCACTAAAAAAGATGACTCCACAGTATCTAAAACAGAACTACTTTCTGTTAATTATAGAATATCAACGGAATTTCATTTTATTCTAACATTGATTCTAGACATATATATCAGTTGGGGCGGAAGAAATTCCTGTCATAACATTCATTTTATTAGCCCAAGAAATAAAGAATTCTTACACTTAAGTAAGAAATATTTTCATTACATTAGTGGGTATAGGAACGTTACAGCGTTGGTTGAAAACGAAGTTCTATTTTTACAATACACTTTTATACCATGAAGAATATATATAATACGCCTATACAATAAGTTTATTTCAGCTTATACTATCGTGTTGGATTAAAAAAATACGTTATATATAGATATATAGCTTTGATGGCCGAGATACTATATATATATATATATATATATATATATATATATATATATATATAGAGAGAGAGAGAGAGAGAGAGAGAGAGAGAGAGAGAGAAAAAAAGAGGTAAACGTATTGCGGGATAGTATAATCTACGAACGGAAGACGCTCAGTGTATTGCGGTATAGTATAACCTGGAAACAGAAGGCGCTCAGCGTATTGCTGGATAGTACAACCTGGGAACGGAAGGTGCTCAGCGTACCTATATATATATATATATATATATATATATATATATATATATATATATATATATATATATAAGGCCGTGGTTTATTCCCCTCGTAGGCCACTGACTGTTCCCCTACCTACTTCCGAATCTGTCCCTTATCCCATTAACTATCCTTATGGCATTATCTTTTACGAGCATGGACTGCACCCCGAAACAGCTACATAAAACACGAAAAGGTACGAAGCAGTTAATGGCGTTTCCGATAAAAAAGAAAAAGAAAAAATACTTAGGGAATGCAGTTTACTTAAACTTTAACCTGGGTGAAACTCATTCCAGTGGTTCTATTCGCTGGCTCATTTCGTAACGCCGCCACAGCCCTCCAGATACGACGGGGGGAAAGTTTATCTCTCCGCCAATTTTATCTCTTGTTGATGCCAATTTTATTTCCCGACCGACCCAATTAACCGGCCGAGTGGATTTGTGCAATTGTAAGTACGTTCATCACTTTAGGATTTGGGGGACTAGCAATCGAAATAAAAGCTAGGGGAGATACCGTCAGGACCCCGCCAGGCCTTGAGGGATCCGGGCAAAATAATTTGAAAGTGTCCTTAACGGCCGTATCTCCAGGATTTCAGACGGTTGCTTCCTAATAGTTCGACCTTTATGGACAAATAAAAGTTCTCAAAACGACGAGCGTAATAAGAATTTAACGATATTTTTATTTTTTCGTTACTTACTTATTACTTCAGTTTTTATCCTTAAAATTTAATTTACAATAGAATGAAGTAACCGCCCTTCTGACTTTACCGCAACAGAAATTGTTATATCAAAAAAATTATTATAAAGTTTCAACATTTCAAATTTTCCGCATCGCTTTACCGGTATACCGCGAATTTACTTGTATTTATTAAAAACTGCGCTCGCGCTCGATACGATATAAAAATAAAACCTAGTGAAATACCTGTAAGTGGGCAGTAGGCACGATCGGAAATCGGTGTATAGACCCGGTCGGCAAGCGACACGCCCAAGGGCCTCGTAAAATCGGAGACGGAAACACTACCCGAGGCCGGGAGGCAGAGAAAAACAGTCCATTTTAGGAACGACGACATTCGTGCAGTGTCCACGGTTTAAATGCGCACCGGGCATTACGTCATATTTCGTCACGGCTCGACCGCGTCCTCTCCCGCTGAACAATTAAATACCGGACGGTTAAAAACGGGAATAAATTCGTTCCCACCTAGGAGTAGCTTACCTCGATAGCCGAAGTGTAGGTATCCCAGCGGTAGTACCTCTTCGGATGGTGCCCGAACTGCGACTGAGAGATTGGCTCTCTGAGTCGGCTGCGCCCAAATTTCGACCGGCGAAGAGTGGCCTGCCGGTACGCATATTAGGGTGAGAGTAACGGCCGGGGGCTACTTACCGGCCGGCGCTCTTCGCCCCGGTAACTGCGAGCGGCAGGAGGAGCCCTCTAAGCCTCTACCGTTTTTATCCAGTCTGAAATAATAACCGCGAGGAAACCGGGCACCCCGCCCGGCAGATTGGACGCGAAAATATCGACGAAAATGTGAAAGGAAAAAAGCTTACAGAGTACGTTTAAACGGCAATTTAGTCGTTCGCGAAGGCAGTATAGTGCCAGCAGCGTTAGTTGAAGGCTTAGCGTGTACTGAGCCCCAAGCCTCTCTAGGCCAGGAGGCAGGAAATTGAAAGGGCGATGATTAATTTTCTGAAATATTCCTTCTGTTTTTATTTTACAGTTCAGTTTACAAATAATTTAAAATAAGATTGACGTAAAAGTAAATTATTTTTACTCGGTCACTACCGAGGCGTACTACTGTAGCCTACTCCTTCACATCGGTTCTGGAATGCTGCACTTTATAGATGGCATAATATCTGAACCTACAATGTCGTTTAGAAATGACCTGAAATTCCCAGGGGGAACACGTGTTGTTCAGTTTACCGCCAGGAAGCTTTCAATCTAATTCATCCCACTGATGCGTAATTGCAAAGCAGTCTGCTCCACCTTCGGTACGATTTTCGTCCGCAGCACGATCGCAATTGATTCCACAAGCCACTCTTGTGCAATGAGTTAAATCGGTCGGCGTTCTTAGACTCGCACTCCTCCTGCCACGCTTCCGAACCGGTGTCCCTTTTTGAACCGAACTTTAAGTTCGGACGCTGTTTCTGAACCTCGGATCGCTGTTGTGTTGTGCAAGTAAACTTGACAGAAATCGATAGAGCGTATGCTTGTGTCCTGTCCGAGATTGGTACGGGGGAAAAGGTAAAATACAAATCCCAACCCATCCGTCGTTTATTTTATTGACAACGAAACCTTCCGTCCCACATATCCCGCTGCCCTACCAGTTGCGAATTAACAGTCACTTTCGCTCGCACCGTTCCTCGTTTCCAGTATTCTTTAGAAACTACGTACAATTTTTACGCAAATGAACATTGTTATCATAATAAAAATCATAGCGAATACAAATATTAGTTCTTCAACAACAAAATCCGTCAGTTATTTCACCGATAAAGACAGAAATCGTAAGGTAATGTCCACCTTAGCTTTTAGGATCCTTGTGAACACGTTACGCATTATAATTTTTGTTCTTTTGTAAGGCTTTTCACCATCACTTCACAGTCTTTTCCCTTTGGCAACCGTGGTCCAGCACTCCAGGCTCCCCCTGGGATTTTAAATGGCTCAATTAAAATTCATGAAAGCGCGGGACCGGAAGTAACACGGACGTATGGCGAAATAGGGCGGCCGGCTGAAATATACGTTCGGTCGGGGGATGTAAAGCCGGATCGGAAAACGAAAACGGGTCCCGGTCTAAATAGCGGGCCCGAAGAAGAGTGAAATAGGTCTGTGAGTCGACGGGCTCTCCCTATCGTGGGTCCCTCCTATCGTGTTTTCAGCCCGACTCGGGATATTTCGCACAGCGAAAGCTATTCCGAACCGTTCCCCGGGCAATTTCGAATCCTCCCCAGAATGACAATGGCACTTTCTCGCGTGTTTTAATTCAACTTTAGCGCTTTTGCTGCTCGGTAGTTTTAGTATGGTATTGAGTCCACCTCTCAAATGTATCGGGCTCGCCCATATTTGAATTATACGAGTACTGTCCTACTCGTGCATTGTACTAGCGTTGCTCTAGTCTGTTGTATATAACGCTGCGAACTACAATTTATTGACGAGGTTAAGGATTCCAGACGGATCAAACTCGCGTATTTCCGTCCCGAACCGTTTACGAACCCATAAACAATTTTTTTTTAATTAAAAAAAATTCTACGGAACTACAAAAAAATTCTACTTATGGATTCGTACTCACCCGGTCCGATAGTTGAAACGCAGCCGGCGCGAAGAAAATATTTTTTTTCCTGGCTAGCCGAAAAATCGATCGCGGGGAAACACTAACGGGGAAGGAGGGCGGCCGGCAGAACGAAAGTCCGTGCTGCTGCGCTCGTTTTCGAAAGTTCGTTTCCGATTTACGAAAACGGTCTAGAGCACTTACATGGAAAACGGGGCGTAGGGCCGTGGCGAGGGGTTGAAGCGCCAGGCGCGGAATGGGGAGGGCGGCAACCCCACAGTCGACAGTCCCCACCACCCCCAACCCCACTTCCTTCGTACTATGTATCAACCCCGAAGGGAGGGGGCGCCCTTCGTTTAATCGCACAGCCGCGGACCACTCAAGTCCTCCCAAAATTCGAATTGGACCACAACGGCAACGATTTTTCCCGGGCTCCGACGCTAGCCAAACCAACCCCGCCGCTTCCTTTCTCTTAGTTTCTAATTTAGAATTACCCGCTCGCTTCTATTCGCTTAAACGGGGGGATAGCGGAGGGTCACCGGTTTCCAATGCCCCCTTTCATATTAACATCAATTACGTAGCACTAAAAGTACCTCGATAGTGCGAGGACAGTAAAAGTACAAACCTCGGAGCTGCCCCACCAAGGATTCGTCTGTTATAAACACGCGGAAATATGTAGTTCGTGTCTGACGATAGTCCGAACCGATGTAAGCCTTTAATTAGCTAATTTATTCATCGAGGGATGATTTTCCTAGCTCACGAGCGGAGCTCGTTTTCCTCCATTATTCGTAGTGAGGTGGTGTTTTAATAGGGCTTGGGCGCTTTATGGCTGGGGTTCCGTCCGCCCCCGCCGACGAAAGGGGTGCGGAATAAGCATTGTATTTTTAGATCGGCAATAAAATGGCGAGCGTGTCGATCCCGAGGCTTTCAGTGGTATTTCGGACTCCTTCGCTGGAGTAAATATACTACCGACCATCAGTGTAAGGTTCCACTAGTTGATGTCTTCTCGTCGCATACCTACCTCCCTCGGCGAATACGCGTCGGATATATATATATATATATATATATATATATATATATATATATATATATATATATATAAATAAGTAACCCAATTCGTATATCGGCGGTTACGAAGCTCTGAAATTTTCGTTTCCCGACTGAAATTATTTTTCGATTATTAAAATAAATCGACAGACAGTTAGCGCGAATTTTGGGACTAAAAAAATTATTGGTGGGACTAATGTTAGCACTCGCTCGTGCTATGCCAGTAGCTGGACGAGCTTGGGATTCTGGCTGTCGCGGAATGGCTTTTTCAACGACAGTTATTGCCGAAAGTATCGCGAAAAATGAAAAATGAAGTGCTGGTGGGATGATGGCGTAATGCTGTGGGAGGCACCCCGGTTCTTGGGCCCGATAGTCTGCGACTTTTCCTGTGCCCGGAAGCCAGCTAAACGAGCCCCAATGGATCGGGTTTTGCCCATTTCCCATGCGGCCCTCCCGGGTGATGTTTGCTTCTGACATATCGGGACTGTTACCTCTTAGGGTCCGACCAAAGAGTAGATCAACTCGGGGCTCATTTTATAACTGATGGTGGGGTGTCGTTAATCCTCTTAGGTTTAACTTATTTATCCGATTCTCGACTGATGTATCCGATATCCCTTTTGATGTTTCTACTGCCCAGTCATAATGCTAGGGCCGGATCCGTTCTACTGGAACTCAACTGAAACTCCCGCTAACCGAGGTTCTTCCCACTTCATTACACGAACCCGCTGGAAGTTAGTTAGTGATAATTGAAGTACTGGTCGCTGAAGTTAATATTCCATTCCTGATAATCTGTTAACGGTCCAAGGACTTCATTTTCACACTCGACTATGAGAGTTTATCGCCTTATTTAATTTTATTACTTCTTAATGTTCATTAATACACGCCATAGACTTGATCTGACGTCCACCTGACGTCGGTCCTTACATATAACAAATAAAAGTCGTTTTTATTATTCCGCGAATCGTTTATTGGAGGCGTAGTCCATCCGAAATTCTCACGGTTTTCCTTTTAGAAGTAGTTCTTTTTTAGCGTCCGCCTCGGGACACCCTGAAAAACGGTCCCGAAAGCTATTCAATTTGAAACCCGAATTTTCAAAAAGAACTCAAAATCGCAAATGCGACACAAAAATGTAGAAAGCGCGTGGTACCGGTGCAGGTGGAAGTGGTTTGAGTGCGCAGCGGGAATAATATTCAAGCTCGTTGTTGATTGTACACAATCGGAGTAGAATTGCGACAGTGCCGCCTAAGGAGCCCCACATACAGAAGTAGAGCACAGGACACCTTCTCGACGGTACACCGTCAAAGAAGCACCCGCGTTTAGCGCCTCCCCTCTCGCTGGTCTATTATTATGTATACAAGGAGAAGGTAATAAAGGAGGAGATAGTCATAGACAACACGCTGGTTAGTTAGTTGACGGTCGTGCTCCGAAGCATATTTTTCTGTTATTAATCATTGATTAATCCCTTCTTCTAAACCTTTTTATACTTATATAAACATACTAAGGCCTGCGAGCTGGAATAAATTAGGTTGTTGCAGAAATGATGCATGATTTTACTTACTGAACGTGTACACACAAACTAAGGCAGTGTTTTCCAATTTTTTTTTTACTGTTCCTCCCTTTAAAAGAAAATCGAAAATAATATTTTCCAAAAAATAATTTTGGAGTGTTTTAGAAATGTAATAATATTTAGAAAATGTTTACACGGACCCACCTAGTACGGATGTAATATGAATAAATCTCAAAATTACGACATAAAACTGATTTCTGTCATTAAATTTCTCCACACCCTCCTTTGGCACTTCCGCTTTATTTGTGAGCGAATACCTTCTGCTGGACTATGGAATAAGCAATGTTGCTTACATCTCTTATCATACATGTTATGGAAGCTTTTTCAATCCTTTTCTTTCTTCGATATAATCAATTTCGAGCAAATATTTAATTCAGTATAATTTCAGGTTATCGACAATACGAGATATCGCACCAAATTAGATTATCGCACTGAATTTTCACTAAATTTAGTTTTACTAATTTATAATAAGGCCTCAGTTGAGCTCAAACGGCTCGGAATATCAACGAAGTTTGGTGTGAAGATAGTGTTAGTGAATGCGAGATTCGACAATTTTGGTTGCGAATCGAGATTTAAAGTAGGGAAGGTGACTGAAGGCGATTGTCGAAAGTGAACCGACGGAAGTGAAACACCCAACTCTCACTGTCAACCAGTTGAGAATGAACTCGTGTTCATTATTCAACAGAGTGGTAGGCCATTTAGAAGGACTCGGAAGAGCGGAAAAGGCGGAGCTAATGGGTGCCGTATTAATTGTAAGACAGTCAAAGGCATCCCCGTTTTGAGATCCGCTCTGTTCCTCCTTTGCGCAACAGAATGCATTGTAACCCGCGTTTAAAGGAGGATCCTCAACGACGCGGGTGTCAAACGCACGGATGAAATTTGAAAGTACCTATTGCAAAGACTGTAACGCAAAAAACGGGTAAAATAGTGGTTTTTCGAGGTAAAAATGGTTTTTTACCACTGAAACATAGTTGTAAGGTTTATTTCAACTAAAGGCTGGTTTAAATATGGGTTTTTAATGCTAAATCCGTGCTAAAAGTGGTTTTACAAAGAAATAACGCATTGAAAAATGGTTTTATCACCCTGATACCATCTTAAAAAATGGTTTTTCAGAGTAAAACGCGTTAAAAATTCTTTTTTCTATCCTGAAATAGAAAAAGTAGTACAAAGTTCAACTCTAAAACTGGGTTAAAATGTTGTTTTTTCAAAGCCAAAAGCGGCTTAAAATGTGTTCTTAAAAAATGATTCTTTAAAACTAAACTCGGCTTAAGAAGTAGTTTTTCAATGCAAATTGGGTTAAAAAGTGTTTTTCGATAGAAGGTAAAATGTCACATTTAAAAACATTTTTTCAAAGATAAAACCAGATTAAAAATGGTTTTCAACACAAAAACCGAGTTAGAAAGTGGATTTCAAAGTAAAAAGGGGTTACAAAGTGTTTTCTAGGCTTGCAAGGTGATTTTTCAATGCAAAAACAGGGATAAAAGGAGTTTCTAATATTGTCGTTAAAAGCCGCTTTTTAGTCCTAATATTGCCTTTAAAAGCCGCTTTTTAGGCCTAATATTATCCTTTAAAGCCGCTTTTTAGGCTTGATTTTGCTGTTAGACACCTTATTTTTGGCCTGATTTTGCGATTCAAAACCGAAGTTTATACCTGATTTTGCGGAAAAAACAGCATTCTGGCAATATTTTTCTGTTGAAATCCACTTTTGACTCCTGTGTTTACGGCCAAGAACCGCCTATCTGCCCCAATCAAATCTTCAATTGATCGCGGCAAGTACTCGAAACGTTCGCTAGCCACCAGACATGTATCTTAAGTCATACTATTTTTGGCTTTTCAAATAATGTACCTAATATACAGGGCTACCCATTAGTAATGCCCTTTTTGAAAAAAAAATAAAATTTTTTAACGAAGAAAGCGTTCCTCGATCGGAAAAAATGCTAATCCGGTGGCGCAGCTCCAAGAGAGCAGGGTGGATGAACAACTAATCTAACGGTTTGATTCTTTTCTTGTGTGATTTTCGCACTGTCTTTCATTATCAATTACACCAGTTCGATTCATCAATCTTGGACGTTTTTGACCTAATCTATTAAGTTCCGCACAATAATATTCAGTATTGACGGTTACATTAGGTTTCATTAGTTCATGATGAATTTTTCCTTTATAAAGCCACCATACTTACATTAACACTTTTTGGTGAAGACCTGGTTTTGCAGTAGGCGAAGTTGTTTGTCATGGTGATAAGAATTGTTTTTGCTTCTGTGGATTGCAGTGCAGAATCGACATTTCATCCCCAGTGTCCATTAAAAAATGACATTACTTATGGGTACCCCTAAGTTTGAATGATACCATAATTCACACTGGTATATTAAAGGGGAATCTTTTAGACAGTAAACACCAGATAAAGTAATTCACAACATTCATCTAGGTGGTAAAAAACACAGAGGACACAGGAATAGGAAATAAAAAAGACATTTTTTAACAGTCAGATACCGTGGTTTTATTTTGAACATCAGTAACTGAACTGAAGAAATTGAAATAATAATAATTTAATGTAGGCTTATGACTAAATGGTATATACCTTAAAAATTTCAATATAATCATGACACTGAAAACAATGTGTTACTTAAACTATGACTACACAAATCATAAGATAAAATGAAATAATCCAAAGGGGAACACTGATTTTTCTATACCGGACATGTTAGATTTATAGTGGAACAGGACATTAAACATCTCTAGAATAACAATTGTACATTTTAATTTAATACACTCTTTTTTTATTTGTATAGCCACTTAAATTTTGAATTATACAACAATTACTATGCTAGTTGATTCTTTATTAGTACTCTAAAACAGTACATACAAAGACAGTACCTCAGAATATCACTGCATACTATTAATTACAATGATACAAAAATTGATAACTCCTAATAACATGTAAATATTTAAATGCCATTCATCATTGTGCATATAATTACAAACATCACTGACTGCATTGTGCTGTTACTAGATAAACTAAACACAACTTGTAAAATGAAATTTTCAGTAACCTGGGAATTGCCAACATTTACTCAGGTACATTTTCTAAAAGAAAGACAGTTTGTAAATAAACCTGAAAGTACAATTAAGATCCAATAAGTTATTAAATATTAATTAAAATTGTACTACTTAATTCTGTACAAGGTAACAAGACATATCCAAATAATATATTAATATTAAAGATTATTAAGACACAAATCATAAACAAAAAATGTAAATTAAATAGTTCTCAATAGAAACTACTTATTCACCTTTTATTTACAGTTCATCAGCTCGAGCAGCAAAATCTTCGAAGAATGTCATTAAATATTAACATTTAAAGTTTACTAAAATAAGTTATATTACTTAATTCAGTCAAGAATACTACTACTTAATGGTGACTGAGTAAATTCTTAATGATTCTTTGTATGTACCATATCCACTGCACAGCTTAAAAAATTACATGACTAGAGTTAAAAAAATAGTTACTAAAATTTCAACGTGTATTAGGACACTGATGTCTTAAAAATATACAATATTATCCAGTGATGCTTTCTTATAATATAATATTATCCTTTTTATCTACTTCCAAACCATTCTATACATGGCAAATGAGCAATAATACACCAAAAATATGAACTGTGTTAATGTCATCAATATTTAAAATTTTCAAAACTCATGCATTCAAAGGAAAAATGAAGAATACAAAATTTTGAAAAACCAACAACTGTAATATTGTGCTTCTGCGATTAGGGAAAAACAAAATGTTTATAAAATTACAGATCCAAATTTAATAGAATAATAATCAAGTTTTGGAATAATGATAAATAATATTGCATACTGATTGAGAATTGGGCAGGTAGGCAAAACAAAAAAAATTCACTGGGTCGATGAATACCCTACATTTATCAATTTTTCTCTATGCTTAAGATCGCTATAAGTACCTAAATTACCTTACAATTATGTTATAGGCGCAAATACACCAAATATATGCACAAAAAAAGACAATAAATACATTAAAAATCTCATAAAATTGAAAATCATTAATTCAAGCATAAAAATTGACTAACACTTTTTGACTAAATTGGTCTGGAATCAGTGAATACAGTCTTTTCATAGCAAAATTACATTTTAAAAAAATAAATTAATCAAATAAAATGTATTGATGTATATTTGTTCTTAGTAATTAATTAGCAGCAACATTTTTTCTATATACAATGTGTGTTTGTAAACCCAACACATATTTATTAACTTATACATCCTATAACTATAATTAATTAAAGGATAGTTTTAATGGGCAGTGAGTGGTCTATGTTTCACGTAAAAATAGTTACCCCAATCCCTTCTTGAACTCTCAAGAGTATAAAATTACTCTTTGTGCAGAAGGAACCACTAAAGCCATAATTTACTCAATGTTACATAATTATGAACACGCAAGATCAGAATTAATGAAATTTATATATTTTGTAACAATTGATAACTCCTTAAAACTAAGGAATGTTAAGGAATGCTATGATAATTCTTTGAGATCCTATAACAGATCATATAGTAATATTTAAATAAGGCTCATTTCCATTTTGTCGTTTTCTATACTGCTATTTTAATGTTTAAAAAAACTTAAAGCAGTATTTAAAAAACAATGAATTACATTCCAGTACGTACTACTACTACTACTCAATTGTACATTTTATCTTACACTACAAATTAAAATTTGAGATCAAATTCAAATACTTGTAAAAACCATGATCAAAATGTGCTCACCAATAAAGCACTGGAATTTGTACTTTTTCATTATAGTTTGGAAAAAAAGAAAAATTTTAAATGAGATCAAGAAACACATATAATAAACCATATAAATACAATAAATAAATAAATAATGCAATAAATAAATAAATAATGCAATAAATAAATATCTGTACTAATCTAAGACACATCACTTCAGGTTTGAAATTTGAAGAATTCATGGTGAACCTTCTGCACATTTTAAAATAATATCTGGCAAATATCTGTATGTATGTTTTAATATCTAAACAAACATACTGTACTTACTAAAATTATTTTAAACTACTGCTAATTACATTTTATTTTCTTCTTGCTATGAGAAATACACTGGATGGGTTTACTGACTAAATCACAGGCTGAATATTTATTATCAATTCAGCTGTTATTGTTAATTTTAATATAGCAGTAAATTACTTTTAATCCATTTTCGGCATAACATCGCATTAAAAGGCAATTGAAATAAGAAAACAAAGTCAGTAATTGGCACAACACTACTATAACATTTTGAGATCCATAAAAAAAGTCAGTACAATAAATTTACGTATTTTTCTGGTACTTACCTATGCACCAAATTAATTTATTACTAATGAGGAAAGATATGAACTTGATAACAATTTAATTATATTAAATATTGTACATATAAAGCTTTAACTTGACTATATTCTATCAATTAGCATGAAATTCGACACATCAAACTATGCATTACACAGCTCAACAATTACCATTGTAAATACTCCAAGAAAAACAATAACTTTACCACCAAAAGCTTGAAATGTACAATAAAGTAAACACGGATAAAATTATGAGATGGATGAAAAATATTGGTTATGTTAATAGGCAATAGTAGCAGATAAATCAAAATGCTGAATAACTGATTGAAATGAAAAATAAAACATTTAATTTGAGATTGATAATGCAGTTTGGGGTATAAGTTTAATTTTTATAAGAGAAATGTACTGCTATTTATATCCCCACTACTGAATAAATTATTGCCATAGATAAATGATTGTTTTAATTAAATTCTTGTTATTGTAAGTCACATATTATAATAGAAACTATTTGATTGGTATTATTAAAAATATATATCTTTTATGTACTCAGATAAAACCTGGTCTAATGAAAATATTTTAATCACACAATATATTATGGGCACACTATATTTCAGTAAGTCTTAAAAATTAAATAAATTAGGCAGTTGTTATTTTGTAATATGAAACTTTCAAGGTAAACAAATTCTCATGTTACCTATCTAAGGTTTCATATAAAAAGAATGAAGTAATTCTATTATTCTATAAACTGATCTGAAAAATATGAACAGCATCAAACCATAAAAGTTATACATGAGGGAATAATTAGTCATCTAACAAGCCCCCTCCCCTGGGGGTCCAGAATAATTTTATAGGGGCCACAAGAAATAGATATTTGGATTTTCATTGGAATATAGGATTAACAGAATTTCAGAGTGCCAGGGACTGGCTGGGTGGATAAGACTTTAGGGGTTAGGGTTACGGGTTGAATCCCAGCAGTTGTCATCTTTGAAAAGGCTTTTCAAAGTGGTTTTTAGGCCGGAGCTTCATTACTGGGAGTGCCTTCAGCTGTTGTAGTATAATATGGAAATAAACCAATTTAAGATGCATATGAAAATTAAGAAAATAATTTATCAATAACTGAAGAAAACACTGCTGGAATCAACAAAATATTTATTTTGTTAAAGTCTGTTCTCCACTTTTAATAACAAAAGTTTAGAGCAGTTTTGGAAACAAACCCAGAATAAATAACAGCACCCGTATACCATCACCATTCAAATTTTATTACCTTTTGCAACTACTTATTTGTGTGAAAAGGTGTTTACCGCAGTAGTAAATATCAAAACAAACCAACAAAATAGATTCCAACTGGACTCCTGCATTATATTCCAATAATAATGGATAAATAATTGAAAATTGTTCATCAGCAGAAATTATACACAAGATGTTTTAGTACATATTTTACTATAAGTCCATATCTGTTTTATGATTTTCTGTTTATAAAATATATAATCGGTATAATAATTTTGATAATTGTTACGTTTTTACCAAGTAAGGGGCAGCAAAATTTTCTTAAGATTTAATAAAGCTTTCACTACTTAAAATAGATATAAAACAAAATTAAAAATCATGCGTGCCTGAATTTGGGGTTGGTATACATGCGTAAATGTGTTTGCCAGCTCATGCACTCACAAATGTGATTAATAAAAAATAAAAACTCAGTTCCAACATATCTTTCCGTATAAAATATGCTTTTGTTAATGAATTTCCTAAAGTCTTTAGAATGAAAGAAAATGTTAAAAAATACCTAACAAACAATTAAGGTGTTGTGCCGTCAATAAGAAAAGAGGACATCATGCAATCAAATGATATGGATCCTGATGTTTCGAAGAACAGGGCTGAACGTCGTAAAGTAAGGGTGCAGTGGCCGAAGGTCCGGAAGTGTGAGCCGAAGGTAATGTTGTGGGCGTTGGAGAATCTCGTGTAATACCATGCCTCTCTTGCAGTGTTATACTACTTGGTTCCTCATCAACAGGACTGTACTGGCCGCCTTCACATTTGCTTACAATCGATAAGATCAATGCTTCCAATGCACACAAATAACCTAGAATCTGAAAATAAAAATTTTACAAAACTTATATACAATTATATGAACATCAAATTTTATCTAGAGTAAACAAAATTTCAAAAAGACAAATATAGCAAGTAAATGATACATTCAATTAATGACTGAATTTAATAAAATTAAAAATTTACTATCGCATTTTATTGAAGTTTGGATATTGTGACAATATTTGTGTTTTTAAGTATATAATGTAATCCAACTTTAAAAAGGGGCATCTGCCAAATTAGTTCTAAGCTTAACAGCAGATATAGAGAATAGGATCTGTTGTGAATGTTGTTTACACGTGTGGCTTTTTATCTGACTCCTTTTATTTTACCTTGGTAAGATACTTGACTTCCCTGTATTATTTTGACCAATCTAGGTACTTGCAGTGTGTATTTAATGAACTGTACCAACTATGATTTATTAGTTTATTTGGTTTTTCAATTATTCAAACTACTTCATTATTTCCTTTAATTAGTTTATTGTATCAGTTCTGTATAATTATGCTGTGAAAGCGGCATGGAATGAGATATCTATCTAACATTTGTATTACAGTTAACGACTAAGTACAGATTCCTTGGGTAAACCATAAGCTACGGATGTAATTGTAGCCTTTGTGCTGTTAAATAAGACATAAAAATACCTTTAAAGTAATCATATTTAAGAAAAACATTATTTTAATGTAGCAGATATATGTTTAAGTAATATAAAAAAAACCCTAGTTTATAATAAAATTATACTTTTTATTTACAGGAACAAAAATATAACTGTGAAACAAATGTTATTTTTATGCGTTAAATATAATTAAGAGGCTGTTGGAAGCTAAAACCCACAATATTCATAAATAATGTCCCATACTTTTGTTCTTAACCTAATTTATCTTAAACAATACGAACACCCCAAGTACAGCCAGATAGCAAAAATTGATCTCTGGATTTTGGCATCAGATTTGCCTACGGGTCCACTTGCCTGCTTCAAAATCCGAAAATTTCATTTATGTATGCAAATAATTTTCTGAAAAATTACTTTCATTGTGAATAAAATTAGTTTTATCAGTCTTATGAATAACTAAAAAAGGATCAAACAGTCGTTTAGTATGGGTTGGTTTTATTGTTATAATTGACGTATATCTATTATAGTTAAATATTCTTCATAAATGAAATATGTACATTGTCTTGAGTAAATTTGAGAATAGTGATATATTCTCAGAACATCTTAAAAATCTATAGGCAATTAGAAATTTTCCTAAAGATATTAACAACATAATTATAGATGATAGCACTTCTAATGTATACTTATCTAAACTACTAATATGAATTTTGATATTTTGGTGAACATTTGAAATTGATGACAAATGTGTTTTTCTTTAAATAAATCTATAACCTAAATTAATTCATAATTTATACTCATGAAAATTGCAAATTATGATTATAAAATTGTTAAAAAGTTAATTTTCAAATTTAACACTATAATTAATATAACTATTAATGACTCACACTTGTAATAAGAAGCTGTTGGTTTGTCCAATTTGGCACCCAGCGGTATGACTCTGAATAAGTATTGAGCAGGTGGAGCAAAAGAGAAGAGCTTAATAAGTATAATAAACTCAATACCAAATAAACAATGGCATTCTAAAACAAAATAATAAAAAAAGAACAATTAAATCATAAATGAATTTAGACATAGAAATAATAACTACAACAATATTCTATAGTATTCTGGAGTTATTTTTCATCTACCCTCAATTAATTCAAATTTGCAAATGAAAGAAATTTGAATTTGATTTTCAATAAGGAGTAATTGTTTGAAAAGAAAATGAGAGCAGCGTTGCATTAAGGGACTGTTCCCAGATTGAATGCCTAGTGGTTGACCATATTCATACTCAATTGTGTGTAGCTTAAGTTCTCGGGTTTTTATTGTATATTTTCCCGATTATCACAACAATATTGTTAAAAATTCATGATCAATGTACTATAATATTTAAGTATATATATGTAGTAAGGCCAATAGGCCGGTATGCATGTAGGAATCACCATTTGTATATCGTTTTATCGATATATCATTTGTATTTAAAAAAATAAAAATAATTTGTATCTTGTAATACTCAATTGTGATTAAACAATTAAGTTATTTACATGAATCAGTTTCAAAATTCATAGTAGTTCTTTCATAGTGTGAGAAAAAGTATCACTTCATTTTGATATTCCATTTAAACTCAGTTTAATAAATAACTATATTCCCTTCTGTTACTTATGAAATAATGATGATTGATCCGTTTGAGTTCTAAATGTTAGTATTTCCTTTGTTCCTCATTAACACTAACAATTGATCTATTTAACAGCATTTAAACACATATAATAATATAGTTCCATTAATAATTATTAATTTTTTTAATTATTAATAAATGAAAACTCAGTAAATTTTTATAATTTATATCTGTTATATTTTATTTTCCTTACCAAAGGTGCTAACTCTCAATCAAATGTTGCTGATTCACCTTTAGCAGTTAGGTTCACACTTACCCCACTAAGTAAAAACAAATTTAAATAGCAAAAATATAATACATGTTTGATTACCCAAACAATTTTTAAATGTGCAAGTAAGAGCATTTTCATTTCCCTCTTAAACACATTTTTGATTCAAGATAATACTAGGCCCTGTACTGAGTGATAATTGAACAACATAGTCTGGACTAGCAAAGCTTGAACCTGGCCCCATTAGACTTCATTTTGTTTGGTCCACTATGTGGAGTCGAGTTTCAAATGTGAGGAAAAGAATTCTTTGCTGATGGCATACAAAATATTGACATACATCATAAAAAAAAATACAGCTGTTTGTCCCTTTTACTTATTGAATCTCTTATTACCCGGTATTATAGAGAAAATAAAAAATACAAATCTGAAAAACTTACAAATTTACCCCAGTTGAAAGGAAAGAGGTAGACAACATGTGATATGTCTAAGAAGAGGAAGAGCGAAGTGATGAGGACACTGAATACTGTACTGAACATCATGAGCCTCAGCCTGGCTACTAAAGGCAACATGAATAATCCAAAACCGACAGTGCCCGAAGAACAAAGACATGCTAGACACGCGACTGATGAAATCTGAAATTTAAAAAAAAATTTTTCATTAGTCCAATACAGAAACTCAATTTTACAGTCAAGCAGCGATACGATATGATATACAAAATACATACAAATTTTTGAAATTATATGGGATTAATGGTAAATAATTGGGATCACAATACTGTGGGAAGGATTAGTGACTGACCCTCGGTTAGTTTTAAATTTTTCCTGTGCTTGGAAACCACCAAACAACACCCGGGAGGGCCCAAGGGGAAAGGGGCAATATTCCTTCCACCGGAGCTCACTTGTGTAGTTTTTAAACACAGTAAGAATCTCAGACTAACAGGGTTATCTCCTGCTACCCAAAGTTGGTCCCACAAAATTATGGACATTATTTAGAATAAAAATTTTTTAAATTCAGGTTCAACCTGGAGAACCCTTGTATGAAATAAATAATTTTAAATATTAAACTCTCTAGTACTATTGACAAGATAAGACAATTGCAGGCACGATGGTCCCTCTTCATTTTTTCTTGTTAATATTTTTTTAAACTGTTTTATCGCCATAAATGTAAAATACAATCAGCAATATGGATGTTAAAGTAGCACTAGTAACAAATAGAGCACAATGGAGGAGAAACTCAACGGCTTCCCTCCCTTCGTAATTTCATTTATTAACGTTTCTATTTTTTTGATATGTTTAAATCGTGCAGCCATTCCCTTTTCAGGAGTCTGTAAGGAATGTTCGGGATGTCAGGAGTTAGTAGGGATCATAGTATTAGGGCGTTAGCCACAGTAGTCGGAGTTTACAAAATTGCCCATAATTTTAATTACATTTTTTTCTCCGTATTTTTATAGCGCAAGTGTGCCCGCTCCGATGTGCACTCGTTAACATCCACGGGCATACTCCAGCAGATTCAAACCACAGACCTCTGAGCTCCCAGGTGTACGCTCAAACGACTGGTTCCACTAAGGTCCCTCAATTACGATAGAGGGATAGATTACGCTAAATTAAGATAGATCTACGGAATAATAAGTCTTCATATTTTCTAGGCAACATTTACCAACATCGGAGGAGGGTTTGGTATAATAAAACAGAACCGGAGAGAGTTTTACTCACGACCAGGAGGAGGCGTATAATGCCGGTGGATGTCTTGAGGTGGGTTTCATCGCAGTACAAAACAACACCCGAAAAAATGGAATGGGTCGGTGAGGATCCGGGTAGATGGTGCTTGTAGTGGGCGTGCGAATCCCAGGAATGGACGGTGGTGGCGTCGGCCGGGGTGATGGCCCCCGTCTGGCTGCCGGCGATCTCAAAGTCCTGGACGTCGTCAGCACGCCCCAGCCCCGGCCCCTCCAGCTCGCGTATCTCCTCCAGCAGTACGGACACCTCGTCACCAACGTATAGATCCGACACTGAGCTCAAGTAGTGTCCGCACTCGGACTGCATTACACCTCCATCACACCTTCGCCACCCGGTGCCTCTGCCAACAGTCACGCCAAACACGTTACCCACACATTTCTTAGCCCACAGATAGCTAGACTGCGTACAGAATTTATTTTAAAATTACAAAACTTTTGTACAAAATAAACTTCGATATATATTCCCCTCGTTAAATGAATTAAAGTCAGCCATCGGAAGGATTTCTGTAATTTTCGTACTGATATATGAAATGCGTCATTTCGACGCGTCCCGTAAACCCAGTGTTAATATTACATACCGGAGGATGACACAAAATGGAGATTTTTAATGGCCCCATAATTTTATGTTAAAGAAACCTGTGCCTCTGTACAAAAATCTTACTGGCTACTAAAATTCAATACCAGAGAGCGAGAAAAAAATGGAGAACTTCGTGAGATTAACCCGATTATAATTTTGTTTTATTTATACGGTACAAATATTAATTTAGCGCAGAACTCAAATTGTGCGCTGATAAATTAACTTAGGTAATTTTTTTAATTTTCTGAGTTATTTACTACACCCGCAGATTTCTTTATGAATAAAATGCTGCAATGGAGGAGTTTTCTAATGGAATTAAATTTTTCAGTGGTTCTCAAATTTTAAAATACTTCTTATCGTAACGATGGAATTAAGCTAAAATAAGTGATGATGGCTGGGTTAGTGTCTTGACACTGAGAATGCCCAAATATTTTACTGTAAAGGCAGGGTTTCATTGTTGGATAAATCGGATGGAAAAGATTCCAGACACACGGCCAAATTTCAACTTTCAACTGTTGGATGTTAAAGCTTTGCTATAGTGAATATTCAAAATAACTAGAATCATACAACAAATTATCAATGAACATCCCATACTTGGAACATGTATTTCATGTTCCACTCTGTTACTCATCTAATGACACGCTACACCCCAAAAAAATAAATAAAATATCTAGGAATGGCATTTAAGTGCCATTTATAGAATCTACTCTAAATATGAATCAAAATGTATTTCTTTCTCTTGTCAATATAAAATACTAATTCATAATTAAATAAGACTATTGGCCAAACAAATATTGTTTTGTCGGTAACATCATGAATTTTTAAAACTGTTGCTATAACAAACGATTCTACACTATTCTATAAGACTAAATACTAATATTGAAACAAGGAAACAATGTACTAAACTAATACTTGGAAAATGTTATTGCAATCTAAGAAAATACTCAGAACTGCTCATAAATTATAAATATTCAATACACATTGTTATATTCTGTTTGTTCAGAACTAATAGATAGAACATCTCATACTAGAAAAGGTTATAACATCCCCAATACACTACTGATGTGAAAAAACACACATCAAATATAGGGAATTTTCAAAACTATTTATGGCTAGTTAAATGTACAAGCACATATTCCCTATTCTGCACCAGAATGGCTTACAATCAGGTCAGTACTGATAATTATAAATTAACTGGCCATTCAAAACAAAATGTTTAATTAATCACACATAATCTATGTAAGTAAATGGTAAACATATAAACACCACCTGTGAATTTTACATGATCAAGCGACGGGGATATTATGCAGAGGAGGTGTGCTGGGACGCAAAACATGGAAAAATGGAAGAGCCGAGATGTTACGGGATACGTGACCTCAGGTTAAAAGAGGCCACAGTTAAAATTTCATTCATAAAACCGAGGCCGAAGAGGTTCCAACAACGCCGGGTGAAAATTATCGATTTTCGCAGAGAAACTGGAAAAAACTGGTAGGGGCCGTCGACGGAATATGAAATTTCAGGCACAGGTGGTGTTCAATAGGAGGAAAAGTGTAATCCAAACACACACTTAGATTCGTATCAAATCATGGATCGGACGCTTTAAGCCCTCTCAAGTCGAGGAGGATCCCGAGCGGCCCGTAACATGCACGTAACCCAACCCATACGTACATTCAGCTCAAATAAAATTCCCACAAGTCAACATATTATCAATCATCGTCCAATTTCACTTATCACAAACAGTACGAATCATATTACAACCACACAACACCCGCACTGTATTCGACCATGTTCACTCCCGTAGCCCGACTGGGAGAGAAAAGACCACAAATTCGGGCTCTCGTTTTCCAGCCGGAAATTTGTAAATCTCCACAATTTAAAACCGTCTATTTGCGATAATCGGCCCAGATTTTTAATAAACCGACTCTCGATAGTGATACACCGACGAAGATATAACAAACCAGCGGCCCAATACAAATATTCTTGATCAATATCCCGACGCTAATTATTTCAATTTTAATAGTTATAATTAGAAATATAGTTCATTTCAGTGATCGGCTCGATGGGGGCAAATGAAAATAGTATTTTTAAAAAAAATGAAATGCTCGGCGCCATCTGAATAGACCGACGACCGTTATCAGTGTAAACCTCGGAGAAACCTTCTTGTGTATGATAATTTGAACTGGGGAATTGTCAATTCGAGTCAATTTTAAATATGTCCGATCGAGATTACGCCCCTTTGAGTGTAGCTTGCGTTCGCGCTCTAATTGATAAGCAATATGAAAAACGCAAAGCTGCGGCGAGTGAAATCGAAAAGTATGCATTATTTTTATTTTCAAATTTATTTGGCCGCGTTCATTTTCGTTTTCGCTAGTTTTGCATTCGACAGTTTTTGTCTTATGCACCATTGGGTTTGTAGATGTATTATCTGGAGTTGACATTGTGATTTGAATCCCCAGTCTGTTGCAATTACTTTCTTTATAATTAAATGGAATGCTTTCATTTAAAATGAATTGTTATTTAGTTGTTTGTTGACTTCAAAGCCCTCCTGTTTTTGGAGCTGCATTTTTAGTCAGCTCATATTCACAATGTTGATTTTTTCAGGATTCAGACTGTAATATGTTTCATTTTTCAGGATGGTTAAAGATTTCGCCGACGTCAATAAAACTGCCCAAATCAAAAGACTGCTCAAAGTTTTAGGACATGAATTTGCAATTTCACAAAATGCCAATTATCGCAAAGGAGGTTTAATCGGCTTAGCAGCAGTCGCCGTGGCATTAGGAAAGGTTTGTTTTATTTAATTGGTTACTTTTTAATAAACAGCATAGACATATCAGTGGTAGGCTATGGCTTCATAAAACATCAAACCTTTATTTTATATTCGAATGTATAAATGTTTTAAATAATTAAGTGTGTGATGATTGGCATGTAAATTTTGAAACTGAATATTACCCCGAGTAAATAAGAAAACTTGCATTATCAGATTCTATTTACATATTGATTGGTGTTAAATGTGAGGTAATAATTTGTACCCATTATACAGGATTCTGCGGCATATACAGAGACTCTTATTAAGCCAATATTGGCGAATTTTTCTGATAGCGATCTAAGAATTCGCTACTATGCCTGTGAATCACTGTATAACGTTGTGAAAGTTGCCCGGGGTGCAGTTTTACCGCACTTTACTGAAATTTTTAATGGACTCAGTAAACTGGCAGCAGATCCTGATCAGAGTGTAAAGAATGGGTCTGAACTTCTGGACAGACTTATGAAGGTATAAACAGTGAAAATATTTTTTTAATTCCACACGATTAATAATGTATTAAAATTGTACATATTTCGGTTTATATATATATATATATATATATATATCCAGTTTTATTTGAATCAATGTATTTAAAATGTGCTTGCAGGATATAGTCACAGAAAGTGCCACTTTTGATTTGGTTGGTTTCATGCCATTGCTGAGAGAAAGGTTATACTCACCAAATACATTTGCAAGGCAGTTCATTATATCTTGGATCTCTGTTCTCGATGCCGTTCCCGATATCCACTTGATTTTATTTCTTCCCGAAATTCTCGATGGCCTATTTCACACTTTAAGTGATCCAACTGCAGAAATAAAGAAAATGTAATGTTTAATTTCCTACCAGTATAAAATAATTTGATATTTGTATGATTCGCAAAATTCTCTACATTGATGGTACCCTTACACATCAAACTCAGGAAATTCATTACGTGAAATATTACAAATATATTGTTGAATAGCACTCAGTTTGAAATTGGTTGAACATTGCCAACAAATATTCTAAACATGAATACTTCAAACAATTTTAGTATTGTTTTATTAAAACTATGTAAAAACTCTTATATTTAGGTGCGAAACTGTGCTTGATGAATTTTTAAGAAGTATAAACAAAGATCCATCTCAAGTCAATTTTGTAGCCATGATCAACATCCTTATTACACATTCTCAGGTTTCTGATTATCGTTTGCAGGTAATGAAAATTGAAAATAATCATAAAAAATTATGTCTGATTTCTGGAAAATGACAAGTGTTTAAATTTAAATTTTCAGGAGACCGCTATAACATGGATTAGGGATTTTATTCGTTTGTCAGGTCAAGAAATGTTACCTTTTACTTCTGGAATTCTAATGGCAATATTACCTTGCCTTGCACATGAAGGTGATTCGAAAAAAAGTATGTATACCAAAGCAAATTTAGAAGTTATTATTCTAAATTAAAAAATAAAATAATTTATTATAATTAAATTTTTGGTTTAGGTATAAAAGAAACTGCTAAGCTTGTCAATGCTAGTTTGATGGACCTAATTACATCAGAGCTGGATATAGATGAAAAGACTAACCTAGGAGAATATGGGGTAAATTAACTTTAATATGTTAAACAGTTTTTTTATGAAGAAAAAATTCTTCATGATTTTTTATTTCCTTTAGAATTTTAGAATTAAAGATCTGGCATTATTAATTACTTTTTTAATTCTAAATACCGATAATGCTGTCTCTAAGTCACAAGATATAGCTACTGCTCAACTAAATCTTGCTAAAGAGTTGCTGTTTTAACTCTTTAACTTTGATTAATGTCTCTACTTGTTTTGTGAATGAATTGTTCTTCACACTGCACATTCTTTGACAGTCATCTCTCAGATTTTTAATGTAAACCAGAATTGCTTATATTACAACATGAACCTTATTCGCCAATGAATTTTATGTTTTGTTCCCTAACATTGAAATTTCGAGTAGGAAATGTAATTTTGAAAATACTGACCGATAATATTATTGGAATCACAGAAAGTTTTAAAGGAAGTATTTATACCACCAAAATTTGGTTGTCACAAATATATGGAATATTTCATTATGAGGTAAATTAAAAATGCTTAAGTAATAACAACAATTACACAATAACAAACATTTTAATTATATGTACATACCTTATTTTGTTTTATTCTGATGGTTTAGTATATCTCTGAATTCATTTCAGTTGTCCACCATCATCAGTACATTTTGCGTTAACAGCCAGATTGAATTTCGCAAAAGAATTGAATGGTGGTGGAGAAGTGAAACTGATATGTAGATATACAAAGACCACAGATGACAGAGCAAGGTACAACTATAATTTCAATAATTACTTCTACTATTTATTTAGAAAATTAAGTAAGAAACTTACTATTACTGTAGTTTAAGTGCGCAGAGAATAATAATATTTGTACTACAAGTAATTTATGTATCACAAAAAAAAATTGTATTTTTTTAAATAGAACATTTCTAAACTGGATTTACCATCTGTCCTTGATGTTTTGACTAAACAACTTTTGCATACATCAGTTCAAACAAAAGTTGCATCTCTAAAGTGGATCTACCATCTGCACAGCAATATACCCAAAAGGGTAAGTGAACTCGAACACAATTTTGTGTTTTGTTTGCAAATTTATTTTTATATAGACAAAAAAATAATTGTATTATTAATTTACTTCTAGGATATTTGTTGTTACAGATGCTGAGCCACGTAGATACTATATTTCCAGTGCTCTTAAGAATTCTTTCAGACCACTCTGATGAAGTTGTTCTTCATATCCTTCATGTTTTGGCTCAGATTATATCGCCAACAAATCAAGGTATTTTCATGTGTATATATATATTTTTTAATTCTCTAATATTTGCACATCTGATTTTTACATCTTTTCTATATAGAACCTTCGACAATCAGCAGTATGTCACCGTACTTCACAAAGTTTTTGGTTAGTCTAATAAAATTATTTAGACACGATGGTCAATTATTAGAAGAAAGAGGATCCTTTATTTTTAGGTCAGTAATTTACTTATGCATATATATATATATATATATATATATATATATATATATATATATATATATATATATATATATATATACCTGTTTTATTGCATGTTTAACCTTTGGGTTTCAGGGGAATTTTAAGAACCAAAAATTAATATTACTTTTTTGGACAGTTTGGACAGCAAAATTAAAATATCTTGCACCCTTTTCTCTTAAAACCATGTACAAAAGTTAAAGATGTATATTATAAATAATGTTGTTTAACTTTGTTAAACTCCCATTTTTAAAGCCATTGGTCAGTTGTAATTTGGTTTCAGTTTTTGATTTGCACTATTTATAAAATGCACCTTATTGATTTTATTTAACAATTTTTTTTAACATTTAGTAACAATAAAAGCCTTTATTGCTAATTGAAATTTGTGTTATATTGTAATTCAATAATTTAGGAGACTTCTTTTATTATTAAAAATGTTTATCCTAAGAATTGAAATTAAACTCTATAATCCACAATAGAATTTCATGATATTTATGATCACATCATTTAGGTACTATTAAGGGAGTTAAAACATTGTTATTTCAATTAGGCAATTGTGTGTTTTGCTAAATGCTGAAGACATATATCAAAGTACAGCTGACATCCTAAGGCAAGAGCAAGACTTAAAATTTGCCAGAGTAATGGTGGATACTTTGAATACAATTCTTCTAACCTCCTCAGAGCTGTTTCATCTCCGCAACCAGCTGAAAAACCAGGTAAATCATAGACGTATGAAATAATTAAAATTATTTATAAGTGAAACCTAATTAACATTTTATTAATTAGAGGATAAATTGCAGTTAATTATCAACATTAGATATAAAAAAATAGCATCATTTTGATAATAATAATGTCCATACAATACAGTGCGTGCCTATAAAATTATATAATAATAATTATTATATATATTAATTTTTTACACTGTTACCCACGTGTTACCTACACGTGTTTAAAATAGTCTATCCCACGAAATAGGTAAAGTTGGTCCCAATGTAGGGAATTTTGTTATTGTTAGGTTGTCAATAAGCCGCGAAGGTTAGTATGATAGGACTAACCTTAACAGTGAGGTTAAACCTGGGGTCTAGCGAGGTTTATATTTGTGTTCGCTTGCTATGTCTTCCGAAGATAATGACTGTCGTTCCCAATTCGATGTCTCCAAGTCGACTCTGAACGCCGACGCGGAGGAATTTGTCCCGTCCTTGACGGAGACTTCGAACGTGGTATCCGAAGAGGAAGAGCTGGTCGACGACCTGGTCGAGTTCAATACGATGACCTGTCTCGTCGAAATGTGCCAGCGGCCGCACGATTTCGAGGATATATTCAGTCAGTACGAGGAACTGTTGATTCCCTGCCTGGAGAGCGACGCCATCGCCGAAAAGTTGGCGACGACTCTGATCCGAGTCTGCGACACCGATCCCAACTCGAGGTATATCAGCGTGAAGCTGGCGCAAAAACTCAACTGCCGCTCGCTCAATAGGCTTTTCATTTTGAGCCTGCTCGACAACACGGAAAAAAAATTTTGCAGCCTCGTCCAGAACATTAAAGAAGTGAAACCGAAGGAGTTGGAAAACTTCGCCCTCTTTCTGGGTGAGCTCTACGTCCAATTTGAGGACAACAACAACATGCGTTACAAAGTGTTGAGGGATGCCGTGGTTGATTTGTCACAAAAAATGTTGGAGTCGAACAACGAACAGTTTCTATATTCGCTGGGTCTGTTGTTGAAATTGGTCGGACAGTCTTTGCAAGAAGACTGTGGTAGTGTGTTGGAGGAGTTGGTCGTTAAAATTGGTGCCCTCAGTCTGGGTGATCTGAACCTTAAAACTAAGTGTGTTCTAGAGTCTGTAATGAGAATGCAAAATGAAATGTGGCATCTCACGGAAAAAAATTCTAACTCTACCAACAATTCAGATATAGAATGTGGCACTGTTTTCTATGGGCCAGATGGAAGTGTTATTTCATCCGAGGAATGTAACTTTCTTTCGGCCTGTTTAGAACCGGAAGAATCTGATAAAAATTTCAATTGTGAAAATAATACCGTTAAATTTTAATTCGCTATTTTGGTTTTGTGAAATCTTTTATATTCATTTGATATAAGTTTAATACATTTTCCATGTCCTCCTAACCTTATTATCATGTCACGTATACAATTTCGCTTGTTTTTTCTTCTTGCACTATTCCGTTGTAATAGAATTAAGTTTATGTATATTTATTGTGGATACCCGGTTATTTTGACTTTCCTAAATTAACGTTTACATATATCAGATTAAATCTGTGATCTGTAAAAGATAGGATTTTTATTCCATTCTTCAAAAATGAAAATTCATATTTTTTTTTTGAGCCTATACATGAAAGGAGAGTATGTAAATATATTTTCTTATTTTATCATCAGTCAGTATGAATGTCTGATAGGCTGCTGGTCTGTGATTACACTTTATTAATTTCTGCCACACAAGGGTTGCCGGCCGCCGAGATTTATCTGGGTCAGTCCCAGTTTAATATGACCTGCCCTTCCATTACATATTCTACATTTGCATAAAAGAAAGATGTTATATTCCGAAATAAATAACATGCTCCTGTGTATTGCCACGTACTTACACGTCATGCTATCCGAGTTTCTTGCATTCCTCAGTGCATAGGTGGCCTTTGGGGGGATTGATGTGTAAACATAATTATTCCAATATTGTACTATATAAAAGAAGAAAAACAAACTATTATTTCAATGTGGTACTTACATCCCTTTATGTAATAATATAGTACACTCCAGCATTGTATTTTAACTCTATAATTTGACTCTTGAGTCAGACACAAAAGAAAATAATTCATTTGTAGGTAAAATTGGAAAAATTCGAATTTTGCTCCTGCACACTGTTCATAAATGATTACAGATTATAAACCTTAACCAGGAACATCTGGTAATCCGCTGTCCCACAGGGTTAAGTAGCATTCAGCAGTATACAGTTTTTTTAAAGGTATGGGGGACAACAAGTCAGAAGTGCCCTTTTTTACATGTATATTTATCCATTATATAATTATTTAAAATCATAAGAATTATGAATATTATTTTTCTGAAGTTTCAGTTGGTATGTATTTTATTTCTTTTTTTTATAATAAGAGATACAAGTACAGAAGGTATAGATTAGTTTCATTGGCTAAAAAATTGATTGCCATCCTGTTTTTTATTTATATAAAATGTTGAGAATACTTTGTAATAGGTGGCAAATATTGTTGAATATATATGATTAAATGTTTAATTTGTTACCATTTTGAATAAAGACTGAACCATTGAATCTTTTTACCACACTGTATTTGTTGTAACCAGGCTATTCTTCATATTTTTTTAAATAAAAAAGCAATGGTTTATAATTGAAGTTCTTACTCTGGTCACAATAACTTCAAATAACGAGGTGTCTTCCTACTTAATAGTAACCCAATAAATACAAATTGGATATTCATTGATAGAAGCTTGTAATTTGTAACGTACTATGAGCATTATTATGGTTGTTATTAACTGTTATAATTTATTTTCATGAAAACATTTTGAGTTGTTAAAAAATATAATTAACTACGAGGTTGTATTTTTTGAAGTTACTTCAATGAGTTATCTATAAATACTATTGTTTGTTTAATTAAAAATTATTCTGCTAAAAGGAAAATATAATGACATTATCTTTTATTATTATATTTAGTTCAGTACATTTCTGATTTTAAAAAAGTGTTTAAGAGGCAGATCTGGGATTGAGCCCTAGCAGCCCAAATTTTTATTTAATTGCAAAATTGTTAAGAAACTAATTGTTTATTTTATTTATGAAGTTTTAAGACAACCTTGATGTGAACAATTGACAACAATTAATATTTATTTGTTTTCTTATACTGTATTTATTATTCATGTTGCAGTTATACTGTGTTTACCTTAGAAGGTATTTTTTAATAGCCAGTGGCATAATTGTTTTCAGGAAAGTGATAAGCTATTTCAGTGCCTTTATGAAACCTGGTGTCACAATCCTGTAGCTACGATCGCCCTATGCCTACTAACGCAAAATTATGCTCATACGTGTGATTTAATCAATATTCTGTATCCTTAAAAAAAATATTATAAATACTCATTTATCTAATTGGTATCCACTATGTTCAAGCCTAGGAAATTATTATTAGGTCTCAGAAATGTCCCAACTCTGATAATAGAGGTGTGTAAAAACCATATACAAAATTTATTATATTTTATTTGAAATTTTAGTTAGCATGTGTAGATTGTTATTTTATAAAGTCTAGACTATTAGATTGTTAGTGTTACTAATATGACGTAGGTAAGTAACAATTAGTACTGTTTTCATATTTGTTTAAAAATTGAACACGAGGGAACATTTTATGGAATCAAATGAAAATTAATTTTATTAATAAATGCATTTATTTTTAAATTCAATTTCACAAAGCTTTTCTTTAGTGTAATATTTATATTTCTGATTAATTTATTTGTATTGTTAAGCAACAATCCACTGATAGTTTGATGACCTTGGATGGGTTTTTTCATAGCTGGTACTTACTTTTTTGTTCTCATGGTTACTGAATAAAACAATAAACAAATAATAACTGGGCTATTTCAGCCATGTAATATTTTCTATTATCACAACACAGCGTTATGAAAAAACATTGTGTATTGACGCTGCATCAGCAAGACATAGAGTAAAATTTTGATAAAATTCTGAAGGTATTTATGAAACTTCATTTCTCTAAAATGTTAAGACAAAGCAAATTTTTCTTAACTACAATTAGAGCCAACTATGAAGTAACAGTGGAATTCTTGGCAGAAATTGATCGCCTTATTCAGCTAATAGAGTCGCCAATTTTCATACGTGAGTAAAGTGTTTCATTCAAATCTAATATATATCTGAGAGTCATCCTTCATATAAAACAAAATTGTATAAACTTTTTTTCAGATTTACGATTACAAATGCTTGAAATACCATATAATATACATTTAATAAGAGCAATGTATGGCTTATTAATGCTACTTCCTCAGTCTGAATCGTTTCACACTTTACGGCATAGACTTGAATGCATTCCAAAACTTCATTTCTACGACAGTTCTAGGTAAGTGTTGGTGTGTTATTGTAACATCCGTTTTTCCGTAGTTCTAAAAAACTATTAGACAAAACTCAATTATTGAATCAACTTTGGTTTATTTCTAACTCTAAATAAGGCATTTATGTAGGTTTGTTATTTACATAACTAACATGCCAATCAATGTTATTAAGAAAGTAACTAAAAACAGTTTTTTGAACTGAAAAATACGAATTTTTTCAGCCTTAACAAATTTTGCATAATAATTTGCAGTATAGTGTGCAAAGAAATTTAAATGCAGTTATAAATAATTTAAAAAATAGCATATATTTCACAATTGATTACAGTACAGAGTTTGGACCAGTAAGATAACAGAAATAGGGGCATTTCAAATTATATTGAACAAGAAGAATTGTTCTACAGTAAAATATCTTTGTTAGTTGATCAGTTTTTTCATTTGCAGGTTAATAACTGGGCAGAAGCATGCTGATGATAAAGTAAAGACGAAAACGGCAATTGACTTTGCTCAATTAACAAAACACTTTGTCTTGGTGCAGAATATTCACAAGGAAAAAAAAATTGCCGCTCGAACAGAAGCTATGTTGGCAAAAAGTATGAAAAATACAGATATTTAGTCAGCAATATTTATTTTACATAAAAGTATTGAATAAATTAATTTAATAACACTCATACTTTATTTTAAATATTTCTTGAATATCATAAATCTTTTAATATGTCCTATTCCATTTCATGAAACTACAGCAATTGTTTATCATTATATCATTGTTAGTCATTATATTATAAATGTAACCTATCCTGTCATTATCAATAGAATTTAGATATAAATTTATACAATATTGTTAAATTTAATTTTTTTTATGTATATTATTGATACTGCATGATTTCAAGAATTATCAAATATAATATGTTAAACATATTTGAATATCAATTACTCCTCTTAAGACTTCTATCTACATCTTCTCGCTCAAAAACCATCAACATTTTTGAGCTTATAGACTTAGTTTAATAATTGAATTTTTATTTATTATATATATTGGTAGTCATGAATGACTATATATACAAATATTTTGCGCATTTTTAATAACTATATCTTTCTTTAAAAAATATTTATGTATACATATATTTAAATTAATCACAAGTTATTATCAATTTAGAAAAATGTCTATAATCAATTGACAAGCATTGAACAATAAATGTATCTCAGCTGGTTAAAAAGATATTAGAAGTGTCCCCTTCTAATAGGTCTTATTAACTATTGTATTGATAGCAATACAATAACCTTTTTTAAATATATACAGATCATTCAAGTTCTGGTCTTAGAAACCTTCGCTGATTATCATACTTATTTATTACAATGAACGAACTTTGTGAATTTGTGCACAGAAGTACCTGAGGATGGTGCATTTTGTGCAGTAAAAATAATTAAACGAACATTATTACAAAAATAACATTATAAAAAATTTTAGAATTTGTAGAAATTTATTGCACTGTTAGCAACTTTACATAGATGCCCCACATTTTGTTGATAAATATTTGATATATAAGAAGAATCATTTGAGTATTTCAAAAGAAACTGTTGAGTATTTTAAAAAGAACCGTTTGAGTATTTCAAAATTAATGAATATGGGAAGTTATTTTATGGAGCTGGTTATTCTTATAGGTAATTAAAACGTACCTTACATTTGTACCTAACGTATAAGATTACCGGTTTATAGATAATGTTTGTACACAAACGTTATAGCAGTTCAGGAAGGTTTTACATTTGATTTCAAAATGTTTACTAAGTTGTCGAACTCTTTTTCCCGTTTCCTATCTATGCGTGCTTTATTGGGGTCGCATTCTGAGCATTATCGAGTTGAAGTACTGTCCAAATTGTTGCACTATAACGTAAATTCCGGCAACTACAGTTTCCCCCGCCAGCTAAGCGACTTGAACAAGCATTTGATTCTCCGTAATTTTAGAATTTACGACAATTTCATAACGGAACAAGAAGAGGAGGCCTTGTTGGGCGAATTGAACCCGTACATGAAAAGGTTGAAGTATGAATTTGATCACTGGGACGATGTATGTAAAATAAAACCAAGGTCGTTATTGATTATTTTCTTTGTTAATTTTGTCTTTATCTGTACGAACGTGTTTTGATTTGGCGAACGAATTTGAAGGCTATACACGGTTATAAAGAAACCGAGCGTTTAAACTGGAACGAAGTGAATTTGCCGATCATTAAGAAAATCCGGGATTTTGCGTTCTCCGGAGAGGCTCCTCAGATGCGGCATGTTCACGTCCTAGATCTTTCTGAGAACGGTCATATCAAGCCTCATATCGATAGCATAAGGGTAATTTGGTGTAATGAATCAAATTTAATGTGGTTGTGTAATAAAATAAAGCTTTGCCAATATAATAATAAATCAGTTTTTAGGTATTTATAAAATATGTGCCTTTTATTGTTTACAAGTAATATTTCATATTATGGATGCTTCAGTTTTGTGGTGACCATATTATCGGACTCTCATTGCTTTCGGACTGTGTTATGAGACTTGTTCATGATGACCTATCGGTTGATGCTTTATTGAAGAGAAGATCACTCTACGTCATGACGTAATTGGTTTATTCATCTATTTTTGGGTATATATATATATATTGTCATTGCTCATTGAATTACCTATGAATTTTCTTAGGGGTCCAGTACGTTACCATTTCACTCACGAAATCTTGCCAGGATCTCTTTCTACATTCAAGAACAAGTTTATCAAGAAAATGAGAAGAATATCCGTGATTTTACGTAGTGAGCCCACCTGTGCAATAGCCTGACAGAAAATGATATTAAATATTAAGTTTTGAATAGTTAATGGACATTTTAGAATATCTGTACAATTATACAAATTAAACAAGTATGTGAAATATTATAATGAATAATCATTTTCTTTTGCTGTTCCCAAATCCTTTTAAATTGATTTATTTTTTATTTATGATGTTATTATTAATAGATATTGTGAAACCATCTCAAAAGGCAATGAGTAGCTCTTCCACCACATAAGTCAGCCAAAATCTTAGCTATGTTAAAAGCCAAAGTGTAAGAATGTACCAACTCTAAGCACATTAACTAACCAAGATAAAACATTAAAAAATAATAAAGCAACAGGCAGATTAAACATTAAAACAGACAATGTGCAATACATAAATAAACCACAAAAATATTAGAAAAGAAAATGTTTCTTTGTACTTGTATATGTTCATAGGGAAAGGAAGAGGTAACAGGATATAATAAAAATCACACATGTAATAATTCTCATTAGCCCTTATAATTCATAAAATAAAATAAACATTAGTTACCTGGCCTTTAATTACTTCAATTTAAACTAAATTAAGAAGATATATTCGTGGTGAACGTTCAAAAAATAAATACAATACAGAATATAATAAGAATTATGGCTTTTGGAAGTCATCAATAGTTTTCCTTAACCACTATCTTATATTAGGATATTAAGAGCATTGGAGACTACCTGAATGTGATTCTAGTATATCAGAGCAATGCATGCCGAATTAATTTGGAATTCATTTTCATTCGACCTAATTTTGTCAATAAAACAAACAGCACTTAAATGACTGGTAAAATTATCCCACTACAGAAGTAACATGAACATTTTTTGATTACTACTAAAATTGAATACATTCTGCCATTGCAATTGTAGTCTTAACTATAAAGATGAAACATTAAAAGTGTATACATTTTTTATGTTTATACCAATCATTATTAAGTAATAAGAAATTTTAATATACATTTTGAACGCAATGTAAGCGTTCTGAATCACACATATCAACGATGAGAAACATCCAAGTAGGTATAGTCCTATATATAAATCACATTATAGATTCTATAATGATTTATAACTCTTTAACTTCAATAATATCCATCATAATTCCAGTCAAAACTACAATAGAACATATTAAACAACTTAAGTTTCTAAAGTCTGATGGGAACAATCGACACCAGCATCATCATAAATTTGGCTCAAGTCTATCATAACAGAGATAAGTATGCTCGATCTTATTTTTTCACAGTATAATTAAACTAGAGTATTTATATTTAACCAAAATTGACCTTATTTTATACATACATGGCCATTAACCTTTTTACTTTTATAAGATAATCTTTTAATATCAAATCTGCCCAACAAAAATCAATATATTCTTTTAGCTTAATTATTGTTGAAAGACTTAAAATGGGTGAGAAGTTTGTGGAAGGTTAATATATCTTAACAAACTATCTAGAAAAACAAATGTATCTGTAACTTCAGGATACTAAAAATAAAAAAAAAATCAACAATAAATAAATCTGATAGAGCATTAAAAGACCGATCTACATAAGCTTAGCGTATGTTGGAGAACAAATTGAGAACAGACTTACATTCCTAAAACAAAAAACATTTTCTCATTAGAAACAGAATATTTTAACGTAACAAATTTGAAAATGAATTGTATTACAAAAATTATTCAGTATACTTGTAAAATATAAAAATTCATGTATTCTTTAAAGTAAAGACTAAATAAAAGACAATATATTAAATACTGTATATCAAAGATGTTATATGTGATCATATGCAAAATTAAAAATGACTGAAACGGTACTTACCCTTTGAGATCTAACTTTTGAAAATACATTCCAAAATCTTAATGTTTCATCTCCTGCCCCTGTAACAATAGCTTCACCATCTGGGGACATGGCTAAATACAACACTCTGTAGGAATGCCCAGTAAGCTTTGCTACTTGAGTGAGTGTGGGATACTTCCACACAAGAATTTGGTTCTGAGAATACCCATGGGTGCTCACCTACAACGCATACAAACGAATTTTATAAGAAACACAAGATCATTTTGAATGATTTCTGGAAAATAAATATATTCGAGTACTTTCATACCTTTCTGACCCAAGAGAAACTAACAAATATAATTTAACCTCGGTTTCTTTTCATGTATAATAAAATGATATTAACAGTTTAATTTTATAAAAACAGCTCCGGAAAACAGCTTTTTTTTCTGAGTAACATTATAGCCTTTCATTTTATTACTTAAAGACGGGCATAAATTTAAGAAATTAATATGAATTCTTTAATCAATGTGGATAAGGGGGCACCTATTATAGACCCATATACAACATGGGACATGAGTACCAATTGTTTTCATCTAACCTAATTCTCAGTCTCCTGCATTGCGATTCATCATAAAATAAACCTTACCAGCTCTGATGAATGTTTTGACCAAGCCAAATTACAGACTTGTGAGCCCGTGTCGACGCACTGCATTGGTTGACCCGTAAGCGTATTCCAGAACCTAATACATCTGTCAGCTGTTCCACCACCACTGGCCAAGAGCCCATGATGATGTGGAGACCAAGCTATAGCTAAAAAAAATAAAAATAAATGTTATTATACAATTAATTCCAATAAATCTTATCATCAAATCAGTCAACTATTTCTTGGTACCCTCCAGAATTCGGTTTGCATTAATCAATAAAATACTTAAAAGGGTAAAATATTTTGTGGGAAAATATCTCTAAAAATTTTTGTGTATAGAAGCTGAAATGGAGAGTTTTCCATGAGACAAGATACAAGAGAAAAATATGGAACACAAAGCACTGTCCTGCATGCTTTCAAACATGCGACATTCATTTTCTTACTCCTTTCAAGTTTTATCCTTGAACTGTTTTGCTTCTAGGAATTTAAACTACTAATTTATAATAATGGAAATGTTATAGAATAATAATATTTGGGATTGTCAGCATATAGGGAAGCAGAACTGTTACATCAATTTTTCTTTAAAAAGTGTCCAATTGTGTTCAAATTATAGATCCAATAATACAATATAAATCAACACTCTAATAAAATATAAAAGTAGAAAACCTTTCTTGAGACATATATTTCCTTGAAAAAAGAAACCCCCAAAAAAAACAGTGCAATGAAAACATTACACTGAGTTATTTATTATAAGAATTATAAATAGGAAAATAATGATTCAAAGGAAAAATACTAATTAAGTGGAAAATTAATCAAAATTATATAACCAAATATTCTAAAAACTGATGTGATGGATGTTGAACGATACACAAAGACCTAGGAGGTCACAAATAGCCACAAATTCAGAAAAGAACAAATAAAAAGAATTATTTGAAAATAAACATTTTTGATTTATTGAGGGTGTGTACATAATATTATGTTATGGTAAATAAATTATTACCTTTCACAGCTGCAACATGTTCTGTATATGTTTGAATTGGTGACAGAGAATGCATATTCCAGACATATAATCTGTTGTCATTACCTCCAGAAGCCAGGTGTTGATTATCTGGAGACCACTTCAATCCGCACACCTGTAATTTGATTTATAACTGAGTAGAAAACCCTAGAATATTTGTATTTTAAACACAGAGAAAAATAAAACATTAGTCAGAGTTAATGCATGAGCCAGAGAAGCATAGAGAAAAAAGTTATAAAAAATGTGACCTCTTGCCGATGTCCAGGAAGTCTTCTTTCGGCCATTGAAGATGGAGTGCGAACATCCCTTTGTAGTATCATCCTATCTCTACTGCCCGATGATAAAACGTCTGCACTCCAAGCCAAAGCTCCAACTCTTGCGGAATGACCCATCAACTTGCACACCTGTTTATTGGCAGCGACGTCCCATACTTGGATATAACCGTGATGAGTTCCCACAGCTACAAGATTTCCCTGCAGAAATGAAAACACAGAATAAAATGTTATTAACAAATGACACTTTATCGACATTGATAATTTATGAAATTATCATCATTTTTTCCTTACTCTCTCATTCCACGATACCGAAGTGACCGAATTGGTGTCTGTCGAGAGATCGCACAGGCGAGTGACCTGGCTGGTGCAGGCAGACCACAAATATACGCAGCTTCCCAAACCGACGCTAAGTACATTCTGGGATGACCAGTCAACCAAGTTCAAGTAGAAATCATCTTGTAGTTCAGGTGCATCCAGTACCTGATTTTTTAAAATGGTGATAAATTAAACGATTTAAAAACTGCAACATATTCTAAAGTAGTATCTCTAGGCCCTCTAGGTTTGGGGTTCGGTGAAGTACTAACAACCCATCCTCGTAAAAATACAGTATTATGAATTGGCTAAAAAAATCTGTATGCGGCCAAGACCCACCCATGGTTGTGATAGTCTGATTTAAAAAAATATAAAATTACCCAGAGATTCCAATCAATCTTCTGTAGCCCGAATACAAATCAAAAATGCCGTAATCATGGGACTTCTTTATTGAGAGAAATGAGCAACATAAAAAAAAATGAACTTTCCACAACAGTTCTTATAACTAATACTTCACGTGTAATACTACACACAACTGACATTACACAGACATACTACTAAACATTACAGACGCTTTTTCTAGTAAAGAAATAATAAAATCATTGACTGTTATGTAGACAAAACAGAATTAAACATTTTTTTACTTATTCAATAAAGATGTAACATGATAAAGAATTATTAAAATAACCTTAAATGGAATTCTGGAAATCTTCCTTGTAGCTTTTCTGGGAGATCTCAGTAATTTTTGACTGCTGGGACCGACTGGTGAAAGCGAGTAAGGTGCAAGCGATTCAGTATTCATTTCAGGTTCTAACGGCTTTGAATACTGAAAAAAATAATTAATCGATAAATAAAAATTAAAATATTATGTTATTAAAGTGTTATTGGATATTTCTTAATATTCTCATGTTCGAATCACAATAACAATAATGAATCTCAGACTCAATTAAATTTGATTATATGTAAACACTAACTTCTGGTGGGATCAAATAATACTATGGGAATAACTTTGATTAGCAGGGGTTGACCCTTCAGTATTCTGGGATTTTTCCTGCGTTCAGAAGCAGACAACAGCCAAGCGGGACCCAGAAGGAAAAGACAAAGTCTTCCACTGGAGTTTGCTCAGTTGGTTTCCAAACACAGTAAAAATCCTGGAATAACGGGGGGACAATCCCTGCTAACCAAGGTTCTTCCCACAGTATTACATGATCCCAATGGAAGTGATAATTCAAGTTTGGTTGCGGAAACCTTTACTCATTTATGTGTAAACACTAAAAAAAGGGCATTCCGCTTAAAGTAAATAAAACTAATAACTTATATTTTATTTTTATATTCATGATGAAAAATATATAAACCACCTGAAAAAGATGTTTTTTCTGTTGTACAGTCATGATCCGTTTTTCATCACACTGATTTTTAACACCATCTATTGACGAGCCCAACAACTCGTTACGTAGTAAGCTTGTATAAGCAACACCATCCTTTCCGCCTTCACCATTAACTGAACCAGAATTGGAGCAACCACCTTCTCGGCATTTTCTGTTCCTACCATTTCCATTTTTACCATCCTGAAACATTATCAAAATGTTGAACAAATCTTTACTTTAACCTTTTTAACAGGGGTTCCTTTTTATTTTATACTGCAAATTATTGATTTTCGATAGAAAATAGTTGTAATCCTATGTAAAATACTATTGTAAAGCATCCTTATTCATGAATTTGTTATAAAGTGTTTATAAGGACGAATTTAAGAGCTAAACTATTCTCATATAAATTCGAGGGATACAATTGATATTTTTAACTCTAAAAAATTATTTCAGTTGGCCCCCCTAGAAATACTTTCCCTCATAGAGATTTTTCAGTATGCCGTGTTGAAATTTAGATTAAATCTATTTACCTCTTTAAACAAAAAGTTTTATGTCCACAGTGAGAATTACTAGTGGTCTTAACAGTAAGTATTGGTATTATATGCGCTCCAAAAATTCATTGGAAATTTTAAAAAAAATGCTAAGTTAAAAAAAAGAAAAAAAAAAGATAAAAATGTGTAGTTATCTAATTAAACACCCCCATTAAATGAATTACATAATCTATAATAAACAATTACAAAACAATAATACAATAAATATACAATAAAATCTATTTGCAGGTCTAAATATAATAAACATTTATTAGACACTAACCGGAATTAATGCAAATCTCGTCTGCCAGGAAGAGCCATTTCTCGAAGGAATATATCTATCAGCTTTGAAAGCAGGACCTGATGGTGAATCGCTTTTTCTTAGAGCGTTGTTATCAAGCTAAACACAATAACAGTATATTAGACAGTAATAGCTATTTATATATATATATATATATATATATATATATATATATATATATATATAGAAAAAATAGGAAAGCCAGTGGGTTTCTCCTCTATTACTGTCTACTTGAACATAAATGTTATTTATTGTATTTTACAGTTGTAACAATAAAACAGTGAAAAAAAAAATTATATATATATATATATATATATATAAATTTATTTTTAGTACACAATAATTTATAATAATGACATAAAATAATATTGAATCAAAAATCCAATATGAATTGGAAATTTACAACTAAAAAAAGTATCACCCTCTGGGAAAATAATAAAAACATAAATGCCACTTCATGTTTTTATTTTTTGTTGAGTCATATTTCTAACGAGGTTGATTTCAGAAAAGCCCCCTACGTAAAATGGTTAAAGTTGCCCCCACTAGAGGAGTCGATGGTGAGCAGCTGAAACTGGTCTAGCAAAAGACCAAACCAGCGAGAAACACAACAAATCTACGGTAAAATGGTTAAAGTTGCCCCCACTAGAGAAGTGGGGAAGCCGGGGGGCATCATCCCTATATTTCGCAAATACCTTTGACCCAACCTGTTTCATCTCGTCAGTGAATCTCTGTCTCTTGCATATTGTGTTGTGTCCTTGTCCTGTTTTTTGAAAATTCTTAATTTTTAGCCACAGATGGACAAATAAATGTCAAATTTGTTTGTCATATCAGACAAAGGGATATGAAATCTGAGATTGAATGGTATATGAAGGAGGGAGTGATTTTTTTATTATATCCGATAGGTATGAACGGAGATGTTGGAGAGAAAACCATGACTCCAGACTTACTTTATGTCATGCATCATACTTTCTCATTTCCATTATGGTTTGTAGAGGGGAATTCAGGTGGTGGGGATTGATTACGAAATGGGTCAAAACTAGAAATAGAAGTGGGGGAACCTCTGGATGAGTTAACTGTAACTTAACCACTTAGAATATTTTGGATTTATTTACCGCATCAAGTTTATCCGGAGTTGTCATTAAAGATGTGGCTGGTGACTTCTTTTCCAATGAAAATTCGAGATGTTTAGTTGTAACAGCATTATTATCTGTTATTGTTCTGAGATAGGCAGATACAGAATCCCCATTAACGGGATATGACAGTTTCTGTTTGTTATAAAGGTTTTCATTTTTTTCATTTTCACTATCATTAAGCGTGTCATTTAGTGAAAGCTCCTTCGCTGGTTTCTTTGTGTACTCGGTTAATGGACTAGACGTAAACATCTTCTGACCAAAAGTTAAACGTTGCTGTCTATGAAGCCTTACAGCATAATCGCTGTTCATGTCACAGTCCTCCATCATGTTTAATCTGAAAATAAAAATAAATCAGGAACTCATACAAAGAGGAAATGCTTCTCTCTACTATCACTTATGACTAAGCTACAAGCTAACATCAATGGCATTCCAGGTGGATTCGAACAGCTAATTTCAAGGTCCGCACGCTGAATGCCTGAGCCGCAGAGGCACCTTATAAATTTTTAATCCAATATTTAAAAAAATCTAATAAAAATTTAATTTTGTGAATTTTATAAAATGTTTTTATTCTACATAAAGAAAATTTCTGTTCTGTTTGTGTACATTCAAATATAATTAAAATAAATCCACTATTATACTGATTAAAAGCCAGTGAACATAGTATTTGTATGAACTCATAAAAACAAAACCTTATTTGAAGCTTGTTTGAAATTTGTTCATTGGCCTGTTTTAATGAACAAGTGACAGTAAACTTGAATTTATAGCTAAAATAAAATCCAAATACTACCTAAATACTAGTGTGAAGTAATACACAGAAAATCGCGAAGTTTAATTTTTATCTTTTTGTTCTTACTGTACTGCAATTCGGACTTTAAACCTTATGCACGGTCTTATGGATTGTTAGATGAATTTAAATGTAGGATTCCAATACATAAAGGCACACCAAAACAGACACTACGAAAGTAATTCGTTACATAGCCAACAGTAAACACTATAACGGAAGGCTACCAACAGCCAGACAGTTAACAGCTTCCAAAATTCAAACAAAGAAACTCACTGTTATCGTAACGAATTCCAAGCCACAATAATACGTACGATTATCAGCTAACTTTCAATAGTAAATATCACAAAATACCAACCTACTATTCATAAAGACTTATAATATTTTAAGTAACTTTTAAAAGTCCATAGTGGGGAAAAATGTAAACGTTTACAATTAAAACACGAGCAATTAAACTGGGCAAATATAAAACAGTGTTGCCAGAATAGGTACAACAATCTAAACCTCCCTACTTGTCCACAACACAAATATATACTTGTATTTAATTTAATATTATATATTACTAAAAATACTTAACAGAAACAATAAAAATCGAATGTATACTACTAAAATACTAATAAAATTTTAATTTATATTTTTTACAAGCGCTATTACCAATCGAAATTGATAATATAACGTACTCTATATAAATTAAAAAATGTTTCGAGTAATTAAATTTTAATGTGACGCATTGGGAATGAATACTTGCTGTCAATTTATTGTTACACCAAAAATCATTTGAATTGATAATTACTTGCCAGTACGAAACATAATAGGGCAATAAAGGTAGATTAATAGTTAATACAAATAGTGCTTAGTCATTGGAATTAGTGTAAAAATTACTGTTATTAATGCGATAATCGATATTATTATAGGCTGTACCCCATTCTGAGCCAAAAATATATAATAGTCCTAAACTTGCGTTCATTTTTACGTGATTTTATTTCACGTTATTACAATGTGTATTAGGCGTTCAATCTTGGTTCTACATACATTTTATTTTCAAGATATATTCCCTCCAATTCGCAAAGGGCGTCTGCGAACTAATTCAATTGGCGACGTCACAGGATGTTATTGAACCAGTGATCCCTTGGCCCTCATCTCTTCGGGTTACTTTCATTCAAGGCATGCTACGATGGTAGGTGTCTTAAAGTTTTATATATCCAAATATAAATTTTCCAGATATTAAAATAACCGAATTCTACACGTTTATCAATAATTTATCCAGAATGGCCATTTATGTATGTATGTATATATATATATATATATATATATATATATATGTATATATATATATATATATATATACATGCGTATATATAACTTTATATAAGTTAGTTACATGCCTATAAAAAAATGGAATAAAATGTGTGCATCAAATTGTATTGTTTAAAATTTATTATCTGCACATAGTTCATAATTTTTAATATTCTTTCTGACAACACCTCTATAATATTAAACTAAAGCATTATTTTTGTTAATGACCACTTCTTTGGTACAATTTAGGTATTCCAGATGTACCTTTATTAATTAAAATAAGAACTACTAATATTGTTTCGAGTGATTTTTTTTTATATTAAATTTTAATAATAGTCTCAATAATTGTACACCAAAAGATTTGCAGTACATATTTCAATTTATTTAAATACTGAATGAATGCATGAATTTTAATTGTCAACATTAATGTTCTGTATGTTCCACAACAATATATTTTTTCAAACTATTTCAATTAATACACTCTTACATATATATTGAATGATTTTATATATATATATATATATATATATATATATATATATATATATTCATTTTAGTATTTACCATAGATCAGATCTGATATGGTAGAAACCTATTGGCTCCTACTTATTTTGTAATATATATATATATATATATATATATATATATATATATATATATATATATATATATATATATATATATACACAGTGTTACATGGTTTAATAAAATTGTGGTGTTCCAGGGAATGCTGATAGGCATAATCTTACTGTTTACTCTTGGTTCATCATGTCTGGCTATGCCAACAATTAGTGATCAGTCCGTGAAAGGATATTTAACTGAGGTAGGAAAATTATTGAATTTATAAATTTTTAAAAATATGTATACTTACAGTTGCCTTTTATTTGTATTACAATACTTGGACACGGGCTGTTCTAGACAATTTACTTTTATCTCTGTTTCTCTTCAGAGTGCAGTCAAAAAATTGTAGGTAGTACTGTAGGTTTTTCAAAATATTTTTAATGTTGCATGTACCTGATATTAGTTGCATTTTGAATAAATTGTTTTCACGTTAGTGTTGCATTTTATATATTTTTTTATACTGGATATAATTTTTATACTGCCTATTGTCGTTAAATACTTTTTATTTAAAAAAATATAAAGCTGTTTTAAGCCACTTAATTTTGGTATAACTAACCGAGAGGATAATAACATCATTTTGTATCTAATGTTTGTCACACCTTATTTACTATGAAGTTATTTAATGTCATTTTATTTTTGGTTTATATGCTCTAATTGCTAGAACAGTGTATTGAACACAAAAGAAACAAATTTTTAACTCTGGGACGCTTCCATTTCTTAGAGGACCTGCTGGTGGAATGAAGTTTGTAAAGAAGAATTTCAAATTCAATTTAAATGTAAATGCCCATTGTGGTCCTTCTGCAGGAGTGAAGGCAGGTATTATAGTGCATACTGCTCAATGACAAATACTGGATACATCTGGGCACAGCCAGACCGCAGCTGGGCATTTGCCTTACAAACAAGAACTGTTAACAATAAGCCATGATAACATAATTACTGCAATAAATAACTAGTTAAATGTAAATGCGCATAATTTTAGATATACTGATGTATTCGAATATATGTAGAGACATAATGTTTCAATTGCTCCAAGATTTCCTACCTGTCAATAATTTTACCATTATTATTACAACGTTAAATCCCTATAAAAAAATTTACTTTAGATAATAATGCCACATGTTAGAATAACATTAATGTGAAATCCTATAATTGATGTTGTCTGTTACTTGTTAATTTTGTGTTATGAGTCCTAAGGGATATTCAGTTTTAATTAATAAATAATTTTTTATTTCTATAAAATAATTTTTATAACCCATATATTTATTATATATCCTGTTCCCTAACTTTCTTAAGAAATAATAAAGTTCTGGATTTAATTTATTACTTCTCACTTCAAATAATATTTCAGGTATGTGGTATTAGTTCCTCATGAAAATAATATAAAATTTACCGATATATTTATTTTATATAATTAAAATTCGTATATGTAAATATCAATAAATATTTGCACTTAGAATGATTTTTGACAAGCTATTTGCTACTGATACATTCAAATTTAAATTTCACTTAACACATATGAACAATTTAATTTATACATTTCAGTTTTGCTTCAAAAGCAGCTGAAATGATGAAACAATCTAATGGCCAAGTGACTAGGCCAAATTTTGGTTGCTGTGGGTACAAGATTATGGTCTCATTTCATATTAATAATCTTTGGTGATGTTTAATTTTTAAAAGTAACAGCAAATGAAGTCTAAATGTTATTTTCTCTCAAACAATTAAAGATATATTCTCAAATAATGATTATTCATTGTAAAATACTGCTGCTCACTGGAGGGTGAATGTTTTTCAGATTGAGACAAATTATTCTTAATGAAATAAATAAAAAATGCAACCACATTTTATACATCTCATTATAAATATTTAAACTTGATAAACTTTTTTTTACAGGTAATTTTACAGATTTTATTCCTTGTGTCCAGCAATATAACTAAAACATCTGCACTGCTCATAATACAATAATCATTAAATGAGGTTCCTTTGCAAGCCATTAAGATGCATAGTTAACACTTATTTTAAGAGTTCATAGACAATAAGTTACACAAACATACCACATTAAATACATATTATCCATAATTAGTAGATTATTAAAGAATTTAAAACAGAAACATAATATAAATTAATTAACACTATTAACAATCATTTTCATTGGCTATAATATTTTGTAATTGGTACTGGAAAATAGTTAGGCAATATAATAAATTCAAAGGACAAATATATTTCAATTTTATTGTGACATTAAGTACCCTCACTTATGTGTAAAAAAAATCATCCATGAAAATGAGGAACAAAATATTATTTTGTAAACAAATAATTTTCTTTTTACATTAAACATATAAACACTAATATTACATATTAGTAACACTGTGGTTTTATATATATATATATATATATATATATATATATATGTGTGTGTGTGTGTGTGTATGTATATATGTATACATTTATAACATAATATAATTTACGTATAATTAACATGTTGCACATAGATACTATATTTAAAGGTGTAACTATAACATTTTTAACAGAACACATGTTAAAACATACAAAATATAAACCAGAAGTGTATATATAAAAATAATGACTAATTTTTAAATGTTACAATTCATATAAATGCTAACTCTATGTGGAATGGAAAATAATTCATGAAAAAGAACAGAAGAATTCTCAAGCGATCGCTTTTGCCGCAGGTAAAAATGACTCCCAGTATTTAACGAGCTGAAACATAAATGAACAGAATTGTTAGAAGCACGAACAAATAATGCTGCTTGTATTTAAACTTTTGCACTAATACATAATGAGTTGCTATTGTTAGTCTACAAATATTTGAACTCCTACATTAATTATCCGTAAATTTAGCAGTTGTATTCCATAACCATTCACTTGTTATATTTGTGTCAAGAACAATATGAATTACTGAGCACAAGTTATAGGAATTTCAACAGGATGTTAATAAATAACCCTGTGAAATACATTTTCTGGCAATTTTTACATAATAATACCTATTGTATTAATACATTATACCAAAAGATAGTATCATCTCATATTAGTATGGAATATTCATTTTAGGTATATAATAATTTATTTCTAAATATTAATGACCTCTTTCATATACAGTAAGCTTGATAAAAACCTATTTTTGACCCAATTCTTATCCAAAGTTAGCCCAAACGTCTTGGAAAGAATTTTTTGCCTTAATGGCTTGAATACTTAAACCTCTAACCACTGAGAAATTGTGGCCCCTTTGTATAAAATAAATATAGACTCATATTTACCTTTTGTTGATGTTTCATTTGGTCTTCCATATATTTGATGAGGAAAGTTTTGAAATCGTTGGCTCTGTTAATTTCAAAACTTTCCATCTCCTTTTGTATCATTTCTGAGATCTTTTTATACTCTTCATCACATCTTTCAACTTTTGATTTCCACTATAAATAAAAAAAGGTACATGATACATTATCATAAAGCATTAATGTGAAATATTCAATTAGGTACAATTTGTTCTAACTATAATTTCAAATTAATTCATAAATCTTTAAACAATTGAAAACAAAGAAAATGTAATAATTATATGAAATTAAAAATAGCAAACATGTAACAACTTCAAAATGAAAAAACAAATTAAATAATAGCCAAACCAACCTCTGAAATTTCTTTTTCTGCCGAGTTTTCTTTTTCTGCTCTATTAGCTAACCCCATTTTAGTTTTATACTCTTCCTTCTTTTTAAGCATCAAATCTGAATGCTGAAAGTGTTGATATACTTTAACCCTTTCGTGGAAGACTTCCTGGTGGAGAAAAAATGTTTGATTTTTACAAAATCTGAGGTAAGTATATTACACTAATACACACAATACATAAATATTATTTACATTATATCAATAATTTATTATAAAAATTAACAATACACATTCATACCTTAATATATTTAGTTGACTTCCCTTGTCCTGTATAAAACAAATCCATTTAATTTAAACCTACCTTTATAGCACCTACGAGACCAATGTAGTCTTTGAGGAGTTCACACAGGACCGAAAAATCTGTATTTGCTTGGTCACTATGAAGGACCTCGATCTGTAATAATGTGATTTTGTAAATACTTATAGAAATTATAATGTTTTTAATTTTGATTATCTACTTTTGAATGACATGTTGCATTTATAAACATCTTCATTCTTAAACATTAAATTTATCTATGCATATATATAATGAACACATGAAATATGATCAGATATAGGAATCTAATTATATTAATAAGTACTAACTCTTACGTCTGATATCGATTATTCTAAATAAATAATTTTTTGTTCTGCTAATTACTCTAAGGCTGAAATATTCCTTGTTTCTTTAAATGAAATATTTTCTTATAAAAGATATATTACCTTTTCTTCTAATTCAGCCAACTGGGCCAAACAACGAGAGAGTGGTGTGTGCTCTTCACAACTGCTAAGCATTGCACATGATTTGGCCAAAGCTCCAGTAAAAGTAGCAAGATCCCTAAAACAAACAAAATTTTGTAATGGACAACTAACTAAATAAGATCAAAAATAAAACAAGAAAAAACATTTCATTATGGAGGATTAATAGATTATTACTGTGAGAAGTAAGTAAATAACAATTAACTTTAAAAATTAAAAGCTTCATATAATTATGTATTAACTCATGGAAGGGAAGGTCAAATATAAATATTCAGGACCTGTACTGAATATTCAATGATAATTCCTTTATCAGTAAAAAAAGGCTTTTTTTTTAGAAAAATTGGTTAAGGTAACTCAAATAAATAATTACTTGCGTGCAATTACTAGTGCCTCAACATTTGTTTGTAGTCTTCGCAGTCCACTTTCTAAACACTCAATTTCTTGAGTTTTCTCCTGAAACCACTTGAACATTCAAAATAATAACGTGAATTACAAAACTTTAATAATTAAATAGGGTTATTTATTAACAAAAATATAAAATCACATTATAAATTGAAAATAATATAAATCATATTCTACTAATTTACTTAATATACATTTGCAAAACCAATAATAAAATGTAAGCTAAATTATAAATTAAAAAGTAATACATATATAATTAAAAATATAATTATTAAAAATAAAAACTAGAAAGTCTAAAACAAAAAAATAAAATGATCTAATTCAAATAATATTTTTTTAATGTGTTATTTTCTTAAGGGTCCAGGTATTAAAATGATAGCACATTCAGTGAAATTATATGAAAATAATAACTCACAGGATCACTTTCTTCCATTTTGTAGGTAATTTTATTAACAGTTTCTCCAACTTTATTAAACAAGCGCATTACTCCAGCTCCACTTAAAGCACTTGTATTGGTGGATTTAGGAAGTTCAATTTCTGCAAATCACCAGAGTCAAACTTGATAACAAAGAAAGAAATCCATTTTATTCATGAATTAATTGGGCAGTATATTTCATTTACCTGATTCCAAGAATTCTTTAAAGTCTGAATCCACACCCAAGACGGGATGAGCTGCAGTTCTCTGCAAATATCGCTCCAGTGAAGCTCTCCTTCTTTCAATGAATTCAGTGGATGACGATGCTTGATCAGTTTGGCCAGATATTTTAATCTTTGTCATACCTTTAAAATGAAATTCCAACTATAGTATTAATAAATATTTGGTGTGAGCTTTTTTGATGTGAAAATTAGCCAGATTTGTAAAGACTATAAATTATGATTTTCATCGTCCCATAATTTCCAGTAAAATTTTTAAAAATAATAAAAACTGCAATTTCTGCGCAAGAAGAGAAAATATTAAGTCAGTAAATTAACTTTATTTTAAAGTATTCAATGACCTTTGGGCTATCTTTAATGGCATGTGTAATGACAAGGCTTTCCAATCTGTTCTGTTTATACTTTAATAAATTACTTTAATTTATATGAATAAAATGTAAAATCTGTAAATTCAACTGATCCATCACTCCAGCCAAGTCTGGGATCTTATTTTATTTATTTTTTACCTAATTCTTTATATTAATTACTAATAATTATAAAATAGAGGGGATCCATCTTGCATACTTAATCTTATTAAAAATAATTTACATGCTCCATGCAGAATATTGAGACAATTCAGTCAAAAAATAAAACAATATTTCTAATTGAGATGAACTAATCAAACTAAAAAAATAGATACTATAAATCATAAAAGAAATTAAGACAATTCAGTTACTCCAAAACTAATTCTGAAGTTGGGACAACTTACCAATGACACTTTTTTCCGGAGCAGGTGGTATGATACGACCCGTTCTTAAATATTTTTCTACAAGTTTATCGTGCAAACCCAAAAAATCACTGAACCTCCTTTGGACAGAAAAGCTTGTTTTTGCAAATAATGGATTATTTGTTTTTGTATCTACTTTGTAAATAATGTATGCCCCCATACCGTCGCCCACCTTATGACCATTTCTCACCCTGATTTCAATGAGTTGATCAGAATTCTCTCCATTTTGCCCCTGTTCAAACAAGAGAATAACAATGTTTTATGAGCGTATTTATTCATATAATTCCTTTATTAAGTAAAAGAAACATAATGTACTGGATAGCTTGTTTGTATGCCACTAACATTTATAATGGTACTATTTTTCTGGTATGTAATTAACCTTTCATTTACTTCTTGTAACATTAACATTATACAGCATGCATTTTGCATATGTAGTGTTGTGTGTTTAATAAAACTTGAACAAAATAAAAAACTCTATAATTTTAGCTATAACCTCTGAAGGATGGGTGAAACACAAAATAATTTATCAGAAATGAAATTATGAAAGAATTTAACTATATAACATTAACTATTGGTAAATTAATTGATCAACAAAACTCTTTCCTACAATACCAGAGAAATCACCTAATAAAAAAATACTGTGATTAAGTGTTACTCAGACACTGATTATTACAATTTCTAATAAACATTTTCTTAACATAAATATAGAAATTAAAGCAAGTTTAAAATGAGAGTTCCCTCTGAATTTGGTCCACATTTAGAATTATCCAAAAGAGAACATTTTTTTTTTGGCATAGGGCAGATTTGAAACTGTTGACCTCTGGATCCTAATGCACTCAACACCCTGGCCACTAAGGCTCCAAAATAATAATTTAAAGAGCAAAAATATGAACCAAAAATGAAATCATAAGAATATACAAGATAAGAGTAGCCAACAAATACGTGCATTCTGTAATTGAAAAATTTACTGACATCAATTGAGAGTGTAACTTGATGCTTCTGTATTGGAGAAGGACTTTGAAGACCAACATCATTCACACAGCTTTCATCAATTGGTGTAGCTGGCGGTCCTTTGTCCTGTAATAACAGCAGAAAATTATATCCAAAAATGTCACACATAATGAAATTTTAACAAAGAATACAGTTTGAATCATTTTAAAATTCAATATACACTATTAGAGAGTTACATATTGTACTATAAATTATTTTGTTTCCTCCTAAATAATTCTTATTATGAACATTTCCTTAGGAAAATATATTTATTTTGTTTCAATTATAGTTTTTTATGTAGAATGCATTTACATGTCACTAATAAATATATTAATGGAATAAATATCGCACATGAAGTACTAGTATATAAATGCCCCTTATAAACATTAGGGAAAAATTACATATATATTAAAAAATCATAAGTTAATTAATTATTGTACAATTTTAAATTGATGTGCTATACAACTTTCGTGTTCCAAATTATACTTTCATATTGCACCCAATTTATGAATTATTAATATGTACTTTTAAATATTTCTTAAACACGTATGATCAAAGATAATATCTCTGCCTTAATAATAATCATAATAAATTTGAGCTTAATGCACTTAGTGATAGCTCATTAACAATACAGAAATAAAGGAATAGTACCATGTTTTCTCAATATATCAAAACTTAATTTATATTTAAAATGAAAAGTATACAAATGATGGGTGGTTAAATACATCACAATCAAAAACTTGTTGCCTGTTAGTTGACTGAAAGAATGATAAGGAAATGATAACAGCTTATCCTAACACATTAAATAAATGAAATTAAGAGCTATTCCAAACCAGTAAATAATTACTGTCAGAACCAAATATAAAATAAAATAAAGTCTGGAATATTTTTATAAATATGGAGAACACCTATCAACTTGGCAATAGGAAACTGACATCCAGGAAAACATACCCGAGACAACTGCAGAATCGGAAAATCGGGCAAATTCCCAACGGGCTGTTTCAGTATCTTAGTGCCGTCCTGTAAATAAGAGACACAGAAAAATATTAACATGGGTCAATTAGGAATAATCTGTCGAAATAAATATTGGATTGTTAACACCCTTTCGGAAGGAAAGGTTCAACCCCAATTTTCCTCGACGGCAGATTGGAATATCTTACGTCTATAGCAGAGCAAAACAATTCGTCGCTGTCCTCAGTTTTATCGTTTTCATCGAGATCGAAAAGAGGCGGAGGTTCCGTGGCGGACATTTTGGCAACACAAAGGGGAACCCAGTTCAGATGTTTTTACAGACTTCAAGTTATCAGTGTGCCAACATTACCAATGAAAAGAACATCAACAAAACTATCTGTTATGGTCTTTTTTAATTTTTTTGGCATTTTAGGTTAATCTTGACGTTTCTTTTCTGTTGATAAAAAAGATATATTATTGTTAATATAAAATATAGTTGTGGTTTAGAGAAACACAGTGGAAATGATTCAGTTCTTATTTTTCTATATATAATTTTACTAAAAAATCAACAAAACCTCGTATTAATTTTTTTATAAATTTCGTAATGTTTTAATAACTTACATACCTGTGTTTTAAAGTAAGCAGTTTGATATTAATTTAATTGCGTTCTAAACATTTTTTGAAATTAGGTTAAACAAATTTTACTCTTATTATCATATTCTTATTATTATGCTCTTATAGAAGTGTGATTAGAACATAGATTCTAATCGCCTCTAATCAAACTCTGGAACGTGTACCATCAAAATAATATAAATCTATTAGAATAATATCTTTTTTTAAATTAAAATTTACTTCTGAAGAATTTCAAATGCAGACGTCGTACTATAATAGTTATCAACGAAGTATTTTTATAGATGAAGTCGTTGAACTATTTAAGATGTCAATGAGAGAACCCACAACAATATCATCACTTAAGATTCTTTTTTATAATGGACTATTTGGTCTTAAGCTATATAGGTACAGCTTTCTTTCGAAGTAACTTCCTTGATTACCTTATTTGAATAGTAGACAAATACACACAACACAATCAACACTCTATTAATCAGTTAAAGTATGAAACCAGAAGTTTGGAAGTCTATATTAAACAATCTATTCATTTAATAAATATTACTTTTTTTTTAATCGTTGCTTATATAGCTCAATTTGCTAATACACTGTTAATATTAACTTAATATTTCTTATTTAATAAACCCTAAAAAATATACTGTAACTTCACTAAAGATCCAGTGTTATTAATTCTAGCCAAACAATATTATTAAAAAATTAAATTCATTTCTTATATTATTCTTTGATATCATTCTAAAAAACGTTAACTGTCTCATATTTCTGGAGACTGAATAGAATTTTAGTATACCATAAACTAATAAGAATAAATTGATTAGTTTGCTTAAATCAATTAAGGCTTACAAAATACCTGTCACATTTAAAATAATTTACCTTAATAAATGTGCTGAGTATATACTTTGGTAATAAAGGAAAGGATTAATATGTGTACTTTACAGGGGTACCTCAATTGATTAATGTTTATATTATAAAATATAACCAATTACAAAACATTATTAACCAATAAAAATGATTAATAGCAATTTCTTCCTAGTGTTTCATGAGCTATGGCATAATACATGTATCAAGCACGATTTATGCCTAAGGCTTAATCTATCTTAACCTAAATTCAAGTTACAGATTGGAAGCAAGAATCTCACTTCCACCACCAGTGGTTGCAACCACTAAGCCATCTTAATGGCGATTTAAATTAACTAATTATGTAAGGCAATTTTATAAGCAATATTTGGTTCCAGGTTGCCCTGATGTTCAGTTTCTTGAATTTAAAATGATAAGCCACATTTCTCCAAAAAGCACAAATAAACAAAAATTACAAGCAATTATAGATTATTGCAACGCTTAATGTTTTTAATTGGAATACAATAATTATTAACACAACATTATAAAATATTAATTATAAACAATACAAGAGATGATTGATTATATTTTCCACATAACCATTAGTAAATTATGGATAATATTATAGAAATATTTTAAATGAAACAAGCAATAATTCATATAATACAGTTTTATAGTATTTTCCGGTATGAATTATGACACAATATTTGTGTCTATAAAATTATTGCAACTTTTTGAATGACAGTATTGGTAGTAAAAGAAGAGATATAAAACCTGCTCCAGTTAAATACGCCAATGCAATACTAACTGGAATACCAATTAACAGACATATAAATATAAAAATAATAATGTAAATGTATATCAATTGGTTGGCCAGAAATCGAAGTGATAATCTTGGAGGAAGTTGTTTTGTAACAGCCAAGGGTCGAAATATACCTCTAGATTTATCTAAATTGACGATATCTTTTGGCTCTACCAGTAATTGTCGTGCCAAAAGACCAATATACCCTCTTTTCTTATAAAGCAAGGAAAAAGTATCTCCATACTAGAACAATAATCACAGATATCAGTACATGTATAAATGCACACTTATAAAAAAGGTATACTCATAAAATATAGGTATAAAATAATCAACGAAAGGAATAATAATGTAACATACAAATGCAATCCAATATGGAAAAAATGAGATGCCCAATGCAATTACAATACTAAGTGATAACTATGCATTCTAAAATTCAAATAGTTTGTTCATTTTACAACTGCTAATACTGTAATTACAGACATTCATGAAAATATAATCAAAATAAAATCCTTACATTTTCATTTATCCAACTGCTTAAAATGTAGAAGAATCTTACAAATACTGCAATTTCATATGATTGTATCGGTAGTAAATCTGGATCACCAGTGTATTCTGTCTTCACTGAAAAGCTGATCATCCTTGAGTTTTCCTATAAAAATGAATTGCTGAATTTGAGTAGTATTAACTTAAAAAGGCCTTTTAAAATACATTATTTCATATTTTCCTAATTTATAAATATTGGAAATAATACTCACTCCATAAGTAAATGAATCACTTGTATCACTTCTTTCCATCACACTTTCTTGTTCTACAGCAGGTGGATGAAACTTAAATTTAAAGAGAATGCTATTTCAATATGAAATTCAATTAAGGAACTACAGATTCCATTTAAATATCTGCTTCAGTTTTAGAATCAAGATTTTATTAATTACAATTATGTTTATAACTAGCACTAATGAAATATAATAAATGATTTATTCTAAAATGTTAAAACTAAATTCATTACTGTACTTAGTGAATATGTAGAGCTAAATGGAGGAAAACATAGACATGAAATAAAAAACTTACATTAAAAAGTGATGATAACAGTTGCATTGCTATTTTTAATCGGCATAAAAGTAGATTGTTATCGTCATTTTTAACATCTGATTGTAAACTAAACCACCTATTCCAGAAACTAGATAGTGCTTTTTCTTCTTTGTGCACCACATATGACTGCTCTAGTGCCATCCTTTCATACATACTAAGCAATTCATAAAGTGACATCATCTGCAAGAGAAAGATTTTCTTTTGTAAGAACAAACAGAAAATATATCATTTACCAAATCCATCACCGAAATAAAATTCTATTCGTACAAAAGAAAGCCCAATTCTTGGTGTGGAATTTTTTCCAGCCACAGAAACTTCATAAGTGAAGATTTCTCAGATACTGTCCAGGACACCAGAATAAAATGCCACAAATAAGCAAAAAAGTAGCATTTTTAATAAAATGTCACACATCAATCAGTATCTGAAGGGCGAATACGAATGCAATACCAGGGTCAACCCAAACGCATACACAAATATAAAACAAAAAAATAATACTGAATTGTCATTAGTGTAACATGTTGTATATGAAATTGGAACACAATACTCATTCAAAAATACAACATACTTCTTTTAAAAAATCTCCAGAAAAGACTGGTGTGAATTGAAAAGACTGCTCTTCTAAGCTGTTGAAATGTAGTTGCATGAATTCGGCCCATTTAATATTTTGTATAAAGCCACTTTTAACGCATAAGTAACGTGATTCAATTTCATAAACGTATGAACCGAGATTACTTGTACCATAAACCTGAAAGTATAAATGGGTCAATATTTTTTACAGCTTACGTGATTTTTATTTAAAAAAATGTGCAAACTATTTATATATTTGGGTACATATTTAAAGGAAACATAATACCTTCAAGGGCCTAATCAGCATAGAAACATTCTTTAGCATCGATAAGTTTGCATTATGGAAATGCTTTAAAACCAACTGAAAAATGTTAGTATAAAAAAGGAAATTATCTCTTATAAATGACATCCACTGTCTACCTATTTGAATTTGATTTTGATCTGAACTATGTTCTGAGAATCTGAAAATGTGTTACTATCACTACTTCTATTTAACTCCAATAACAGAAAACAATATAATAATTAATATTAGGTAACAAAGAAAAACTGTACTGAAGGAAAATCCTGAAAAAGAGATAAAGATATTTGTTAAGTATTCATTCAATGGGTTCACTCTTATGACATGTAAACTTATTGTATAATTTACTCTACCTTAAAGAATATAATAAATTATGGAACTATCATATAATGAATTATTTATATGATAAAACCAAGGATTACTTATATGAAAGTAACATACGAATTGGTTGATGGTGTTGCATAACGCCAAGGTTGGATATAAGTTAGCCATGTTTCTAAGATAAGGGAAAATGTTGTGTCGTGTGGCCAATGAATAATTGTTGTCCTTATAAAATAATAAATTTTACGCTGATATAGAGGAAATACTTCCCTGAAATATAAAAGGAATAAGTTTCATATTATTCTGCTATACATTTTTATACAATGTAGAATGATATTATAATGCTTAAGATTTGTATTTGAATAATTTTTCATACATGGTAAAGAGAACAACATTATGTATGAGCTATATTAACAAACAGTTATAGCATTCATTAATATCTGTACCATCACAATTGGAATATTACCTTCTGAAAGAATCCATTTTTGAGTGTGTACAGGAATCAAAATTTGAGAAAGCATGAAGATGTTTCAGTAAGTAACGCACAGCACAAATAGTGTCTGGAGATGGCAAGTAAGGAGAATCCTAAAATGAAAAAAAAAAATTCAAGTAAGGACACAGTACCATTTCTTCAATCTGTTCAAGATTGATGTAAATAGATGTGGATTTGGACAGTATTGTTATTACTAGAGTTTTTGTAAGTGATTTCAGTATGTTTGACTTCCATGATATAAGAGTGCTAAATTACACATTTTTAAAAAATCTGTCCCTTGATCTATACGTTTAGCCAAAGAAGATAAATTATTTCCTATTACAGAAATTATAGTGTCTGAAGACAACAGAGACATTGTATACATGAAAAATACATATTAATTAAATTTGATTCTTCCATTAAGCATTGAACAGTAACGGTAGTAATAACAGTAGCAGGAAAACATTTGTATTAAATATAGGGAATATATTTTAAACCATTAGGGAATAATTTGATAGAATAATACTTGGAATTAAGTAAATATGCTTAAACTATTAAGTATAGTACTTTCCTTGTAACAAGTAAAAGGGAACTAAGGCAATTAAAAATATACTACCATATAATTCATGATTATTCAGATATTAATAGAATACCCTTAATACTTACTGCACAAATTGTATCACTTATTGGTAGACAAGCCCAGAAATCAATGGTAATATTCAGAAAAAGGTAAGATCTCCATATCTCATCTGAAAGATTCTCTGAATGCAAGCTTGAATCATAGGCAGGTTCCAAAATATTACTCTGCAGATCATTTCTAATGTATGTTGTATATTTCTGTACACTAGAAAAGAGTGTCCTAATATTTGAAAATTCAATTAGTCTTCTGGCAATTACAATGTTCATTTGACAATTTTTGATTAGGCACTTCATCATAATAATAACAAATAGGTGTAATTATTATATTATAACAAAATTTTTAACTAATTAAACATTTATTTTAGTTTTAACAAATTGATTGCAACATTCAATTTCAATTAAATGTATACATTTTTCTATGCATTAAAATATGATTTTCCTTAAATTATAAATGCTTTTTCTTCTTATTACTATATAAAATTAGACTGTTAAGTATGTTAATTAAATGATACGTACTTACTTTGATAAGGTAGAATGACATATTTTTGAGTGTGGAGATGCTACTGGACAACTAACAAAGGGCATTACTGGGGTATTTCCACATGGAAGGAATAAAGTTATGTACTCTTCACAAAGTCTCAAATATAACGAAGCTTTCTGAAAATGTTCATTCTCCTTATTGTTCTGGCGTTTCTTATTCTTTTCTTTAAAATTATACGTCACCAAATAAGAAACAAACTGAAATATGTAGTACTCGAAAGGATATAAAAAATGAGTTAAGGATGAATATGAGACAAGAAAATAAATATCATAAAAATGATTGTCACCAATTGTTTCTAGGACCTGCTCATGGAATAGGACAGTCTTCAGTTCAGTCTCAAGACAGCTCTAATATTGTATTAGGCAAATGCAAAAGTTTACATCCGAATTTCTGCCCAATGGCAGAAGTATGCACTTCTGACTGTGCTCATGTTTCTTTTATAACGATATTATTAGCTGACAGTTCTGTCATGAGTCAACATAAGCATAAGAAGAAAATTATTTGAGTTAATTTGTGTGCAAGGTTAATGTTCAAAATGGAAAATGAAAAGTTACATTTTCGTCACATTGTGTTGTACGAATTTAAAAAAGGAGTGGGTGCTGGAGCTACAACAACAAATATTTGAGACATTTATTTGGATTGTGCTCCTGCTCTCAGGACAGTTAAAAAGTGGTTCAGTTCATTTCAAAATCTAACTCAAACTACTATCTTGGTTAACTTTAATCTAAATAATAAATTTCACTTTGGGCAACCTTCCATTATTGACAATGACTTTATCCATGATTTATTTAATAATAATCTACGGATTACCACTGAAGAGATTGCTGAGAGACTAAATGTTGACAAGTTGACTGCATTCGCCATTGAAAGCAAATTGGATTAATAAATACTATTTTTCATGAAATACGTTGGATTTCATTTGATTTCAAATTGGACATGAACTTTTGCAATCACCCAATACTTTGGCTTATTGGAATCCTAGAGCAGTTAAATTGTTAACAATACAAATAATATAAAAATACAAATTTTCCTGACCATTTTTTAATTTAAATAATACCTGTCCAGAACTGTTTGAAAACCAATAACAAGACAACAAAACTTAAACAAGATAAAACATTGCATCAATTGTGTTAATAAGTTAACAAGTTTAGGTTGTAGAAGGATACTCAGTAATAATGAAACTAATTCTTTGGTCTCAGAGTTCAAGATCAGCTTTGAACGATAGAACCTTGAACCTGAACACAAATTAATGTCCTGATTCACAGCCAACTGAAACAATAAGAAATTAATTATAACAATTACAGAATAAACGGGTTAAGCACCTTACTAGAGCCACATATAAGAAAAGAATTAATTTTACTTTAATTAATATTTTATGCTAAACTGATAAGGCTAAAACGGGTAATATGAAAAGATTGAAATCAAGCTCAGAGCTTTTGTAATGAGTGAAACAAAAAAGGCCCTGACAAAATTTGTACAAACGTATATTATTTATGTATGTAATAAAAATAAAGAAGTTCAGGCTTGGATTATCATAACATTAGATAAAACTTACAAATATAATTATGATTTGATCTTTTCGAATTTCAGAAGTAATTCTTGTGCAGCATGCAGCAGTAAGGCCAAAAAGCGTGATACGAAAAGATTGAAAAACAAGTTTCAGAGCTAATATTTTATAGATCAGAACTGTATTTTGTATAGCCCGACTAGAATTTTTGCCAAACAATAAATTGATGATAGACCCTGAATAATAAGTTTTTCTGGATTGTATGTAGATTAATTAGTATAAGTTATCTAACTGAAACCCAGGATCTTCAGGTTGGCACTCTGATGCTTTCAATTAAGCTATACTGGACCCTAATCTCTAGTGATTACGGAGCTTCCCTTGAATGATTTATTAGCGAAATTGTGTACTTTCCATTTTGTAAAATATTCTACTAAATTTTCTAAACAAGATTTTACAATCGATAACACATAAACCACTAGTGGTAATTCCCCAGTATAAAATGCTTGTCTCTGCATGCTAGATCAGTGTACATTTATAAATATGTGCACAGAAAGTCACAATATTCCTATTATCAAGTTTAATATATAAACTAACACATAAAATTGTTGGTAGACACAACAATTTATTACGACACAGAAAATTGTGATTTAGTTTATACTCACGTGTAATAAACATAACCTGCCCTCAAAATGCCATCACTGAAGCAAAACATTATATACTTTCTGCACTATTAAATGATGATTTAATACTTTAGGAAGTGCACTATCAGATTATGAATACTATGAGAATCATAACATGCCACAGTAACTGGTAATTTAATAGATAAAAAGCCAGTGATAGAGATGTTATCAGGTATTGCAACTGATATAATTATTCTTATTACCAATTTGTCTAGCTGATAAACTTTGTGACACAGAAAATGTCGCATGTTTTAAAGGTGGACTTTATTTTATTTAAACTATTCTGGTCTTCCTTAAATAAACATAACAGAATACGAAATTAGAACAATTACAAACAATATAACTTTACTGCTATTTAAAATTTTACTTACCGGAAGCTTTGAAATTGGATAGTAAAGGTGACAATTGTCTTCAACTAGTTTATAACACAACTTGAAGAAAGGTCCAAGAGGATGTAAGAATTTAAAAACTAAATCATGCTCAACTGGATGTGATGAATATTCGATTTCGTGTAAATTAAACCCTGTTTTACCTCTAGGACCAAAAATTTCAGCTACTGTGTCGGTAAATAAGGATTGTAAAGGTTTCGAATTGTTATCAAACTGTCTCAGGAATTGTTCAATAACATCTTTTATATGATTCCTGATAGTAGGCACGCCGGTAACCATTTTGTCCTTAAAAACAAAAGTAGAAAATGAGAATTAGAAATGCACCAGAGCTCGTCAATTCTTACAAAAATCATATTTATAATGCTGCGGGATTTTAAACACAGTAATTAAATAAAAGAGCTTACTTATTTATCGAAATTAAGTGTGAGTACGATAAACAAAATAATAATCAGTCGGAATTATGAAAACACAATTGGTAAACAATTCAAGGGTTGAATGGCATTGGGAAACAAGCGCGGAGGTTACGCGGGTTGCTTCTATAATTCACATTGCAGTATTAAAGTAGATCTCATAAAGACAGGGAAAATAGAATTCGCTCTCATACAAAGAGCGAAATTTAAGTAATAAAAATATGTATTTTATTCATTAATTGCATTAAAGAAACAGTAAGGGGCAGAAACAAAAAAGGCCTCGGCAACATTTGCACAGACGTATATTATTTATGTATGTAATAAAAAATAAAGAAGTTCAGGCTTGGATTCTTATAACATTAAATAAAACTTAAAAATATATTTATAATTTGATCTTTTCGAATTTCAGAATTGATTCTTGTGCAGCTGAGCGCTGATGGTAGTGCTGTTAGTGTTAGTGGCAATTGATTGGAAAGATATGGAATCAAAACCGTACAGTCATATGTGAAACATAAGGTGTTATTTGTTACCTCGAATGATTTGATGAAAGTGCGATTTGAAATCACGTATCGTTATTAAAAGCAACTCTTGTAAACTCGTCGTAGACTTCTTTCTCTTTTAAACTGATGTTTTTATTGTGTCACTATGTTCCAGCGTAGTGTTTGTTTATATGTATTTACCCTTTTCTGTATCGACGTTGGCTCCTGCATGAATGATGTAATTGAACATTTATGTTTCATCAAAATGTTAAGCATTTTTCGGCCGTATGCCCGTCACAGACGGATAATGCGTTTTTCAATGTTACCATAAGGAAAGCAAAACCCCTTGTCAAAGTCCGGCTTATGGATGTATAAATCTACTAATGGAATTGTATAGGAAACATTTTTATTTATTTCTTTAACAGGAAGATATGTCTGAGGTATTTAACATTGCAGAAAATTTCGAGGCTGCAATGTTAGATTAGATTAAGTTTACCTTGTATCACCCTGCACTTTTCTAGGATCTTTGGGACTTGGAAGGTATTTTCTTGTAGTTTACGCTGAAATTATTTAAATAATGTTATTGATTTTTATGTGCTATTCGAGATAAGTATAATACACATATAGTGGTTATGTAAACGTGTACTATACCTCTATTTTGGTGTTTTTAGCTGCACCCTCTGCTTTGAATAATTTTTGTCTTTTATCTTACAAAAAACATTGAATCAATTTTAGTTTGCAACCCCAGGATAACCCATGTTTTTATTTGTTTATTGGTATTAATTTTTACAACTTGTTGCTAGGAGTCTGTTGATTATCATACTGCAAACAAGGATAAAAAAAAAATAATTGCACCATCTGGAGAAATAGTCATGTCAGAATAGCTAATAAAAATTGTTTCTATGTACCCATAAACATAAGTAACAATTAACAGATACAGCACCAGTGAGTTAACCCTATTCATACAGACACAATACTTTCAGTTAACAGTTGTGGTTTTAAATTATGAGCCTTCCAATTAATATAATTTATATATATATATATATATATATATATATATATATATATATATATATATATATATATACATACACTTGTGTAATGCAATTTTTTCTCAAGATTTTCAAATAAAATAAGGTGGTTCTGTTTAGGCAACTTAACATATGTTGGGTAATAGTACTTGGTTTCTTTATTTTTTAAGGAACAATATAACTGTTATTCCTTATTGTTAATTTAAAATTTCAGTTTATTTTAATTTCAAATCTAGTGACTGTATTTACATTTTTCTAACTTTACCTTTTTTACCTTTGAATTTGTACTGAACTATTTTAACTTTTACTTTTTTTAGTTTACCTGATTTTAAAAGATTTAAAATAAATAATAAATAAGTCAAATCGTAAAAGTTTCTTCTTTGTCACACGTTATGTCAGTTCATATAATTTTAATAACATTTAATTAACATACTCAATTTAACATTAACATTTTAATAACATAATCAATTTTCTTATCCTCAAAATAAATCCTACAAATTAAGGTTTAACATCATGTAGTCGGACTTCAGACAACTAGTCAAACATTTGGGGAAACTTCAGAATAAAAAGTTGTCTAATGTCTTAATACACCCATCAATCTATAGTCTAAGTGGTTTTAGTTGCTTTGTGTTCATTGTAAAGTTATGTTTATTATTTCACTCTTAATTTATTTGAGCGCTTTTGAATTTCTAGGACCACTATGGAGTTTCTTCTGGTGAAGCTTATGGATCAAAATGGGCTCAGGAGAATGTTCCACAAGGTTGTTGCATTTTAAAATGATGATCTTCTGTAGTAAAATGTGTTTTATTTTTATGTATCTTTTGTGTTTGTTGTTTAGTTCTGTTTTTCATTTTCCAAACCAACCAATACAGTTCAGCTTTCCCTGTTCTAGCTGTTCATTTGTTATTTTTAATAACGTATTAGGATAATATCTTTGTTATTGAAGATATATTTAATATTTATATATTGAAATTCAAATGGTATTTATTATGTATTTAAAAATGATCAACAATTAAAACTAGATATTTAATAGAAAATCTTTAATTTTCAGCATGGGTACCCACTCCGTGGCTTAATGAAGATTTAAAGAAAACTCTTGGACAAGTCAGTGGAGTAGCTGTCGACCATGACAATAATGTTTACATCTTTCATCGGGCTGACAGAGTTTGGAACATGAACACTTTTAACAGAGAAAATATTTATATGCAGCATGACTTGGGACCTATCAGCAGACCTACAATACTTGTACTGAACAGTAATGGCTCTCTCTTAAAAAGTTGGGGGAGTAGCCTGTAAGTTTAGTTTTATTTTTTTTTATCTGTCCATAAAGTTTAATATTTTTTTTTATATTCCACTCAATCCTGACTTGTGTAATATTACTCTTCATTTTGAAATCTGTATTCATTGTATTTATTTAGAAACTATAAGAAATTATATCGATCTGGAGTTTTCTTGCCTTTAGACATTTATTTTTAGGAATATCGCAGTTATATGGTCTCTAAGCTGCAAATCTCAATCCACAATATAAACTACATTATCATTCATGAAGTCTAGAGTAAAGAGTTGAGCTTATCGATTCCAGTACCCCCATTAGAATACATACTTTTTGTTCATATTGAAAAGTGTTGTCCATGCTGAAGTTTATATTGCTGAAATTTGATTTCTAACAGGTTCTACCTTCCCCATGGAATAACAGTGGACAAACAGAACAACGTTTGGGTGACTGACGTTGCTTTGCATCAAGTCATGAAATTCTCGGCTTCCTCGTACAGCCCGCAATTGATATTGGGTGAAAAGTTCATCCCAGGGAAAGATTCGGGCCATTTTTGTAAACCGACTGCTGTGGCTGTTGCCCCCAACGGAGATTTCTTTGTGGCTGATGGATATTGCAATTCCAGAATTTTAAAATACGATTCATCCGGAGTCAAAATATTGGAATGGGGAAGGTCAACTGTACCCCCAATATTGAATAGTATGTTCGGTTGGTTCATTTAACAGCTTATTAGAGTTTATTATGTATAAAAGGAATTACTTATTCTTCCTGACCATGTTATATTTATGGCCATTTATTGTACATACTAATATTTATTTGCTGACATATTGCATTAGCTAATTTAACATTGTTCAATGTACTTTGATGTTGGGTCACAATGTACTTAAAAATTGTGTGTAAATGAATTAATCAGTCTTTCTGAACAAATTATAATTATGTCCATTTGTTTTGCACAATAATAGTTATTCATTAACATCGTATTAGCAAATTTAACATTGTAAAATGGGCAAAAAAATTGTGTGTAAATTGAATTAGTAACTTCTGAACAAGTTATAATTATAGCCATTTGTTTGGTATAATAATATTTATTCACTAATATATTGCATTAACAAATTTAACATTGGACAGTGTACTTTAATTGTTGTAAGTTCAATTAGTAACTCTTTCTGAACAAATTATAATTATGTTTTGCATAATATTCATTCACTAACATTTAACACTTTACAGTGAACATTTACACATTTTTTAACTGTAAAGTGTAAACATTTTAGGACTTCTCAGTTTTAGTAGATGCCAAGCTAAATTGACTTATTTTTTGAGATATTAGTCTGTTTCAGATATGTACTCTTCTTGATTCGATTTGTATAAATCGAGTATACATTATCTTTTAGGATTAAAATTTTTTTTTTGTGTCGCTTATACTGCAGAATCAAATTTATCCTTGTAGTTATTAACAAGGTGAAATTAAAAAAGAACTACTCCATTTCCCACTTAAATGGACAAACAGTAGTATACGGTAATAGTTGAAACTGGAACTTAGATTTAGTCGCAAGTTTTATGTCTGGTTTCTTTTCAGTTACCCTGAGACCACCGGGAATTGGCGAGTTCTGCGTACCACACGCTTTAACAATTGCGGAAGACAAAGATCTTGTTTGCGTTGCCGACCGGGAGAACGGTCGCGTTCAATGTTTCGACATTAGGAATGCATCGTACGTAATGGGGATATCATCTCATCAACTCGGGTCACGTATTTTCAGTGTCGCTTATTCCAAGGCCAAAGGTAGGAACCTGTTCTTTTAAATGGCTGTCTCAATAATACCGGCTTGGTTTTTTTTTTTTAACTCTTTTATTGCCTCAACTGATGGCGACATTGATGTTAAATTTAGCTTGTGCCTGTTGCCTCACAGGTCAACCTGATATTTGCCATGGATCTTAGCTCATAACTTAGTCCATAAGTAGGGACAGTGACTGGAGAAATAAACGTTTCATCTGATCACGAAAAGTGCCGATTGGCCAAGGCCCGCTTGAGCTATATAAATAGTGAGAAAAAAAGACTAGTTTGGATTTTCTTTAGCTATCCAACAAGCTTTTTTTTGTATGAATTGTTTTATTCATTGGTTTATTTTATTTATAGAGTCTGAATTGGAATTGTAGAATGTTTATTAATTAAGTTTAAAAAATGTGTTGTACAGTTTTATTAGTCATTAATATTCTCGTATATTTGCATAAAATTTTAGTTCATGCAGCCGCTTCTTTTTCATATGTCTGTAAGCTACCTTTATATGTCCTTTTTTTTATAGGAGGCATGTTCTTTATTGTAAACGGTCCTCGGTTGAATGGAAATGCGGAACCGGTCATCGGCCATGTTGTATCAGCATCGCCGAAACCTAAGATTATCGCCCAGTTCGGTACAAATCTTAAAAACCCACATGATGTCGCCGTATCCTCGAATGGGAAATACATTTATGTTGGGGAAATAGATCCTTATGTGGCCTGGAAATTTGTTCACAGTGAGTAATTGATTTTGTAGTTCAATTAATGAAATTACGAAGGATTATACTATTATAGACAGTTCTCCAAAGAGTCGTAATACTGTTATTCTTGCAGTCTCTCACCCCTGTTTGTAATAAACAGCAGCCTAGCATATTATCAAATCAGTGAACGGAAAATCTTTACAAGAATGATTGCATCAAATAACTTAATGTGACACAATACTTTCACTGCTTTTCAGCCCATGTTTCAATAATGTTTTAATATTATCATTTTGAAAATGGTGTAAAGAGTCCTATATACATCTAAATACATAGATATTTTAATTTCTATGGATTTTTCTCAAATTCACTCAATGAATTGGTTTTCATTGGTCTCTATAAATTGCTGATTAAGCAGTATGAAAACTAATTAAGGAGAATAGAAATTAGTCCAGTTGCTGATTCCTTACTAAAATTAGTAAAATCCTTACTAAAAACAAATTAAATTCCTTGATTGAATTAACCACTACTGATTTCAGTCTTGCAAGAATCATTTATTTTTATCTTGGTTTACAGATGATTCAATAGATAATGGCGATGCTTCTTCTTTATATTCGAACGATCTCTTCAATGCAACAAACGATAATGATATCCACAGCCTTGCAGTAGCTGTTTTAGTTATTGGAACATGTCTTGTCTTTGCAGCATTTATTTATTCTTATACCAAAAAGTCAGGTAGCTCTGATACTGTCAAGTTACTCTCGGTTGGGGAATCATAAATTATTCGGTGTAATTTTCTTATGAGAAATATGTAGGTAAACTATAATGAGTCTAATTTTTCCATTTCAAAATGTTTTAATGATTTTGTTAACCATATCTACATCACTTTATAAATGAAACTACATTTATTAATTAATTATGGCATATATTTATAGAATGGCCATACTGCATTTTTTTGTGTCCTTAAATGTCATTATTCTGATAAGATATATAACAATATTTGTCGTTCATGCATTAAATAGTTCCTTATTTCAGTTTTTGGATTTAAGTATTATTTTATTTCATTTAACTAAACTTAGTGTTATCCTGCTGCAATAAGGTGGGATATATATATGGTGCAACTTTGTTATTTATCAAATGATCTATTAAAATGGTTGTGTCAGTTTGTTATATATCTGTGATTATTTATAAGATTATTTTTTATTCTATTGATTGTAAAGAATTTTTTATACTTTATTTTTTGGCATCAGCATTGTGAATTTCTCATTTGCTTGTCCGTGTATAAGGTTTAAATTTTTATTAGGAGTAAATTATCATAACAATTATAAATTGTGTTAACTAAGAAAATACAGTGATCCCATAGAATTGTACGATATACTATTCTGTCAAAGTTTTAGCGTATGTTATAAATATCTCTAAAATCTGTATTTTTTCTAAACATTTAATATTTTTAAAATGACAATGTGTTCCTGTATGCACTGTCAAAAATGACAAAAGGGATTAGTGATGATTTGACTGATGGATGTTAGACAATATGACTGAGTGTTCAATTAATACCAGATTTTAATTCAGGACATGGGCCAAATACAAAAAATAGACGGTTGTTAAATAATGGAATGGCTGAAGGCGTTAAACTAGGAAACATTCACGGACCTCCGGGTTTTGAGAAACTAAAAACAGGGAAGAAACTGATGAAGAACAGCACTAGCTTAAATTAACTCCAAATAACTGATTAACATATTCAGGACATGAGCACGGAGGGGAAATCATATAAAGGTCTGTTCGAATTCAATTTAATGAAAGATACATATTTCTGACACCTAAAAAACAAAGATTTAAATATTCCAAGTATTTTGTTTGTATACAATATTGAGATTTTATTTTTATCACTTGTGTCTTCTTATAACAGTAGTGATCGGTAAACTTAAGATAAGGTCAAGGGATACAAAATGAATCCTAGTTAAACAAAGGCACAAAATATGGATATTTAGAAATGTGTATTTCAATTTTAATTGGACTCTCTCCTAAATACCTGAATAACTAAAATTAGGAAATACACTAATAAACAGTTTTATCCTATAGCGTATAATTTATATTAGTTTAATTAAAAATTATATATCCCGTAGGAAATTCACCTTGTACTTAAATAGATTTTATTTTTTATAAATGTACATTGTTACAGTTTTATTCATATTTATTCTTCATAAGTATTTATTTAATTTGAAATAATTTAAAAATAAGAATACAAGTAGGGAACGTGATATATCTTTTAAATGTTTGCCTTTCCTAAAATTCTCTTTTTGAGCCTATTAATCAATCTCTCTGCAGCCAATAGCCGATTGCGCTCTATTTGACGCCTCATATCTTCTGTTACCTCCTGTTAAATATTGTACAATGAATTATTCTAATGATAAATAAAGAAATGAAAAAAATAATAGTTCTATCGATTACTATTACAGACCCCTAAAAGATATTAAAAAGGTATTCATAGCACTTAGTTATTATGATTGGGGTGCATGTTTCACATTACTTTAATATAAATAAAACATATGCACGTTTCATACGAGTTTTTCAGTAACTCATACAAAGTTAATAGCCAACTTGACCTTTAAAGGGCATGCATTGAAACAAAAAACCTTAAATTACTTAGAATATAATTGCAATAAATTATACCTTATTTGGTTGTTTTCCTACTAAATTATCAAATGAGTCCTCTTGAGCAGGAGTATCATTCACATGTCTATCCTCTGAATCCATTTCATTGTCTTCCATACCCAGTCGAATTTTTGTTAAATGTGTCTAGAGATTTTATGGATGGATAATTAAATATTATTTAATATATAAAATTAAGTACATACTACAGAATGGACATTGAGAAAAAGTAATATTAAACTTCTTTAATTAGGACACTATTGTTTAAAAAATAAAATTAAAATATGTAACAGAACTCACAATAACAGCTTTTTTGGAGCCAAGGTCTTCAACATTATCCAAGAAATCATCGAACGTCATTTTTGGAAATAGACAGTGGGCCCAGTGTTCCAAATGTGTCATAACTGTATTTAGATCTCGCAGTTCATGCCCCTTCCCCTTGAAGCTGATATTGTTGCACACTGACTCCAACAATCTGATCCCGCGGTTTCCGGTTAACCTAAATGGTAAAAAACAAGAATATTTTAAAATAGAATTCTCAAATTAAGAGAGAAAATCATAAGCAGGAACGGTTGAGCAAGGTCAAAATACCAAACAGACACGTTCACATCTGCTAATGATCAATTATTTACACTCATAGTTTCAACCAATTCTCTTCAAATTCTACGTTTCGAACAAAGCTAATTTCTTAATTCCATTTCTACAAATTGGAAGAAAAGAACCATCACACTTTTACTCTATTTGCAAATTTACATTCTGAATCTAATTACATTCTGATTCATTCTACATTAAAAAAATGTTGGGGTATTAATGAGCTACATATCTATGTGCAGATCCAAACCCAGGGTATGTATTTTTTACATCCAGAGGCCACCATCTTAAATTACCGTTATTTATTTTTTATAGACAAAATGAATAAGAATAATTTTATAATGACTAGAGATTGGTATTATAAATTACAAATGTATATGATGAATAAATAAAAAAGGTTGTACTGATTTTCAGTGTACTAATGTAGTCTAAACATTGAATTGTTTGAAACTTGTACTTTTAGTTACTGAGAAACTGTAGTCTCTTATAAACAATCAAAATTATAAAATGATATACTTTTCTCTATTTTACCTCTGTGTATCCAATTTAAGTCGTGGCCGTCTATTTTGGATTTTTGGCTTCACAAGTCGTCGGTCTTCCTTGACTTCTTCTGCAATATTGAGTATATTTTCCTTTTATTTTCTTAATTATAAGAAGGAAGGAAATTGCATTTGTAAACATTTTGCTAAACATAACATACACATAATATATATTTCTATTGATTTAATAAAATTAATCAAAGGAATGATATGAATAATGAAATGTACATTAAAACACCGAGTTTAGTGTGAGTTTACTCCATCGGAGATTTATATTCAAAACCTATATAAATGACTATTCTTTAGCAAAAAATACTAAATGGGCTGACAAAATGTGGCAATTAAATGATGAAACTTTAGAATACCGTCGGATTTGCCAGAACAGTCTTCATTCTGGTTCCCATCCTGGTCCCCATCAAAATCAAAGTCCTCGCCGAACATTTAAAAAAAAGTTTAAAAAAGTCCGGAACCTTAAATAGACAATCAGACGATCGGAGGGTCAGGAATTCGGTCGAATTCAATCAACAAAAATAAAACAAATTTAATCAATTCTAAAGGCAAATAGTGTTTCAATTTTAACAACACCGAGCAATAACGTTCATCGAAACCTATTCCAATACTTGAATGAAATAACCTTCCTCGTTTTTTCCCGCCATTCATACCGCCAACTGTTGGGAGACGATTCGGGATTTACTTCAACCTTTCAGTAAATTGCGCCTCAAGTTTCGAGCATCGAAAAAAATGAAGGAAAAACTATCGCTCGTCGGATTCAAAAGCATAATTTCAGGAGTGCACAAAAATAAGTGTCCTTTAAGCAAGAAATCCAACTACGTTTCTAGCATACATTTATACAGATATATACGCCCCACTGACACATTTCTAGTTGATAAAATGATGATAGGAAAATTACGCTTGTTTTAATCGTGGGGCAATTTTTTGATAGCCTGATCCCATGATTCTCGAAACGGGGTTTTCGATCGACGAATTCTGCAGTTGTTTGGGAAGTTGTCATGTTTGACTGGGAGTCTTAGCTGTTTGTCTGGGTTTTGGATGGACTCTCTCTCTCCGCTCTTCGGCCCGTATGTAATTTTTGGGAATTTTTTCCGGGGAGGGCTTTTGTAACGCGATAACAAACGATACTAACGTTAAACACTAAGTTTATCCGTAATTCCCCAATAATTGAGCTCTCCCCGGCTAGCCCCCCACTCCCTTTCCCACTACACAAGAAAATATAATCAAAATAAACAATTTTTATTTTTTAAATTGTTAATTTTTATTTTCCCGATTAGATACTACAAGCTATTCGACATAAATTCTGTAAGAATCCTACTTCACGAGCATTTATTGTCACTTGAATATTTTCAGATTGTGTTTCGAAGGCTACCCGAGTGGAAAGATGGTGACTAATTTCCAAGTCGGATAGTTTCCATCTGCTGAAAATAAACACTAGTTGTCCTAGGTTCCGACTACCGATAACGCCACTTTGTTTCTTTCAGCCGACAATTGTTCAAGTGATTTCATCACAACTTAATAGTTTACCTGACACAACCCGATACAGAAAGTAATATCATTTATTTTATTTAATGCCTAAAGAATCAAAGCTCAGGAAAGTTTAGAACTTATTCATTTTGTTTTTCCATACTTAATTGAATTTCCTTTGCCCGATAAGGCTTTTGGAACCTGATAAAAAATGATGGCAACAGTTGACATTAAATTTATCCTTAATTCTCCAATAATTTGGCCTCACCCAGTTATCCCCCCCCCTCCCTTCAAACAAAAAAACAAGGTTTTCATTTTTCATTTTCACTTTTTAGATCAGACTCAACATGCTATTTGACATAAATTCTGTAAGAATCCCTGTCGAGTAGTTAATGTTGGTTAAATTATTTCAGATTTCATGTAGAAAGCTAACTGAGTGGAATGATGGTGACTCATTTCTACATTGTATACTCTCTATTTGCTGAAAATAGACACTAGTTGTTCTAGGTGCCTCCGTCCGATAACTACACTTTGTTTCTTTCACCCGACAATTGTTGAAGTGATTTTACCACAACATTATATTTAAACTCATTGAACCAATTACACACAGAGTATACAATTTCTTTTATCAAATTCCTACAGAATCTAGGTATCGTTTAAAACATTATTAATTTTCTTTTTCCATACTTAATTGAATTTCCTTTGTCCGAGAAGGCTTTTGGAAAGGATAAAAAATGATAGCAACAGTAGACATTTAATTTATCCTTAATTCCCCAATAATTCGACTTCACCCAGTTATCCCCGTCCCACCCTCTCTGTACCCATTGTATATATAATGCATGTCGTTGAACAAAATAAACAATTTTTTTATTGTTAATTTTAATTTTCCTGATTAGATACAAAACAATATTCAACATAAATTCTGTAAGAATCCCCTCACAAGTAGTTATTGTCGCTTTTGAATTTTTTCAGATTGCATTTAGAAAGTTAACCAAGTGGAATGATGATGACCCATTTCTACATTGCATACTCTCTATTTGATGAACGTAGACACTAGTTGTTCTAAGTTTCTCCCTCAGATAATACCACTTTGCTCATTTAGCCAACGATTCTGATGAAATGATAACATCGCAGCTTTATATTTTACCTTATGGAAACCATTATGTAAAGTAATATAATTTCTGTTATCAACTGCCTACAGAATCTGTGTATCATTTGGGAAATTATTAATTTCCTTTTTCCATATTTAATTGAATTTCAGTTTTCTGTGAAGGCCTTTGGAAAACAAGAACAAATTATAGCCATTATTATTCCCGAATAATTTGACCTCGTCCAGTTATCCCCCTTCCCATTCTCCTTACACACCTATCATATATATAATGCTGTGAACAAAATAAACAATTTGTTTATTGTTATTTTTAATTTTCATGATTAGACATAAAACAATATTCAATATAAATTCTGTACAAATCCCCTTACGAGTTATTATTGTCACTTGCATTTTTTCAGATTGTGTTTCGAAGGCTACCTGAGTGGAATCATGGTGACTCACTTCCAAGTTGCATATTCTCTATTCGCTGAAAGTAGACACTAGTTGTTCAAGGTTTCTCCCTCTGATACAACCACTTTGTGTCTTTGTGCCAACAATTCTGATGAAGTGATTACATTGCAACTTATGTTTTACCTGTTGGAATCAGTTATGCAAAGTAATAAAATTTGTTTTATCAATTGCTTAAAGAATTCATGTATCATTTGGAATATTAATAAATTTTTTTTCCATATGTAATTGAATTTCCTTTTTCTGGAAAGGCTTTTGAAAACTCGATAAAAAATGATAGCAACAGTAGACATTAAATTTATCCTTCATTCCTCAATAATTTGACCTCACCCAGTTACCATCTCCCATCCCCTCTACACCCACTATACATACGCTATTACTGTATTTTTTTTATTTTGCTATTACTGTAAGCAAAATAAATCATTTTTCTCATGGTTATTTCTAATTTTTTAGATGAGACATGACACCTTTAGAAATATTTATTGTCGTTTGAATGTTTTCAGATTGCAATTTTGAAAGCTAACTGAGTTGAATGATTGTGAGTAATTTCCAAGACTCTATTTGCTGAAAATAGACACTAGTTGCTCTAGGTTTCTCCCGCTGATAACAACTTTCTTCCTACCAACAGTTCTGATAAAGTGATTTTATCAGAAGCTTATATTTTACCCAACGGAACCCAATACGCAAAGCAATAGCATTTCTTTTATCAAGTACCTAACGAATCTTGGTACCGTTTTGAATTTTATTCCTTTTCTTTTTTCATATGCAATCAGTTTAAACAAATCCAATGCGGTAATTAATTATGGTTAATTTTGTTGGTTTCAGCAGTATGAAAGAAATGGAACCAGAATTAAATCCAGAATATACCGAAGATTTCTTTGATTCCCTTATGTTGAATGAGATGAAGAAAGTGGTACACCTTATTTTATTCATATCTGACATTATTATTTTATTATTATTATACTTTATTAATTACCAATAAAAATATTTCACCAAATACATATGTATTTTGTATACCAGGAAGAAGAATCTATGGATGTCGAGTCTGAAGATCCGATATTTATAAAAAAGTCCAATACAGAGACCAAGCCTCTATCACAGAGTGATGATGAAAGTGTACAATCTAGTATTCAAAATGAAGAACAGGAAACATTAAATAAGAATCAAAAATCTAAACATTTGCGTAAGCCATTATCGACCTTTGCCATTCCTCGCCCTCCACATTTGGAGACAATCAAGAGACCTATTTATGATCGCAACAAATTCATTTCAAAGCCAATCAGAATTGCAAAACGTAGGGCGGATGATGGCTCCCAATCCACTCTCCTAAGGACTGCCAAGAGCCTTAAAGCATTACCGGATCTTGTTCCTGTTGAAACGTTTAAGAAAATGAAAATGCAGGCTCAGAAAGGAAATAATCAGTATTTGCCACTAGTTTATCATACATTTTGTGGAGAGCCAACTGCCAGCACCTCGAAAGACAATCCTAAGCCACCACCGATCATGGCCTATACCGGAAAGCTTAATCTAGAAACCTTGGGCTATTTTGCACAATCAGAAATGACCAATCATATCCTTTTGGGGACTGATCTAATGGGAACTGATCCAGTGGGGACTGATCTGATGGGGACTGATCCACCAGGAGGGACTGATGCGGTGGGGATCGATCCACCGAGGCCTGATCCAATTGGGGGAACTATACACGCCAAAACCGTTCAACAGAATACCCCAGGAGAAGTGAATCAGTGCAATTTGGAAGGAGCACACATCTGGAACACTTCCCTTGACGAGCTCGATAAATCTTACTTAGGCTGTAGACCTCGTTTGTCTTCTCAAGATGAATCTCCCTCCATTTCTGCTCTTAGGTGTGATGTCTGCTTTAATCAGTGAGTCAAATGTTTCTTCTTCTTTTCTTTTTAACCATGTTTTAACTGTAACTGTCTTTTGTACGTTCCAGCACCAGGAAACATAGCATGTTTCTAGGTAAAGGTTAAATTTAACAGCAATACGACAAAAAGACACATTCCAGAATTTAAAAAATTGTAAAGAAAAAGACTTAGAATTGCCCCCCCCGCGACAAATTATCACTGGGACGTCGACTCTGCAGAAGATATATAATGAATCAACTGGATTTCAATTCATCACAAATAAAATTCAACCATAAGAACACTCCATGTAAAGTATTAAATTGTATAATGGAACATCAATGGACTAAAAGATAAACTAAACCTTCTGGAAATACTGATACGAGAACACTAACACAAGATATTTATCTTTGAAACTCGTCGACATAATGGATACCCAATAATCTACTGCATGCACAAGCAATACATTGGCTATAATATGTATGAACAAATGAAATAGGACTCACTCATCCTGTTCATTTAACGGCTTAAAAAAATACCTATATTCCCAAACTATCTTCAATGACTTTAGAATACACACTGGACACCCAACATACTGGGATTCCTATAAAACAAGTAACTTGGGTATAAAAAAACTAGTTTGAATCGATACTCAACGAAACAGGCTAAAACAAAGTATGATACTTAGAAAGGCAGACTGGGAATCATGCAATTAACTGAACTTAGAACTGCACAGTCCCAAGAAAACTTAAAGGTTCTTGCCAATGACGGTAGTGAGGTATTTCCACATGTTGACTGCTGACTGAGCAACCTGTCAGAACTGTATCCTCACTGTCACTGAGTTGTGTAAGGGTATGTATGATGTCTTACTCTGTCAGCTAAGTTAGGATGATTCATTAGCGGCTGAAATGTGTAGGTAGATACCTCACTCACTATATTTGCAAGAACTCCTTACCTAAATGCACGAATTCCTTTACTTATAAGACCTCAATATTATGAAACTTCCATCCTTAATGACTTATTTGAAGTAGAATATAAAATGACATTAAGAACATTTAAAAACAGTGAAGTGTGTAAAAATGCACACGAGAAACATTGCAGATATAAACAACAAATCAACCAGAAGGTTTACTAGAAAATTGAATAAGAAATTATTATTAATCCTAGCATGATATAAGTAATCATAGTAATCATAGTTTTAATTTCATCTTATACAACTTTAAGAGATGTGTGTAAAATGATATTATGTAGACGGTATTACATTAATTTCTATATTTTTTCAGATTTCTTACTCAAACTGGATTCGACAAGCACTTGGAAAGAACTGTTGCTGACATGCAAATCAATTGCTGGGTTTGTGGGTTATGTTTGAGCTTTCCAAATTTTTGTCTCTTAAAGCGCCATATACTCTTTCACGAGTCCGACGGTTTCCTCATGAAGGGTCCTTTGAATGTGACTGTAAAAACAGCTGCCGTACTTGAAGATAAAGATCAGTCAAGCAATGGAAAATCAAAGTGCACCGAATGCAATGGATTCTTTGATTCTCTGGCGGAACATTTAACAGAAGTTGTACGACCTGTAGATCTTGACTTGAAGTGCAGAGTGTGTCCATATGTACCGCCATCTATCTGTGGGATGCGCATGCACATAAGGCTACACATTAACAAAGCTCCGTATTCTTGTCCAGACTGCGGTAGGAGCTTTCCTACCAGAAGAGAGTGCATTGAACACTCTGCAAATACGTGCTGCCATTTTGATAAATCTCTGAGGTACCGTTGTAGTTATTGTGAAGTTTTGTTTTACGATAGACTGTTGTTTAAGAATCATTTGATGAACACGCACAATACTCTGATTTATAGATGCAGTACTTGCAGTTATTCATGTCGTTCAATGAAAACCATTACAGAACACGCAGCTAGAAATCATCCAGAGTCGAATGCGGTAAATCCACTCTTCCATGTGTGTCAAATTTGTTCTAATCTACTTGTACCGAGGGGAAAATATTCTGGGCATATTGTGGACCATATGAATGATCCGGTTTCTATTAGATATATTTATATGTGCAAAAAGTGTGGAATGGTGACTGTCAACAGGGCCCAGTTTATGAATCATAAATTAGGATCAGAATGCCAAAATATTTTTAGTGTACAGCCTATTAAGGCGGACAGCACAAGTCAAGCAGGGTCTTCACTTCCTGCAATTCCTAAAATGACTGGAGGCTCTACGAGTAATTCTGGTTACAATTTGGGGGGGAAAATGTCTGAAAAAAAGACTATAAAGAAAAAGAGCTATATTTACAAATGCCTTCTCTGTGGTTTGATAGTAGATCATGTCTGGACTGAAGTGATTAAACATTGTAGAGGCTATCACAAAATACTGGATGTAAAATATTTGCACAACTACATTGTGGAAACTACATTTGCAGAAGAAAAAGGAGTTATTGATAATAAAAATAAGAGAGGTGTGAATACAGTGAACTCGTGTAGTAAAAATACACTTAAACTAGCTAAAATGCAGAAATTAACACAAAAGAAGCTACAAAAACAACAAAGTCTACAAGTAACGATTAAGCCTAATTTAGGGAGGAGTATGCAAATTGAAACGCAAGAAAATCTACCTGTAAATCCCAAAGTGTGCCCGAGTCAACAAAATGAAATTCATGAAACTGGGAAATCTGAAATTGTAAAAGCTTGCACGAGCCAACAAATTCCTGAAATTGTATCAAAACATCCTAAACCTTCCACAAGCCAACAAAATGAAATAAAACAAATAAAAACTTTACGCAAACGAATATATCTAAAAGCGGGGGTGACTCAAAAAATTGAAATACGTGAACAAATGCAAAATCTAAATGAAAAAGAAACACTTACTGGAATTGTAAAAAAACAACAAAAACGTACTGGAATGCTTAAAAATCAACAAAAACTTACTGGAATAGTAAAAAAACAACAAAGACTTATTGGAACAGTCAAAACTCAACCAAATGAAAAACTTACTGGAATGGTTAAAAATGAACAAAATGAAAAATTTACTGGAATTGTCCAAAATCAACAAAACGAAAAACCTACTGGAATTGTCCAAAATCAACAAAACGAAAAACCTACTGGAAAGGTCAAAAATCAACAAAATGAAAAACTTATTGGAATGGTCAAAAAACAGCAAAAAGAAAAACCTACTGGAATAGTAGAAAATCAACAAATAGAAAAACATACTGGACTGGTACAAAATCAACAAAACGAAAAACTTACTAGAATAGTTAAAAAACAACCAAAACCTACTGCAATGGTCAAAAGTCAACAAAACGAAAAACTTAATGGAATGGTCAAAAAACAACAAAAAGAAATAGTTACTGGAATGGTCAAAAATGAACAAAAAGAAATAGTTACTGGAATGGTCAAAAATGAACAAAATGAAAAACCTACTGGAATGGTTGTAAATCAAGAAACAGAAAAACTTACTAGAATGGTTAAAAATGAACAAAACAAAACACTTACTGGAATGGTGAAAAGTCAACAAAAATGTCATGCAATAGACAAAAATGTTATGCAAGCGACAAAACGTAATTGTCTTTCAATGGAAAAAAATCAAGAAAAATGGCATGCAATGGACGAAAATCAAGAAAAATGTCATGCAATAGTCAAAAAAGAACAAAAATGTCATGCAATGGACAAAAATTATGAAAAATGTCATAAAATGGACAAAAAACTTCTGGTAATTCGCAAAAACCTAAACAATGAAAAACTTCAAGAAAGAAACAAAAACCGACTAAAGGAGAGACCTAATGTAGTAAAGAGAAGTCGACAAAATGAAAGAACTCAGGGAATAGACAAAAACCAACCGAAAGAAAGATCTCAGGAAATGGGCAAAAATCAACAGAAAGAGAGTTCTCAAAAAATAGAAAAAAGTCAACAAGAAGGAAGTTGTGAAAAAACAGAAATGACTGAGCAAAAACAAAGTTGTCAAAAAGTGGAAGAAAGTCAACAAGAAGGAAGTTATCAAAAAATAGAAAAGAGTCAACTTGAAGCAAGTTCTCAGAAAATTGAAAGAAGTCAACAGGAAGAAAATTGTCAAGATGAGGACAAAAAACATTGCGTTCAAGAAATGGACGAAAGTCAACAAAAGGGGAAAAATCAGGAATTTGAAAAGGGAAAACATGAAACAGGCAGGAATCAAGAGATGGGAGGCCCTCACAAGTGCAACAAATGCAGTTTTTCGACAGGTGTTATGGATGAGTACAGGCAGCATGTTATCATCCATCGAAAGGGTCCGGATTTGTACCAGTGTCTCGAGTGTGCGGCCTGCTTTGTTGTGCGCCCCTCATTGGAAAAGCATCTCATTGGGATCCACGGAATCGACGCCGTTGATGACTATATTAAAAATCACAATGTCTGTCACAATCTAACTAAGAGAAGCAAGGCTTTACTGCCTGGCCAATGCTCTGTCTGCTTTGAAATATTCGACCCCCCAAACTCCCTTTTCAAACATTTCAGGTCCCACGGGATGGCATTTTTGAATCAGATTAAACAAGTCTAAATGTTGTCGAGACATTATTTTTTATCACATTTATGTAATACAAAGTAATTCCTGTGGGATGGCATTTTTTAAACAAATCTAAATGTTGTCGAGACATTATTTTTATCACATTTATATATATATATATATATATATATATATATATATATATATATATATATAATATTACATCATTTATATAGATTGTTAGATTTAGTTTTGTATGTTCCTTATATATTATACATTTATATAACTATGTGTAAACACTTGTTACAAGCAATAATAAAATACATATTAAGACAACTTTTTGTCAGAACTCTTTGTGGGAATGGAACTTTCTAATTTATTTTGTGTGCGAATATTTACCTTTATAATAGGAATATTTGAAATTATGGCACTCTTGTGGATTTCAAAAACAGTGAAGTTATCAAAAGGAAAGTTTAATAATGAAGATTCATTGTATCCCAGACAATATTTTATTTTTAACTGTTCCTTAATAACTTTCGATTTTTCGAGACCGCCATCGATGGCGAAAAGGTCTAAATTGGTAATAAAAAGAAAAACACGAACATTTATCAGTACTGTGGAGAGTTTTAGAAATCATTTTTCTGCACGTTTACACAGAGCAATGATAGATAGCTACAGACATACTTTCTTCCGTTTTAATACAGTAGATATGGATCAACTGCGACTTGGCTATTTTTTAGGAGCAAATAAATGATTATTTCGAAGCATTACAAATTGTGTTTATAGTTATTCCCGATAGGGGGAACATAAAACGTTAAAATAAATCCATAAACGCTACTTCGAGAAGCCAGTTAGGAGTTATATAATTTAATTTGCGAAAAATCTCACGCTTCTAAAAGACCCTAGCAAACGTGCGGAGAAACCTACACCTCCGAAAATGATTATTTTCTGGAGGACAAAAAATGATGACCATTACTAAGTTACGGTGTGTTGTTGAAGAGATATACGGTTAAAATTTTTTCTAGTAATTCTATTTAGGTTAGAGAACAGGGAAAATTCGCGTCGAATTAATCGTCGTTCACTTCCGATTAGTTTATTTAGACGCAATGCCGGCTTTATTTTCGAAGGTTCATTTCGTCCAACTCGGGTAAGTGTTTGTCCAACATTTCTTGCACGTTCACGGTATTCAAAATCTCTTGGGCCTTGGCCTTGATCGGCTCTTCGAGAGCGTCGATGATAGTGTGTCTGAGCATGACGGGAAGGGAATTGATGACGGCCTCAATGAAAAGGTCGAGTTTTCCGGTCCGGTCGACTGTTATCTGGGGAGTGCCGATGTGGAGATCGAGGTCGTGGATGACCGGGTGTTGGGAGACGTCCAGTGACTGGTTGACCAACACCTTCACCTGGAGAGTCTTTATCGTGAAATTGGTGACTCCGGTTTTCCAGAACTGTTCGGTGATCCTGACCGTCCAGTGACAGTTGCCGTGGAGCTTTTCCGTCGCCAACCTGAACCCGAGCTGCATAGTCCCCGAGTCCATCGATAACGAGACCTCTCCTACCCTGTAGAACCTCGAGAGGCCGGCTATCGTAAAGTGCGAGATGTTGACCGTGAAGATGTTCTCCTTGATGACGTAGTCCCGGAGGTGGTAGGGGTCGTAGCCGTTGAGCTGGACGTACTTCCGGCCCTCGAAAACCGCCAGGTCCAACGGCCTCTGGTTGTCCATCGATCTGAACCTCTTTCCGATTATCGTTATTCTCGAGTTGACGTCTTTCTCGACGATGGTGGTGATCTGGCGGAGGACGGTCGGCTTGACGGCTTCGAAGATGATCGGCCCCATCGAAGAGAGCATGCCCTGCAGGAGGGCGCCCATCATGCCGAGATTTTTCAAGTCGACCTTCGTGTCCTTGAAGCTCATATCCATTTCGAAGTCGGTCGCCTTCAGGTGGCCGTCGGCGTCGCGGCCCAGCTCAGCCGCTCCCGTCGCCTCGACGCTCATCAGAGTTATGTTGAAAGGCCCTGCCGCTTTGTTCAGCCAAGACTGCACCGAGTAATTGCCGAGGACGACCAACCTTTTCATTTTCAACGCCACGAAGAACTGTAAAATAAAATTGAAAATTAGCCACCGTTTGAAAATTATATATATCTTCGGGCTGGAACGAACAAAATTCAAAGAAACGGTGTTAAAAATCGGTACTACGACCCAAATCCCCTTATCTCCTGACATCCCAAATGTTCCTTGGCCTGACAAGACGTCTGAAAAGATAGTTGAAAAAGGGGATAGAATGAAAGAAAGACCCGGTACACTTGTGTTACAGTGCGGAGTTAAATACGAATATGAGAAATACTGACATATTATTTTTTATGTTGCCCTTTATCCTCTTTGATGTCGATTTTTAACTTCATACTCTTTTTCCTTCTTTTTGTCTGTCCTTGAAATTCATCATAATTAAATAATAATTCACACGGGTCTAAATTAGTTACATTTATATTTGTGTTTATAGTATTATCGTAATTTAAAAAAAGGAAAGCCAGTCGGGTTCTCCTCCATTATGCTCTATTTGTTATTAGTACCACTTTAACATCAATGCAACTGATTGTATTGTACAATTGAAGCAATAAAACAGTTAAAAGAAATCGTTAACATTTTTTTATTTGACACCCCGAATCCATTCTTCTCATGGTCAGGTGGCGCACATTGATAAAGAAAACATTCTGGACCCCGAGTAGTTAACCGTAGAATTTTGTTGTTAACAGAGTGAGATATGTGTATAAATTTAATTTAAACGATCAATTCTCGAATAAAAGGGAGATTTGTTCGCACTTTATTTTATTTTTTGCAATCGTTAATTACATAGCTCAATTGGCAACTGTGGCCATTATTCCTCAGTTTAATTTAGGTATATAAGAAGACTTTTTTTCCATTTTTATCTTCTCTACACTAACGCTTTACAGTTATTTAATCGGGGATAAGCGGAAGAAGAAATTATGAATTACTTAAATGGGAAAATATGGACGCTGCCATGCAGCAGAATACGTCGTACGTATTTTAGTTGTATGATATATGATGACAGATTTATTTATCATGTCACTTATAACAACGTCGAACGCTTGACGTTGAGTATGCCATTTGTTTTACCCCATAATGATGTAACACCGTTGGAAAATCGCACGAGTCATAAAGTGAAGCAACCGGTGTTGCAATCCTCGTAAGCGTGACAAACAAAACCTCATTAAAATCGAATCTACAGATGCCGAGTTAATTATTACTCAGCGTTGGGATCGATAAAACTAAGAATGTTCTGAGGCCGAAAAGGTCGACCCGACTTTCCAGATAGGTTGCCCCCTCACTGGAAACGTTCAGCTCCACACTCGAAACCAGTAATTTTCAATATCCGAAACATAAATATACTATATATACATAAAATAGATTTATAAACTTGAAAGATGATTAACGTCATTATAAAGTCAGCATATACATATTAAACATTTAAATACATTAATAATAGTATGTTTTTATATATATATATATATATATATATATATATATATATATATATGCAAAAGATGCAAAACTGTGTCGGGTTTACGAATAGGCAAACTGTTTTCCGATCTCTTCGAAATTACAAAAACGTGACCTAGAGACCTCCTCCGTCCGTTACCCGGACACACGTCAAAAATTCCCACTGGGTGGCTTCTTCGTCGGGAGAAGCGAGGGACATAAAAACATTCTGCAATTCTACTACTTAAAAAGGTCGATTGTACAGTAAATAAAAAACCTGTTTCTTATCGAGGTCGGTGTTGACGTGGTCGACGGTGAAGTTGGACAGTCCGTAGACTTTGACGTTAGTGAAGTTCATCGGGGTGCTGGCGAAAGTCTTTCGGATATCTTCGACGGGCATCGGGTCCGGCAGGTCGACACCGGGAATGATCACTTCGCCGTACTCCTTGTAGTTGCGTATTATTTCCCTGATCTGCTCGCTCAGCTTTCTTCTCGATTCCTCGGCAGGATTGTGGAGGTGCGCACCGTCGGAGGTGTCGTTCGGCGAAGAGACTTCGGGCGCAGGTTTCTCCGCCCCTTCGAGTGGGCTCGCCGTCCCTCCACCCCCCTCGGGACCGCTCCCGGCCACTTCCGCCTCCTCGGCCTCCTTCCCAGTGTCTTCCTCCGCCCCTATAACATCGCCGGCTTTAACCAACTCCCCACCACCAATTCACAGCTAAACTTTCATTGCAAATAAAAGCAGGTTCGACTGACATTTTCAGCCAACTCGACGTCATGGTTTCCTTGGAAACAGGGAAAGGAGCCCCTAACGCGCGAAGGAGCCCGCGGTAAATTAGTTCGGAAATGCGTTTTTATGAACCCTTCGGTAGTATCGAGAGTGAAACACTCGCATGCCTTCCAGAAGAGAGAATGGACTACGAAAAAAAATAGTCGCACTTATCCAGTTCCCATTCACCCCCACCCCCTGGATTAAAGTTTTCACACCGCGAGGTTTCTCCTAACTTCAGTAGACGTCATGCTTTGCTCGGATATAACGAAAAGTATCGGTAACGAAGTGCCAGATGTTGATCAGTTCGGACATTCAATTTTTAAGAAACGTAAGCCAGTTTTGAGTGTAAAACACTGATACCGCCCAGAAGGGAAAATGGACTACAAAAAAAATTTCACCCACCCACATATAACACTAAACGACAGCCCTTAGTAGTGCCTATGTTAAGATACTACACGTATACAAAATACGTATGCCTAAAATATTTTATTTAATGAATACAGAATATAAAATTTATATATAGAATATGCCTAATAGAATCGATGAGTCCATCCCATCGCGCGACCCTAGGGTTGAAACGGGTAAGGATATCAAAATTACAAAATCACGGCCACCTCTTTATCTCGGGACTGCGGACCTATCTCAAGAACACAAAATGAAAAAATGCGGACAAAAACAAAGGCGAAATGGTGGGTTAAAAATTGCACTTTGATTTCGTGGCCCTCTTAGCTGATGAAATTGAACGAATTCAGAGGACGATTTTTGGCATAAGTCTATTTAGAAACTTAACTTGGCCTAGTTTCCTTCAACTCTTCATTTGAGAAAAAAGACACTAACTATGTTAAAATTCCGAGGGTAACTCGAAAATTTGTACAAGGAAGAGTAAATATTCTTACTCTTCTGGATCTGAAGGCAATTTCACTCACTATTTTTCCCATTAATTGGAATTTCTGTCAATGTTTTTATGCCGGTACAAAACTAAGAAAACTGAGCATATTCATTTGGTACATATTTATCATTATTATTTTGATAGACGTATCCAAGTTTAACCGAAACGAACATTCAGAAAAAATGTACATTTTCGGGGATAAAACGGTTATTATTATGTTTTATCTTTGTTATTGATAGAGGGAAATCGTGTCCAAAGCTTCTGCGAGAACGGTAATTAACATAGAAGGTGCTTGAACCAAAGTTCTGAGAAAGGGTACGATGTTTTACCAATTTAGAAGGCTTAGCGCCCTTACGGAATGACAAATATGGGGCGCCCTTTAAGGCCGGCTCCGTCCCAAACTTTTCACCCCCTATCGGGTTTTCCGCCTTTCCCACCTCACCACACGTTGTTACCCTTTTTCCTGTTGCATTTTTGGCGTGGAATTAATAAAAAAGGAAATATGCAGGCCGATTATTTTGAGGGCTGAAGCGAGATAGGTTTTAATATTTTTTATAAGATCGCCTCCAGCGGGGGTTTGAAATATCAAGACGAACGCATATTTAAAATAGCGCTGTGTCCAAAGGGGAATCAGTATATCTAATGTAGTACTATGATAAAAAGTAAGTAATATATATATATATATATATATATATATATATATATATATATATATATATATAAACATAGAAGGGTCTGGAATATTCAGCTGAATATGTTCAAAGACTATGTATATAAATATAAATTATAAATAAATAATTATATTAATAAATTATGATACTACTATAAATTTAATTGTAGTACAGATTATCGTAATTATTTTTATTCGAGTAACAAAGCTTTATAATTATAAGCAGAATACGGGAGATTATTTTCAACACAAATATGTACGTTTATTAGTATGCGGATGGGCGGAGTTTTAAATACATTTCTTCCATCCACTCCTGAAGTTCATTCAAACGAATTTCATTCAAATCTGTAATCTTATTGTTTAAAGGAACGTAGATGACCGTCCATTCTTATCTGGCCAACGGGCGATAAATTTCTATCGATCAGTCAATATTTATTTATCTACTTTAAACATTTATTCCGATAAGGCATCGGAGGGTTACAATAATAATAAGCAGAGCCGAGGAATGCGCTACACAAATAATAATTCTCGTTGTTTATTACGTCATCATACTGCTATTTCATAAATTTAAATGCAATCTGACGCGACTTCGTGTCCATTTTTCGCTGTCATTCTGCACGGCAATAAGTGACTCGCAGGAAATGATTTGCAAAATATTGTATTCATTTTCCGAGATTTTATTTACACCCTCTCTAAAAAGTTTAAGTGTAAGAGAGCTTAAAATAATGAACTTTAAAATGGGAAAAACTTCATCAATTGACTAAGATGAATTAGATATTTGTGAAAAGTTTTCCTTTGTTCTTATTCCTGAATTCGAAACTAAAAATACAACCCGAATTCATCTTCCATTTCAAATTTCCAGTCTATTCGTTCAGGCGGTGTTTTGATAAATTACGAGGCCGAAAATCGCATTTTGTGCATGTACGAAATATTTGCTACATATCATTACTTGTAACTTATTCAGGAAAATGTCGACATTCGGCATGTCAACTAGTGGCGAATGTTGATTGAAACTATTTTTATTAATGCAACATTTCAATATACGATATAAATTAAAACAAGAGAACGATAAAGCAATAGCACGTGTAAATGAACTTAAAACGAACGGTAATATTCTAATTCAGACTATTGCGCTATACAAATGAAGTTCAATCAATCAGTCAATCTAATTTAGAAAATAAAATAATAACATTTGCCGATGTAAGTGAGAAATAATGATATTTACAAAATATTTCGTACGTCCACCAGGCGATATGTGTATGCTGACATTCGCCAGAGTAACATCTTACACAGGAACATGTTATATATATATATATATATATATATATATATATATATATATATATATATATATATATTGTTTACTCTTAGAGACAACAAGGCGATGATATGCCCAAACCAAACTCGTGAACTGAAACCAATCATAACCGGTATTTAATTAAGTAGGGTTATACACATATCTGACCTGTGGGAGACAGGAAGAGCACGCAGAAGAGCAGTAGAATGCAGATTTTCTTCACCATTTTTCCGCTGTTGGCAGACAACTAGTTATGGCGACTGTTCCGTAGCCCGGTTTTTAAGACTTATCTCAAGGGTTATCATCATCAGTTTCACAATAGATCTAACCTTTGGACTGATAGCCCGTTTACGCGTTAACCCCCGCATGCCACCATAACCCTCAATACTGTTCTTACTGTTAAGACCTCACAGCGACTTCGGCAAACAATGCGTATAGAAAATATGGAAACGGACACAGGAAACCCTTGATTGGCGCGGTTTTCAAAAATGAGCAACACATTTTTGATACCATTCCTTGAAATGCTTCTTTTTTAAAGCCGCAAATCTTTCTTTTATCATAAAAACAGTTTAAATCACCCCTTTATTTTTTTTAAAAATACCTATACCCTTCGATAAATACGATAAAACGATAAATCGATAAAAACGATTCGGCCAACCGGAAGTTGCCGAGGAACGTACAGAGGCCTTGTACCGGTCTTTATCTGGTAATGACTGGTCTGATTTATTTATTCCCCAACTCGTCAAAAACAATAATACTCTAATCCCGAGAAACATATTATCGAGAATTAAAGTTAAACCCATTTTGTTGAATATAATAGAACTATTGCCTAAATAATTAGTAACCTGTGTAAGTAACTTATTCTGAAATGGGTAATTATTCCAATAATAAATGTACAAGCATAAAACACCGCTTTTTAGGTGTGTATTGTTCAAAAACGAATTGATGCAATGAATTAGTGTAGGCGCAGGAAAAAAAAACCAATTTGTTCTATTTTCGTTTTGCACAGTAATAAGTTTTGAAGTACACCCCGAGCCTTTCCTACCGTTCAAACCCTTAAATGAATTTTCATTATTATTGTTGTTGGTCTTTAAATTGTTGTGTTTAGAGGAAAGAGTTTTATCGACCTAGTCGCGCCAGGGTATTCTTGAACGTGGGATGGAAAACGAATATTTAATTCGTGTTTACAGTGCGAGTTTTCGCGGCGATTCGCAACGTAAATTTTATGTTTCAATTTTACAGCTAGAGACAATGATTATAGGATAATAATATAACAACAAATATAAACGAAAATAATTTAGACTCAAGTGTAGCCAGTTATGAGGGATTGAAAAGGAATGCTGTTTTTAGCCGCAAAATCGGCCCAAAAATCGGTTTTACGCGCAAAATTGGCCAAAAATGCGGGTTTTAGGCCAAAATGCGCTTCTTAAAATGCGTCTAGAAACCTCATTTTCGGCCTAAAAACCGCATTTTTGGGCTGACTTTGCTTCCAAAAATGTGGTTTTGGGCTCACTTTGCGGCTAAAAACCGCATATATTGGCCGAATATTCGCTAATAACCGCATTTTTGCGCATAAAAACCGATTTTAAGGCCGATTTTGCGCCTAAACACCGCAATTTTGGGCCGATTTTTCGCCTGAATGCCGTTTCTATGACCAAAAATGTGGTTTTTAGACGCTAAATCGGACAAAAAATGCGGCTTTTAGGCACAAAATCGCCTCTGAAATGCGGTTTTTATAACCCACGATACGATTTTTAGGCGGAATATCAGCTCAAAAATACGGTTTTTAGGCCCAAAACTGCGGTTTTTAGACCCTAAAATACTACGTTTGGGCTAAAAAATGTGTTTTTTAGGCCCGAAAATGCAATATTTGGGCTACAAAATGCGGTTTTTAGGCCCTAAAATACTATATTTGGGCTAAAAAATGAGCTTTTTAGGCCCGAAAATGCAATATTTGGGCTAAAAAATGCGGTTTTTAGGCGAAAAATTGGCCCAAAAATGCAGTTTTCAGGCGCAAAATAGGCCCAAAATTGCGGTTTTATGGCACAAAATTTGCACAAAAAAGGGGATTTTAGACGCAAAATTAGCTCAAAAATGCCCTTTTTCGTTCAAAACTGTGGTTTTTAGGGGCAAAATCCGCTCAAAAATGCGGTTTTAGGTGCGGCTTTTTCTAGACCGAAAAATGTGGTTTTCAGACGCTAAATCGGACTAAATATGCGGCTTTTAGGCACAAAATCGCCTCTGAAATGCGGTTTTTATAACCCAAGATTCGATTTTTAGGCGGAATATCAGCTCAAAAATACGGTTTTTAGGCCCAAAAGAGCGGTTTTTAGACCCAAAAGTGCGGTTTTTAGACCCTAAAATACTATGTTTGGGCTAAAAAATGTGGTTTTTAGGCCCGAAAATGCAATATTGGGGCTACAAAATGCGGTTTCTAAACCGAAAAATGTGGTTTTGAGCTAAAAATCTTTTAGGCCTGAAAATGGGGCTAAAAATGCGGTTTTAGGCGAAAATTTTAAAAATGGTTTTTAGGCGCAAAATCGGCGCGGTTTTAGGCACAAAATTTGCACAAAAATGGGGATTTTAGACGCAAAATAGCTCAAATGCCCTTTTTTCAAAACTGTGGTTTTAGGGGCAAATCCGCCCATAAAATGCGGTTTCTAACCGAAAATCAGACGCTAAATCGGACTAAATGTGCGGCTTTTAGGCAAAAAATCGCCTCTGAAATGCGGTTTTTATAACCCAAGATTCGATTTTTAGGCGGAATATCAGCTCAAAAATACGGTTTTTAGGCCCAAAAGAGCGGTTTTAGACGTGCCCGAAAAATACTATGTTTGGGCTAAAAAAAATGTGGTTTTAAGCCGAAAATACTATGTGGGGCAACAAAAATGGGCTAAGAAATGTGGTTTTGAGACGCTAAATCGGACTAAAAATGCGGCTTTTAGGCACAAAATCGCCTCTGAAATGCGGTTTTTATAACCCAAGATTCGATTTTTAGGGTGAATATCAGCTCAAAAATACGGTTTTAGGCACAAAAGTGCGGTTTTTAGGCCCGCAATAGTAAAATACTATATTTTGGCTAAAAAATGTGGTTTTTAGGCCCGAAAATGCAATATTTGGGCTACAAAATGCGGTTTTTAGGCCCTAAAATACTATATTTGGGCTAAAAAATGAGCTTTTTAGGCCCGAAAATGCAATATTTGGGCTAAAATGCGGTTTTTAGGTGCACAATTGGCCCAAAAATGCAGTTTTCAGGCGCAAAATCGGCCCAAAATTGCGGTTTTATGGCATAAAATTTGCACAAAAAAGGGGATTTTAGACGCAAAATTAGCTCAAAAATGCCCTTTTTCGTTCAAAACTGTGGTTTTTAGGGGCAAAATCCGCTCAAAAATGCGGTTTTTAGGTGCACAATTGGCTAAAAAATGCGGTTTCTAGACCGAAAAATGTGCTTTTCAGACGCTAAATCGGACTAAAAATGCGGCTTTTAGGCACAAAATCGCCTCTGAAATGCGGTTTTTATAACCCAAGATTCGATTTTTAGGCGGAATATCTGCTCAAAAATACGGTTTTTAGGCCCAAAAGTGCGGTTTTTAGGCGCAATAGTAGCTAAAAATTTTAAGCCCTAAAATACTATTTTTGGGCTAAGAAATGTGGTTTTCAGACGCTAAATTGGACAAAAAATGCGGCTTTTAGGCACAAAATCGCCTCTGAAATGCGGTTTTTATAACCCAAGATTCGATTTTTAGGCGGAATATCAGCTCAAAAATACGGTTTTTAGGCCAAAAGTGCGGTTTTTAGACCCTAAAATACTATATTTGGGCTAAAAAATGAGCTTTTTAGGCCCGAAAATGCAATATTTGGGCTAAAAAATGCGGTTTTAGGCGAAAAATTGGCCCTAAAATCCAGTTTTCAGGCGCAAAATCAGCCCAAAATTGCGGTTTTTAGGCACAAAATTTGCCCAAAAATGGGGATTTTAGACCCAAAATCAGCTCAAAAATGCCCTTTTCGTCCAAAACTGTGGTTTTTAGGGGCAAAATCCGCCCAAAAATGCGGTTTTTAGGTGCACAATTGGCTAAAAAATGCGGTTTCTAGACCGAAAAATGTGGTTTTCAGACGCTAAATTGGACCAAAAATGCGGCTTTTAGGCCCAAAATCGCCTCTGAAATGCGGTTTTTATAACCCAAGATTCGATTTTTAGGCGGAATATCAGCTCAAAAATACGGTTTTTAGGCCCAAAAGTGCGGTTTTTAGGCCCTAAAAACCCTACCCTGTAGCCGGTTTGGGCTACAAAATGCGGTTTTTAGGGGCAAAATCCGCCCAAAAAAGCAGTGTTCAGGCGCAAAATTAGCCCAAAAATGGGGATTTTAGACCCAAAATCAGCTCAAAAATGCCCTTTTTGGTCGAAAACTGGGGTTTTTAGGTGCAAAATTGGCTAAAAAACGCGGCTTCTGGGCCCAAAAATCTGGTATTTAGACGCTAAATCGGACCAAAAATGGGGTTTTTAGGCGCAAAATCCGCCCAACAATGGGGTTTTTAGGCGCAAAATCCGCTCAACAATGGGGTTTTTAGGCGCAAAAATGGGGTTCTTAGGGGCAAAATTAACCCAAAACGGGTTTTAGGCGACAAATTTTCGATTGTGGGTCCAAAATGGGATCGATCGGGCGAAAATTTTCAAACTAAATTTTGATTTTCAACCCGTTGGCAAGTGTAACTTACTTTGGTACACTTGTGGGTGGAATATGGGATCGATAGGCGAAAATTTTCGAAAAACCTAAATTTTCGATTTTCAACCCGCCGTTCAAGGGGCAAGTGTAACTTACTTTGGTACACTTGTGGGTGGAATATGGGATCGATCGGCGAAAATTTCGAAAACCTAAATTTTCGATTTTCAACCCGCCGTTCAAGGGGCAAGTGTAACTTACTTTGGTACACTTGTGGGTGGAATATGGATTGATTGGCGAAAATTTTCGAAAAACCTAAATTTTCGATTTTCAACCCGCCGTTCAAGGGGCAAGTGTAACTTACTTTGGTACACTTGTGGGTGGAATATGGGATCGATCGGCGAAAATTTTCGAAAAACCTAAATTTTCGATTTTCAACCCGCCGTTCAAGGGCAAGTGTAACTTACTTTGGTACACTTGTGGGTGGAATATGGGATCGATCGGCGAAAATTTTCGAAAACCTAAATTTTCGATTTTCAACCCGCCGTTCAAGGGCAAGTGTAACTTACTTTGGTACACTTGTGGGTGGAATATGGGATCGATCGGCGAAAATTTTCGAAAAACCTAAATTTTCGATTTTCAACCCGCCGTTCAAGGGGCAAGTGTAACTTACTTTGGTACACTTGTGGGTGGAATATGGGATCGATCGGCGAAAATTTTCGAAAAACCTAAATTTTCGATTTTCAACCCGCCGTTCAAGGGGCAAGTGTAACTTACTTTGGTACACTTGTGGGTGGAATATGGGATCGATCGGCGAAAATTTTCGAAAAACCTAAATTTTCGATTTTCAACCCGCCGTTCAAGGGGCAAGTGTAACTTACTTTGGTACACTTGTGGGTGGAATATGGGATCGATCGGCGAAAATTTTCGAAAAACCTAAATTTTCGATTTTCAACCCGCCGTTCAAGGGCAAGTGTAACTTACTTTGGTACACTTGTGGGTGGAATATGGGATCGATCGGCGAAAATTTTCGAAAAACCTAAATTTTCGATTTTCAACCCGCCGTTCAAGGGGCAAGTGTAACTTACTTTGGTACACTTGTGGGTGGAATATGGGATCGATCGGCGAAAATTTTCGAAAAACCTAAATTTTCGATTTTCAACCCGCCGTTCAAGGGGCAAGTGTAACTTACTTTGGTACACTTGTGGGTGGAATATGGGATCGATCGGCGAAAATTTTCGAAAAACCTAAATTTTCGATTTTCAACCCGCCGTTCAAGGGCAAGTGTAACTTACTTTGGTACACTTGTGGGTGGAATATGGGATCGATCGGCGAAAATTTTCGAAAAACCTAAATTTTCGATTTTCAACCCGCCGTTCAAGGGGCAAGTGTAACTTACTTTGGTACACTTGTGGGTGGAATATGGGATCGATCGGCGAAAATTTTCGAAAAACCTAAATTTTCGATTTTCAACCCGCCGTTCAAGGGGCAAGTGTAACTTACTTTGGTACACTTGTGGGTGGAATATGGGATCGATCGGCGAAAATTTTCGAAAAACCTAAATTTTCGATTTTCAACCCGCCGTTCAAGGGGCAAGTGTAACTTACTTTGGTACACTTGTGGGTGGAATATGGATCGATCGGCGAAAATTTTCGAAAAACCTAAATTTTCGATTTTCAACCCGCCGTTCAAGGGGCAAGTGTAACTTACTTTGGTACACTTGTGGGTGGAATATGGGATCGATCGGCGAAAATTTTCGAAAAACCTAAATTTTCGATTTTCAACCCGCCGTTCAAGGGGCAAGTGTAACTTACTTTGGTACACTTGTGGGTGGAATATGGGATCGATCGGCGAAAATTTTCGAAAAACCTAAATTTTCGATTTTCAACCCGCCGTTCAAGGGCAAGTGTAACTTACTTTGGTACACTTGTGGGTGGAATATGGGATCGATCGGCGAAAATTTTCGAAAACCTAAATTTTCAATTTCTCAAACCCGCCGTTCAAGGGGCAAGTGTAACTTACTTTGGTACACTTGTGGGTGGAATATGGGATCGATCGGCGAAAATTTTCGAAAAACCTAAATTTTCGATTTTCAACCCGCCGTTCAAGGGGCAAGTGTAACTTACTTTGGTACACTTGTGGGTGGAATATGGGATCGATCGGCGAAAATTTTCGAAATACCGAATTTTTTACCGATTTTTCGTCAAAAAACCCCATTTTTGGGCCTAACCACCGTATTTTTAGGCAGATTTTAGGTCAAAAAACCCCATTTTTGAGCCTAAAAATCGCATTTTTGGCAGATTTTTCGTAAAAAATCCCTATTTTAGTGCCTAAAAACCGCATTTTCGGGCCGATTTATCGTCAAAAAACGCATTTTCTGGGCCGTTTTTCGTGAAAAACCCCCTTTTTAGGCCTAAAAATCGCATTTTTGGCAGATTTTTCGTCAAAATCCCTATTTTTGTGCCTAAAAACCGCATTTTCGGGCCGATTTCTCGTCAAAAAACACAATTTTTTGGCCGATTGTCGTGAAAACCCCTTTTTTAGGCCTAAAAACCGCTATTTTTACACGATTTTACGTCCAAAACTCCATTATTCGGCCAAAAAACAGCATTTTCGGGCCCATTTCTCGTCAAAAAACCCAATCTTTAGGCCTAATAACCCCATTTTAGGCCAATTTTTCGTCATAAATCCCAATTTTTGGCCAATTTTTCGTCATAAATCCCCATTTTTGGCCAATTTTTCGTCATAAATCCCCATTTTTGAGGCTAAAAACCGTATTTTAAGGCAGATTTTAGGTCAAAAAACCTCATTTTTGAGCCTAAAAACCGCATTTTCTGGGCCATTTTTCGTGAAAAAACCGCTTTTTTAGGCCTAAAAATCGCATTTTTGGCAGATTTTTCGTAAAAAATCCTTATTTTTGTGCCTAAAAACCGCATTTTCGGGCCGATTTCTCGACAAAAAATGCAATTTTTGGGCCTAATAACCGTATTTTTTGGCCGATTTTTCGTCAAAAATCCCTATTTTTGTGCCTAAAAACCGCATTTTCGGGCCGATTTATCGTCAAAAAACGCAATTTCTGGGCCTATAAATCGCATTTTTCGGCCGATTTATTGTCAAAAACCCCATTTTTCTGCCTAAAAACCGCATTTTCGGGCCGATTTTTCGTCAATAAACCCCATTTCTGGGCCTAATAACCTTAATTTTAGGCCCATTCTTCGTCAAAAATCCTTATTTTTGTGCCTAAAAACCGCATTTTCGGGCCGATTTATCGTCAAAAAACGCAATTTTTGGGCCGATTTATTGTCAAAAACCCCATTTTTCTGCCTAAAAACCGCATTTTTGGGCCAATTAGACGGCAAAAACACCATTTTTCTGCCTAAAAATCGAATTTTCGGGCCGATTTCACGTCAAAAAACCCCATTTTTGGGCCTAAAATCAGTATTTCTGGGCCAATTTTACGTCAATAAACCCCATTTCTGGCCTATAAATCGCATTTTCGGGCCGATTTCTCGTCAAAAAACACAATTTTACGGCCGATTTTCGTGAAAACCCCTTTTTTAGGCCTAAAAACCGCATTTTTTACACGATTTTACGTCCAAAACTCCATTGTTCGGCCAAAAAACAGCATTTTCGGGCCCATTTCCGGCCAAAAATTGCAATTTTTCGTCATAAATCCCCATTTTTGACGCTAAAAACCGTATTTTAAGGCAGATTTTAGGTCAAAAAACCTCATTTTTGAGCCTAAAAACCGCATTTTCTGGCCCGTTTTTCGTGAAAAAACCGCTTTTTTAGGCCTAAAAATCGCATTTTTGGCAGATTTTTCGTAAAAAAACCTAATTTTTGTGCCTAAAAACCGCATTTTCGGGCCGATTTCTCGTCAAAAATTGCAATTTTTGGGCCTAATAACCGTATTTTTGGCCGATTTTTCGTCAAAAAAACCCATGTTTGGGCCTAAAAACCAATTTTGAGCCGATTTTTCGCCAATAAACCCCATTTCTGGGCCTATAAATCGCATATTTGGGCCGATTTGTGGGTTCTTTGGAGCCAAAAATGGAGTTTTTTTATGGTTTAGGGCCAGAAATATGGTTTTTAGGCCCAAAAATGGTGTTTTTTGACGAAAAATCGGCCCAAAAATGCGATTTATAGGCCAAGAAATGGGGTTTATTGACGAAAAATCGGCTCAAAAATGAGATTTATTCGCCCAAAAATGGGGATTTTTGACGAAAAATGCCGTTTTTAGGTGCAAAAATGGGTTTTTTTTTATTAAGTGTGGATTAAGTGCCGATTTAGTGTTGATTAAGTGAGGATTAAGTGGGGAATAAGTTATGATTAAGTGTATTTAAGTAAGAATTAAATGTGAATTAAAGGGGATTGAGTGTGGATTAATTGGGAATTATGTGACGATTAAGTAAGGATTAAGTACGGATTAAGTGTAAGGTGAAGGCAGTAAGGTGAATTAGAACAGCATTTTTGTGCCGATTTTCCGCCCATAACCTCATTTTTTGGTTTCCGGCAGCTTGCTATCTTTAGTTGCGGTGTTAGTCACTTTTGGTACTTTGGATGCCTCACTGCATTGTCAGTTGTATTAGTACAAGTCAAACCTATCTGGTATTGTATGTTTATGGTCATAAAATTTTTCATTTTGTTCCAAAATGTATTACAAAACTTTATTTTTAGTAATCTAGTTAATCTTTGCGAGTGCACTGAACGAACTTTAGTTATGTACATTTCCGTAGAACACTCAGGCGGTGCTATTTATCGGTACAAGTGCACCCAATGAACTTTAGTTAAGTACATTTCCGCACAACACTCAGGGGGCGTTAGTTTATCTGTACAAGTGCACCCAACGAACTTTAGTTTAGTACATTTCCGCACAACACTCAGGGGGCGCTAGTTTATCGGTACAAGGGCACCTAACGAACTTTAGTTAAGTACATTTCCGCACAACACTCAGGGGGCGTTAGTTTATCGGTACAAGTGCACCCAACGAACTTTAGTTTCTGGATAGAATAAAATCTTCCGGAACACAGTTTAAAAATATTGGGAAATGGAAGATACTACAAGATCTATTGCTAATAGATATAATGTACATTTAACCCTTTTTATTCATTCTGACTAGAATTCCGTAGGTGCTCCCCTCGCAATCAACTCGATATTACTATTTTTGTTTAATTTTCTACCGTAACATTTAAAATTAGAAAATTTAAACTTTTGAAATCCTATCGTGCAATGTATTCTATTTTTTACGGGTTTTAATTAAAAAATGTTTTTGTCGTCTCCATCCTGCCAGTTTTATGAATGTACGGCCCCGTATTTGGTTGTTTACAGTTTTTTTCTTTTGAGTTTTAGAGTCGACCAGAATTTCGCCACTCGAACAATAAATAAAGCGGAACATCGCTCAAGATTTTTTCAACCTGATAGCTGTTTTATGAGAGCGTTCGTTTCCATTACTCGTTCGGGCGTATTGGGGGGGGGGGGAAGTTCCAGGTTTCGAACACATTGAAACAGAATCCTCGAGTTTTTTTCTTAAATAATTTTATTCAAATAAATAATTAAAAAATATAATTAAAAAGGGCATTATTTGTATTTGGGGTTTCTTTATGTTAAAAATAACCCGTAAAATATGGTAGTACGGTAATGGGCATTTAACGATTGAATGGGGATTCAAGGGGGCGGTAAGAGATCCTCAACGATGTCCGGCAAAGTTTGTGCTGCCTCAGGATCACTGGGGCCGGCGGTCGGTTCAAACTCCATACTTCCCGACGCTCCCTCGGGTTTAGCATCGCGACCGCTTCCAGCTTCGGTGACGGACATCGATGTTAGTTTATCGGCTAGTTCGGACAGAGCTTGAAATTCAGGCTCGTACCCGTGACGCCTCCGCCTACTCGTCGAGAACCTACTCCTCCTGCCAACGTACGGCGGTTCTTTCTGCTGTGGCTTCTTTTGATCACTCATTTCTGCAAAGGATAACCGACCGTTTACTCTGACTCTGAGCTCTCCGTTTCGAGGGCATCGCCGGTTTAGAGCTATAGACTTAGCGGGGTACTTACTTATGTCGGCCACCGTACTCGGTTTTTTTATTGGCCGCGACCGGATGCCACCGACGCTAGTGAGAAGCCGAAACCGATCTAGCGCAGGCTCAAATCGGTGCGTGTATTTGTTTTTTTAGTTTGGTACATTCTGTTTCTAATTAGTGCGACTGCCACCTTCCGGGTATGACCCTTCTCGGGGACATTAACCCTGAGCTGTGTACCGGTAATGCCTTAATACCTCTGTGTATGGTGTGTGTGTGTTATTTAGTGTTATACGTTGGCATGTAATTGTTCTGTATGCGGGGGGCCCAGTTCTTGTGTGATGGGACGCCGATACACCAGTGCACCTCGGGAGTCTTTTGCAGGGGTCGGCAGGTGAGGATAAAAACGAAATTATCGGGAAGAGTCGTTATTTTGGCCACTATTGTGGAGGAAATTGCCGGAGGGGATTTGGAACGAAGGAACGAGTCTTACTGAGAGGATAATCGAGGACTTTAAAATCATTCCGGGTTTAGTATAATCGTTAGCGAAGTTTATGTTTTGATCGATCTCACTCGCAATCAGTCTCGGCTTCTCCCCATCGAAGATGACACCGCTTTGGCATACTTGCACCTAAGTATTATAATGACGTACTGATTACTTATGCGAGTCGGCTGCCGATGAAGCACACTACCACCACTTTACACTATTATTGTTTTAAAATGTTATAAATTGTCTAGTATTCCGTTAAGGGGGACATATCGGCTATATGTCTTTCTATTTTAAGTTTCGCCTGGTCGGACTTGTCTTAAGTGTGCTTAATTCTAATGACTGTTCTCTAACGGATTGAATTCGATATGATATCGGTACTGAGTACCGAAGCAAAAACCTTTCACTCGCACAAAATAAACTGAAATCGTAATCACAATGAAATGTCTTTACCTTTTGTTCCTCTAACTATATTACAATAAGCATTATTAACTTTTAACACAAGAAAGAAACACAATTGAACATGAGCAAGAAAGCGTTATTTAAATATCGACATAAAGGTCGATGGTGGTTCATGACTGGAGTATTTTTTAATTCTTTTGGTTACTTTTGAAAGTTTATGGACGAGCGAATCATATTTTGTCTTAATGTTCTTTGTGGCGTTATTCTGAGTTCCCTTTACGTAATCTAATTGAACTATGGGGTTCTACTAAGAATTCCAACATCCAGAGATTCCAATCGAAAGTACTCTGAACCATCCTTAATGCTCCTTGGTATGTTTCTAACCACACAATTCATCATGACCTCAACATGCCAACAGTCACAAACTCCCGGTTCCTCAAGTTCTATTTCCGACTTACCCCTCATCATGATCTGCCCGTTCAGTCACTTTCCTCTATTACCAGCTTAAACGTCACTGTTCTAGAGATCTACTTGCTGTAGCCGAGATTTGTTAGCCATGAAATTCGAGTCAAAAAGTGTCACCATTGGATAGCTTCTTTTATCAAGTTACAAATAAATATACCAAAATTGTACTTATAAATTGATTGTACAAAATAAAAGGACAAAAAATCTATTAATCTATCCATATCTATTAAATTGGTTAGAAAATAAGGTAGGATTCGATTCAGAATCGTTAATTTTTTGTATTAGTAAATCGAAATATAAAAATATTTCACTAACAACCTGATACCATTATTGAAAAGTTGGGGGATCCTGGATACCATGCATACATACAATTACTCATTTAGGTACACGGCTATAGCAATATGCTTAGGATATTTTTCAGTTTTTAAGCATAGTCATTTATCAATGAAGGTTTTGACTAGAACGGGCTCAGTTGATATTTATTGTAACTGGACAACGAACTCTATTCGAATGGTTTCCGCTTCCGTTGTTTGCTCCTTGTGATTCCAACTATTGCTCCGGGAACAAAAGGACCAAGCATCAGATGACACCAATGTAAATCAACAAATTCTTTCGGTGAAAACTAACTGAAACAAAACTCAAACTGAAAACATTCAAACTCCTTTAAATATTCAAATCGTTTCTTAAACATGAAATTAAATAATCTTTTCACACTGATGGTATTGAATGATCCCAGAAATAAATCTATTCATAAATTCGATAGTTGAAAACTCGCATAAAAAAGTAACATGGTTTGAACGAAAATGGTAAATAATGCTGAGCAATAAGAACTTTACTAAGTTACAAGTTAAAAACCAAAATAGGTTATTCTAAAATACATACTCCGAAAATCAGACATTAAATTAAAACGGAATAACTTAGAAAGAATTTGGCAGTGCTAATACTAAATGAGTTAGTGATAATTCAAGTGCCAATACTGTTAACTAGACTTTTAAAAACTAATAAATAAATTTACCATTATACCACCTTACATAGGTAAATCACTTATGTTTCTTGCAAATTGACTTAAAACATTTCAAAATTATCAAATCATGTATGAATCCAATGCTGACTTGAAAGTCAACAATTTGTTTCAAGGAACATACATTAAATCAATATAAAAAATATAACAACACTTATAGTGAATAAGTATATTAGTTTGAACGATGTGGATAATAAATTCATATTCATTTTGTTTTATTTAATTGATTTAAATTATACTTTAATTTATAAATTTATTTTACAAATGACAAATATGAATGCTCTTTATTTAATATTAATAATTTAATTTAGTGCAAAATAAAACGAAGAAACTCATATGGTAGGAGCAGTACTAGAACTGCCAACTACATCTTCAAACAATTAATAAATAGTTTTCCTAGTTTTATATAAGTAAATTTAATTGTCTTTTTACTAAAATGATCAATTAGCAGTACATATGGGTAGAAAGATTTGTTTTAATAAGTCATAAGCTGTATTTAATAATATTCATACTCTGAAATGTGAATTCATGAACTTAAAAAAAATAAACTTAGGAAAATATTTATTAAAATATTTTAAGTGGAGTTAAATTTTAAGTTCATGAATTCTAAATATAAAACAACACTTAAAACATTTCTCAAGTTAATTTTTTAAAGTTTTGAATTCACACTTCATAGTATGAATATAATTAAATACATCTTATGCAAATGAATAACTACTGACTATTTAATCAATTCAGCAAATATGCTATACTTTGGTTAAATAAGCTTAGAGATTTTCATAATATAATGATATATAAATATATATACACACACACACACACACACACACACACACACATATATATATATATATATATATATATATATATATATATATATACAATTGCACAAATAAGTATTAAGTTAAACTGTTGAAATGTAAGTAAATGCCAATGAGTGAGTTACAACTAAATAATTAAGTTATAAACCAGAATTTAGTATATTTGCTGATTTATTTAAATTGGCAGTTTAAATTCTTTTGGAACTGTAAAGTAATCATAAATTTTTTTTGTTAAAACCTTCTAATCATATTAAAAAATCAGTAAGTTAAATTGTTGAAACGAATGTGAATGCAGTTACCACCATATTATGAACATTTTCAATAGTTTATTTAACATGAGTATGGTATGTTAAATTAAAATATTTGTTGATTTTTTAAATGGTCAGTATTTACATAAGCTGTATTTAATATGAAGCTGTATTCATATTATGAAGTGTATTATATTTGGAATTCATGAATTTAAAACAATTAACTAGAAAAAATATTAATTAAAAGATGTTAAAGTGAACTAAATGTAATTTTCACTGAAAAATGAATTCTCTTTTATTTGTGGTTTATCTTACTTATATAATTACAGATGATAATACTTGGCAGTAAATAGCAATAATTTCTAAAGGAATTATATCATTTTATTTAAAGAAATCATTGAAATCATAAATTTTATTTGTCAAGTATTGGACAATATTATTATGCCATAAAAATGAGCAAATTTGAATATTATTTAGAAAAAAGAATATGTTTGTTATTTTGGTTATTATTTAAAATAGTTTTTTAAATGAATACTTCAAACTTAACAATATTATTAATTTAACATAAGTAAAACATATTCAGTAATTTATTGATTATTTACTTAGTGTTTAATAATTTATTTAAACTGTATTAAATTAATTTTATATTGAACACCTTTTATAGATGGAATTAAAGACACTTAAAAAATTATCAAGGATTAAAAAGTTTCCTCTGACTTTAAATGTAATATTTGTTGATAAAATGAATTTCGCTGTTTCCCTCAGTTGTGGCACTAATATTAATATAAATAAAATAGTATGACATTCAACTGGAGAAATAACTTTGAAATTAATGTCCAGGAGAAATTACAAAGTGATGATTTACAGATATCAATAAAACAATTTATATTTGTCAAATATTGGTCTATGCATTAGTGACACTTGGTATGTATGTCACAAAATCAACAGTAAAAGGTAGTATAAAATTGGAATTACGCATATAATGCAATTTGAAATTAGTAATTTCAAGTAGAAGTTAGAGAAAAATAGGCTGTCACATACTTAGTTTAAAACAAGAAATATTTTCAAAATAATTGTTGTCTTTTTTACTTTATTCCAAACTAAACAAAATAAAAGACACTGACATGCTAAGAACAAAGCTGATACTATCTACTATATCTGCTAACAATTAATAAAACACTTTCTCTCTTAAATATATAAAAACATGTAAGCAAACATAAATATATTTCTTGCAAATGAATTAATTGACAGCTCACATCAATATTTAAAAAAAAAATAATTCTAACATATTTAAACAATATATACATGAATGATTTCAGGGCAATGTGGGAAATAAAATGAAAATGTTAGTTTTATTTTTTATCACCAGATTCTGACGAATAAATAAATATGGCTATTCAGATATCTGGAATTATTCTAAGAAAGCCAGTAATATTTAAAATGATTTAATAGCACAAATTAATAATATAGAGTAAATGGGAAGAAAATTTGTGGCAGCAATAGAGAAAAATATTTTGTAATATTCCTTTTTTAATATTTTACCTGTTATTTAATTATTGCAAATTCAATTCAAGATTATTTGATTAAATATAGAAAAGATTACATATAGGAAGTAAGACTAATCATTTGAAATTATAAAAACATCAATTTTATTGATAACTAAAAAACTAATTCTATGTATTCCATGAATGAGTAATATGAATTTTTTTAGATAAGTACAATTATTAATTTAAATTTAAATGAATTAGAAATCATGAAAACCAAGATAATGTAAATACATAACATTATTCCAATGGATAACATCCATGAGGATTTGGGATATTCCCCTTCCCTACTCAATCCTAATCCCACACCTGGAATATAGTGAGGTAGTACCTCAAGCTACTACCTTGTATGTTACAATGTTGTGGCTCCCTCTGTAGCCAACCTGCTTAAGTATCTCACTGTATTATCAATGGAAAACTACTGACAACAAATAGCCACTGTCACAAGTCTTGCTGGTTGAAATTGAGACAGATTTATAAAATGATTTAATTAACTGCTCATGCCAACATTAAAACATACACATACAGCTTGCAATTAATCCCAAAAAACCCTTTGCACTGTTTAATGTTTTAAATTAGTTTGTAAAGAAATAATAAAATATATGCTTACATATGTATATAGTTATATTTTGTAATAAAATATTTTTAAGTAGTGCATAGGACTAATATTCATGTATAATTATCCAGTTTGAAGTTATAGAAACAATATTGACTATAGCAAAATTTAAATCTTCCACAATTATGCCTTTGAATGATATTTGCCTGAGGGAAAATATATATTCTTTTTTCAAAGATCTCACAAATACATTCAAATCCACAAAAACACTGATGAAATGAAACAAGGAATTTAAGACAATGTTTTGGTAGTTCTTGTTTCCCTGAAAAACATTTCCATTCCTAATATTGCCAAATATAATGCTCTTTTACTAATTTACACTCATTTCTATCCAATTATGTATTTAAAGTATGACACTAACTTTAACAATATTAGTTTAACTCACTACAGTACCTTTGTGACCCACTGCTTGTCTGACGTTTGTGCCTGTGGATGACAGTAGGGTTTACCATTGAAATATTGAATATTTATGTTCTATTTGACTGATGAGGGCAGGGGAGATGATATGGATACATCAAATAATAACAAACATATAAAATTGCTATGCATATTTTGTCATTATGATTAGTGATTTCATTCTCATTCAGAGACCATGAATCATTTGAAAATAAGTAAAGTTATTCCTGTGGTTTTTACCTACTGGTAATCTAAATGTATAATTAAAAGTGTAATAGTTGTATGGTTAACAAACAATTATGAAAGTTGTGGATTAAATAAAATATTATTAGAGGAGGGCTTTCAAACAGGCATATTTCATGGATCCCGTCTTGTATTGTGTTAAAGGGCAGGATAACTGTTCTTTAATTTCATGCATTAGATTTGTTGTTACTTCTATAGTACCCTAGTAAATATTTCATTGTTATTGTCAAGGAACTGGGAAAATGTACTTTTACAGTTCTGACTCTAATAATACGTTAGGAAACTTACGAAGGAGGCAGTAAGAACTATAAAAGATGTATTCTTCTGCCAGCAACAGGTAAACTTTAAGACTGATTCTTTATAAGGAATAAAAAAAATATTTATTTCTAAATTATTGTGATTGTAAATGAATGTTCAATTTGACATTCTTATGACAATATGTTCAAGAAACAAAGGAAAAACAATTCATGAACAACACTGGTCCTTGGTGGTATCAGCCTTAACAAACAAAAGTTAAACTTGCCAACATACCAGAGACTACTCTTCAGGTAGGTTAGGGTAGGTTACATAAGGTTAAGGAATATTTTCATTTATTAGGTGCAAAATTTTTGGTAGAATAGTGTATGGAGATTATTAGGCATAAGTCAAGAGTAAAAAATGTATTTACATACCTCATTTGATTTATCGGTAATATTCAGGTTTACGACTTACATAATGTTGTTAATGCAATCCTAAATATAAAAATTGAAACAGTTCCAATTGAAATTGAAATTGTTTTTGTTTCCAAAATTCCTACAGTAAATTAAAAAACATTTAGGACAAATATTTGCTATACATAACACTAGTAAGGCATACCAACTATATTAGGGAAAAATTTAAATAGACCTAAATTATTATTTTTAATTCATTAAAACATTTTAGTATGAACAGTACAACACAAAATAACTATATAGTAAATGTAGTTGTGTAATGAACTAAGTAAAGAAAAACAGTTGTTTTGTATTGTCAGAAAAATAGACAATAAGAGGAAAATAGTTTGATACATAATGAATTGTTTTGGAACAATTAATGTAATCATAATTTTATTTGTTACAATCTTTAGTAATGTATTAAAAAATCAGCAAGTTAAACAGTTGAAAAGAAAGTGAATGCAGACACCACAATATAATGAAAATGTCAATAGTTTAAAATGAGTAAGGCATGTTAAAATACATGTCAATTTTTTAAATAGTCAGTAGAAAATCATTTACACAAGCTGTATTTAATAATATTCATATTCTGAAATGTTTTCTATTTTGAATTCATGAATTTAAAACAATTAACTAGAAAAAATATTAATTAAAAGATATTAAAGTGAACTAAATGTAATTTTCACTGAAAAATGAATACTCTTTTATTTGTGGTTTATCATACTTATATAATTACAGATGATAATACTTGACAGTAAATAGCAATAATTTCTAAAGGAATTATATCATTTTATTTAAAGAAATCATAAATTTTATTTGTCAAGTATTGAACAATATTATTATGCCATAAAAATGAGCAAATTTGAATATTATTTAGAAAAAAGAATATGTTTGTTATTTTGGTTATTATTTAAAATAGTATTTTATAATTAATAATGCCAATTTAACAATATTATTAATTTAACATAAGTAATTTATTGATTATTTACATAGTATTTAATACTACATGAACTACATCAAATTAATTTCATATTGAAAACTTATATTTATTGTATGGTAATATTTATTGATGAAATGAATTGTGCTGTTTCTTTAAGTTTTGGTACTAATGTTATAAATATATAAATAAATAAAGAAAATAATTTGAAATTAAATATCTAAGAGAATAATATAAATTTATGATTTACAGATATCAATCAAATATATTAATATTTGTCTATGCATTAAGAACACAGGGTAATTATTATTCCTATTTATTTAGTAATAAATAATTTTGTTGAGCTGTTTATAGTAAATTTCATACTGTGAAATTTACACAACTGAAATTTGCGAATTTAAAACAATTAAATTCAGAAATTTGTCTTAACTTGATTCCCATACTTTATAATTAGATATAATATTATTGTAATCAGCAATATTTTCTGAATAACCTGTGTAATTTTATTATTTAATGAAATTAATTAAATATATTTATATTTGTCAAGTACTGATGAAAGCATTAGGTACATTTCCTTAATAATATGTGCACGATTTGTTTACTTTAATGATAGTTTCAAACAAAGAGAATTTTTGTTATTTTAGTTATTATCACAGTAAATTTAATAATTATTTTTGTAATTAATGTTACTTTGTTATATAAGAAGAGCAGAATAATAGAATAGTGTTAAGTCCCATGGGAAAATAATCTTGGGGCAGTATGTTTTTCACAGGCTAATTAAGTGTTGTCTACTGCTAGACAATAGGCCTATTGTTCTCATTCAATACTTGATATTTCAGCAGTAGCATATTTGTCATCTCAGTGGCTTTCATCAAACTTAAGAATAAAACAAGAATTGTTAGAACAAATAGTTGGTTTGGAATTCAAATAAATTCTTTAATCTTTGACTTGTGACAAACATAATAATAAGTTAATGTGATTCTAACTGTTTTTCTAATCAAGAAAACCCCCCAGGTTTTGTTAATCTAAAACAAGGGACTCCTAAATTATATTTCAGTTATTGTTATCAATAAATCAAGAGTTTTTATATTTACTAGCATTTAAAATGAATAGATTAAGATTACTGTTTTGAATATGATGTAAATTTTTTGTAAAGAGTTTTGTAAAGTTAATTTTTATACTGGGTTATGCTGAAAATGGAACTCCATGTGTAATTCGAACGTTTGAACAAAAGCAGCAAATTATGAATCATTTAGGGTAATTATGTACGCTGTACATATAAACAGGTCTGTAATGTTTGAAATAAATAATATAATAAAAATATATTTCCAGAAAAGTAACTGCTTTGAAATTCTTGGACAAAAAAGGGGAAATTATGAATAATTAAGGGCAATCATGTGAGGAATAGAAAATGATCAATTTATAATTGAAATAATTTAGAAATTAAAGAAAATATTTACCGTCATAAAATTGATGTACAATTTATGGCCAACATAATTAGGTTTATTTTAAAATAACTGAAAATATTCAAAAATTTATTTTAAAAATTATCAAACTACATATGAATATGAACTCAATTTCGGAAATAAGTTTAAAAAAACTCAAACTGATAATATTCCATAACTTTTAACATTGAATTATTTTGGACAATTTGGGAAATAAATTGGAACAACAGTTCAAGACTGCATAAAAATGGAACTTGATGTATAAAAGGGGAAAATTACAAATAACTCTGAGTAATTATTCGACCAATATGAGCATTCATAAGCAACAATTTGAATATTTAAAGGAGTTTGGGGTTGGTTTCTTTAATAAGCATTCATTTGAGTGATATATCATTAATGTCTTATGCTCAGTAATACTCCAATAGTTCATTTGTAACTATTATTTGCAGAATATAAATATTATGGAAAAATGTGCAATAGAGAATTCATGAATCATATAACATGCCAAGTAAGTTCATTAATTTGTTAAGTCCCACATTCAGTAGTAAGAACCAGCTTAAAAATAGAACGCATGTAAATGCAATGGTTTGAACCAAAAGGGCATGTTATAAATCAATCATTCTGGACAAATATATAAATAATTTAGATGTTATGAAAAAATAGGAATACATACTTCAAAGGTCCTTCAATTTGTTTGGATAATTCCCGGGCAAATAACTTAAATTAAATGATTTAATCTTTCTTATCTCGTTCTGTTATTTATGGTTCTTGTGCGGAACATTATATTTGGCATTATTAGCGCTAGGAATATACTCCGCAAATCATTGGAATGTATGTAAGCCGCTATTCACTTAATTATACATTTAGATTACTAGTAGTTAAACACCGCTGTAATCGTGTTACATCAAATAATTCATCGTTTCTGATCGAGAACGATTGTCGTGCCTATTGTTACACGACCATAGGCATTTTACGTTAAAATTATTATGTTTCAAGGGTGAACTCACAGACACAAACAGCGTCCGGTTTAACATCGAAATCTCGTAATTATTTATCTTTTTTTGATAGAATAAAATGAAATAAATAGAAAATCCGACGTAGCAGGCGCAGGTAAGTACCCCACTCACGAATTAATTACTGGCGTCATTACGGATTACTCATACTCCCGTCATATTTTTCCGGTCCCGGAAAATCCGGGCAAATTAGTGAAAAAAGGAAAAACAAATCACGAGTGAATAAAAATCGCCCGTTCAGAATGAATTCAGAGGCATCAATCCGCAGCCGTCCACCCCTCCCCTTCCGCACCCAGCTGTATCAATTTATCTGTTTCGGCCGTCGTTTTTTATTTTCATTTCTGGTTCTATTTTTTTCGGATTCTTTTTTCCGTTCGAACGATAATACATTATTGATTAGGGGTGTGCACCCCGGCTCAGGTGGTCCCCGTCCCCGTCCCCGTCCCCGCCCTCCCTCTAACCCGACACCACCGCCAAAACATAACTTGAGAGAGAGACGACCTTATCATTTCTCAGCGATAATAAACTGGGCCCCGGGTCGGGGGATTTATTCGACGGCCGCGTTTTAAATTTTCGAACCGATTTATTGACGCCTGAAGTTTCTATCCGCTCAACCAAGCCACTCTACCCACCCGCCGACGCCGTCCAATTAGTGCCGGCAAAAATTACAAAAATTCGGAAACTACATAAGCAGGGACAGTGATATATTTTTTAAATACCTTCTCTTAGGCCTGACAATAGTTTGGCAGTTTATCCATTTCTCGCTATCCTAGTTAGCATACCATGTATTTAATATACATTGTATATATATACACGTTTTTATCGCACAAGGCAACACCGAGGCCATTTTCGCCGATTTTTACCGCCGGTCATTTACCGCCGGTAAAAATGATTATCGCTCGAGCTGCGGACAAGATTTTTTCTCAATGGCCAGACATTCAGAAGCTCGGTTATCATGAGTTTAGAGCAGGGCCGTTTTAAGAAATCTTAAATGGTTACTAATCGGTCCGTCGTCTTTTATGACTTGTGGGAGTCATTAAATGGAAGATTACAGACAACATCCTCTGCGTCGTGGAATGAACGGGGCTTCAAATATCATTTTCCCGCCAGCGATCGATGTCATTCGTTCCGTTGGGACTTGAACGTTTCGACGGACGCTCTGGACTCTTATTTCGTGGCTTAACTTACGAGGGCTTCGATCAGCCGGTGGCTACGGAAAGGAGTAGGTCAGCGTTCCCTTCGATGGAATTTACTGTCATCAGAGTGCTGCGGGGCCGTGCGCCGTGAAACCTGGTTTATTAGGCCACGGCTCGCATTAACTTCAACCCCGGGCAAACACCGAACGGCTACAGCCCCCGAGGATATAAGTGGTTTATATCTTGGCCTAGGTGAAACGGAAATAAATAAAAGATAAATGCTATTACGGCACTACGGCGCAAAGTTCCGGTTCTGTAGGGTTCTTGGGAAAATTCGATTTATCCATTGACAATCCGCAGAACACAAATTACTAAGGCTGTCACATTAAAAAATCGCGTGTTATACGCTGAGAAGACAGGATTTGAAAGGAATTATACGCCTCTTGTGCATCCTATTCTTCACATTTAAATTGACTGAGGAGTGTTCAGGAGGAAAAAATCCCCTTAAATTACCACTGGGTAAAAAACCGTCCTGTATCTTGTGGGGCTATCCCCGAGGACGTGTTCCCGGTATACGTACATTACGTTTACATCTTATGCAGCGTATACAATATCCGGAGCGCGGATTATTCGATGCCCCTACCGATCACAGACTAAAGCAGGATGTTTTCCGATACCTAACAGTTGCAATACCTTAGGTAAGAAGTACCATCGATGAAATACACCTTTCTTTCTCTTCTCGGCCAATCAAAGACACCGCAGGAATGATGATGTGAATGAGCACAGGAAAACTGCAAGTAAAACAAGTAAAGAATTATTATATTATATATACATATTTATATTATATATACATATTATATATTCGTTTACATATATATATCCTTATAATGTGGTGCCGTGTCAAAATTTTCTAAATATTATTTGTTTTCTAAAAAATTCCAAAAAAATTCTAGAATTTTATACTGTATGAAACCAATAGGGGGAGATCATATTTATTTAAAGGGATGCAGTAACAACAGTTTGGAAACAACTGGACTAGAGGATTTACATGGCTGACCTGTAGCCATTTTTTAATACTCCACAACTAGTTTACTGCAACAGTCGGCTTCAGGCGGGAGGTTAGGACAGAGAAGCTTTTCATTTTCCACGAATGTGTGTTTTCCGGCAATAAGGGAGAGACCCGGGGTTTTGGAGGAATCGGTCGGTTTTCCTGAAGCCCCCTTCAGCCCACCACCGCTCCGGCCGACTAGATTTATGGTTCAAGTTTCAGAATTTCAAAGGGGCAGATTCCTGTTTCCGGGGAGGCGGCATATGGCGGGAAGCACCGGTTTCTGGGGAATGGGGGCCAGAGGGGATGATGTATGGCATTTAATTATTACCGACTGAAGAACTTCCTGCCGAACGGGTATCTGTTTCACGTGTATTTGTCTCGTCCCTACAATGTTCATCCGAAACCGAATATTAATTTCAATTTAGACGCCTGTCCATTATTTTGTTTGCAACTCGTAAGAAATATCCGAATCGGTCAGTTTCGGCGCTTAAAATATATAATCAATAATTTAACACCGATCACACGTTTTCGGTAATTCGTGTTTTTCGAATTGACGCTCAAGAAATAGGTTTCTTTTTGCTTAATTTTTCTTAGATCAAATTCGACACTGTATTGCGATGACGCACAGTATAAAATAAAGCTAGGATGGGACATATTTATAAGGAAAAGGGGGCGCGTCCATTTAGAAGCCCGAGCTCACTCGTTTCGGGCATCTGATACAGTAAAGAAGGGGGAGCTTAAGTTCCAGAATTTATGCCGGCGACATGATTCAGGCAATCCGGGCGATTTTTTGGGGGGGGAAGCTATTCGATTTCCGCAAACTCAAAAAAATCCGGTAATTAAATGCCTCCGTAAATAGACCTTCGGTTTTAAGGATGTTCTGCCTCCTTTCTAGGAGTTCAATCGGACTAACGCGAATTTGATTGGGTTTTCAGGGTCGGCCCTGGTTCGAATCCCGGTGGCGAATCTTCGACCGCAAATTTCAATTGAACTACTGAATATAAGGTAAACACCGCCATGGTAACGGGATCGCTTTCCTATGTTTCATCCTAATTCTCTCGTTGAAGTCCTCTCCTCTGTTACCCACCATTCCCCCCCTCACCACGACGGCTTAAACGCCACTGGTCTCAAGATTTTCTGCAGCCCGAATGCACGTTAAATGTGCCATCATTGGATGACTTCTTTAACGAGAGAAACAAGAGATATAAAAAGTAAAGTTTCCTCAATGTACTTATAACAGTTGTTTGTTGATTGTACAATAAATAAAACAGATGGGATACCTCGTCGACGGCGTTAAGTTCCGATTTTCCGTCTCCGGCTTCAAAATTTCCTCTCAATCGAAAAACGATTTCGGCCTTTCCCTATCTTCGGTAGGATGCCGAAAATACGACGACTCGAATGAATTACGCACCCGGCCGGACCGAAGATTGATCTAAGCTTGGAATATAATCCGGAACTCGCGCCGCACTTCCGGCTGAAAACAATACTGGAGCTGGCTCGGTTAAAATTGTTTTCGGCAATGAAATTTATTTTCGTCTCAATTCTCGGACCGAACTGCCTACCCTTTGGGGTTAAATAAGCGTTTAAAAATACGCGGAGCCAGCGCGGCAGCTGCACTTTCGGAGAGAGTCCTTCGATTCGGTTCTCATTGCAGTTGGGGGATATCCAAAACTCCCACCCGACGGCCAGCAATGCCGATTCTGAGAACTTTATCTCTACCGGCATCCGTGTCGCAAATAACAGTCAAACGTATTTAGGTCTCCATTTTTATTTTCCACAACTGGCTCCCTTCAAAAAATATTATCGAACAGCATTTTTTACACCACTATAAATGTATATTTAAACGAATACCGCCCAAAACATTGGTCCGCGAAGGGTTGGAATACCGTAGATTTCGTGTTCTTCTGTCTCCTCTCGCTGGTTTGGTCTTTTGCTAAAGCCCCACAAAATGCATCCAAAGTAACAGTGACCACTACTGAAGATGACGAGCATCCGAAAACGGTTTAGCAAAAGACCAAACCAGCGAGAGAAGGCAGAAGAACACGAAATCTACAATTATTTCATTCTTTTAAGGCGTTTCTCGGCCGGTTTTTGTACAATTCAAACGCGATTTCGTTGCGAACTAATTGTCGAGCTGAGAAAATACGTTCCGGAATAATAGAAGGATGACGACGCAAGCAGATGGAAATCTCGTAAGAAGAGAGAATGAGGTTGGAATTATGAGACGAATTCCATTCGAGAATAGGAAGGGCTTGTTCTTTCTCGCTTCGGCTGCATTCCCAGTTAAGAGCCGCGCCTAAGGTTTTTACACTCCTCGGGCCGCCTCGAGGTCTTTAATGTGAGTTCCCAGTGGATATTCGAGATTTTAATAGCTTCCAACATGCCTGGCCTATTCCCTCCACATCATTCGGCCAACGTTTAATACGCTTTGTGCTCATTTATACCTGATTTTCACTCATCGCCCGGACGTAAGCATTTCTGAGACCGTACAGTAGAATTTTAATAGGCACCACAGTTATTTTTCTACGGCTGATTCTTTAACCCGCCCACGAGAAGCCGAATCCGAGACGAAATTATTACTGAGAGCTCGTTGTTTTTCTACATTTTATTGTAAACTTCGACCTGCTGCCAATCATCAGGCCCTCCCTGCTTTCAGCGTGTCCTGTTACGCGGCAAACAGCCGTTTGAAAAAATTACAAATTGCGCAAACGTATGGCTCCGTATTGCCCTCGACATACCCCCGAAAACGCCAACTGACCACAAACACGATTTACTCACCGACATAATAGACAGAATACCGATAATACCATGCGTAATACGATTCGGAGACGAAATTATTACGAAGAGACCTTTTTTTTTATTGTAAGCTTCGACCCTCTGCCAATTTATAATCCAGCCGGCACTAGAAATTATTCGCTAGCTGAGAGCGAGTTGTTGTTTATCGCGGAATAAAAAGAAGGAAAGAAAAGAAAGCCTTACTTTAGCCCCGAAGTACGGAAATATTAATAGTGGATTTCAAGCGCACCTGTTACTCAGGTTAATGGTGGGCCGATCCGGACGCGGTGCAAAACGCTCGTACCCCAAGAGACCATTAGAACAGAAGCTACGGGGGGCCACTGAGATTAGGTTCAATACACATTCCTAATGGAATGGCCTTAAGCCAGTAGGATTAAGGGAATTATGCGGTTTCCACTCTACCTCTACAGGGATTTCTTCCTGGATAAAAACCAGGAAAAAATATAAGACCTTCCTTGTCTGTAAATGCCCAGTGTTGAAGCACTTTTAAATTATATACGTATATATATATATATATATATATATATATATATATATATATATATGTATATATGACATATATAAATAATTGATCGAGCCCATGTACAAGAGTAATGAAAACCTCGCGACTTCCAAACTTTATTTTTTCTTCTATTAAGACTTGTCCGCCGGAACGAACAGTGAGCATGTAGGTTGGGGAGACAAAAGTAATATTCTTTAATGAGCGGGGAGTTGCCGGGCTACTCGCCCTCGACAGTCAAACGGCGGAGGTATGCGGCCGTCAAAATGGCCGGCCTCCGAATGGACCGGCCAACCAGAGACCGGAGAGACGGCGCCGATGGAGGACTAAGAACAGCCAGCCTTCCCGCCTCTCCTGTATCGGCCGCCCTGCACTTTCTACCGACAGATCTAGCCACAGGTACTATTAACGTCGAGGTATTGCGTATTGAAATAATTCCAGAAATAGTTAAAAAGGTTTGGGAGAATTGAAGCCCGCGCAAGTACTCGACTGTACAATTGACAATGGCGGAAAACGCTCGGAATAACGCGACTGGTGGGACTAGAAGATCTTCATTTTGGGAAAGGTAATATTTTAGTCCGGTGTAGTGGGGATTTATTTATACAAATTCCATTCCGGCATTCTCCTGCAGCCGGCCATTTATCATGACTTCACGGCATATCGCGACCACACGTTTAAACACGGCAGATTCACAGGGTATTACTCAACTTCTGGGCAAGAATTTTCCCTACGTATGTACTGTTAATGACATGGTATTTAGTTTAGAATACCTATTTTGTGGCCTGCGAGAGGTTGGAATACGGTAGATTTCGTGCGTTTCTGTCACCTCTCGCTGGTTGGAGGTTGCAATCCAAAATGTATTGCAAAAACTTAGTAATCTAGTTAGAAGACCAAACCGGCGAGAGGACAGAAAACTGCGGTAATCCAAACCGTAGCAGACCACATAACAGGTATTCCAAAACTATTTATCATGAACCTCAAGAATTTAAAAAAAGCAAACGCGAAGTAATATATTTGTTCATTGGTACACGAAATTTTCGTTTATCGTCGCCAAAAGAAAATGGCCAAGCAAATCCGTCAAGCTGAAGGAATAATATAGATCGATAACATCTTATGAATGGTCCTGGATTCTCCCCATCGTAGAATTCCAGTCACTGAGCGGTGGCACTTACGATGAGGTGCTCTATCACTGTTAAAGGAGTCAGAGATCTTAATGAAAATTACTTGACAATGAGTTACATTTGGCTAACATAACGTTTGTTCTTTTCGATGTTCAATACATTGTTTATGTATGTGTTTGTAGCAAATTATTGTAATGAGGAAATCGCGTTATAAAGAAGATTAGTAAGTTGTACATTGCTTTATCTATGCCAGCGTAATTCTCAGCAGAAACAATGCATTAAATTAGCACTACTATGTCGGCAACTATTAATATTGCGGCATTAAGTACTCCGGCTTCGTGTTGTCAAGTGGCCAACCGTCACCCTCCAACAAACCGGCGCATGTTGCGCAATAGGCTTTTAAATTCAATTCGAATAGTTGAACAATACAATGTAGCTGTAAAATGCGCTATAAAACGGCGAACTAGCCTGGAATACCTGTTTTGGGATCTGAGAGGGTTTGACATTGAGTAGTTTTCACGGTCTTCAATCTCCTCTCGCTAGTTCGGTCTCACTGGTCGCCACCCTCAGTAGCAGTGTGACTCACTTTGGCGGATGAGACGCTCGTTGCCTGTTTCCAGGATGAACTCTGTCAAGCGAAGTAAGTGACACTGCAAACAGGATGCCCCCCACAAGCGTCCGATGTGCCAAACTGACTGCTGCTGCTGAAGGCCAGAGTTGCGATCTGAAGCCAAATTGATGGCTAGGAATTATGTTTGAGGAATCGATGATTGGAAGGAGTCGTTTTAAAAGGATTCTCTCAAAGATTTTTGAGAGTAACGATAAAAGGCTGATTGGCCTGTAGGAGGACGGTTCAAAAGGACTTTTCTTAGGTTTGGGGATTAGTTTTATTAGGGAGAACTTCCAAAGGATTGGGAAATAGGTGGCTCGCATTATGCTATTGTAAAGGTATGTTAGGAATATTATCGCTCGGATGTTATCAGGTCGAAGCCGGGGGCTTTACGTGCTGGGAGTTTTCGTATGCTGTAGGAGACCTCCGAGGGAATAATGGCCTTAGGAGGAAGTGAGAGAGGGAGGGGTGATTGGATAAATTCTAGAACCGAGTTGGTGTGCTCTAGATCACTTACAGGATGTGGTTGAAAGGTCGTGGTTAAATGCTTGGCGAACTGGCCCAAGAGCCATCACTTTTGCGAAGAGGCGCACTCGTTGTGGGATAGGCGAGGAGTCGTTTGGTCGCTTTCCACAAAGAGTAGTCACAAGTGGAGAGTGAAGAGACGTAGGAGTTGTATCTTTCGGATTTTAAGGAAGTGAGTTGTGAATGTTGATGGAATCTACGACGATCGGAAGGATAACGAGTAAGCCTCCAGACAGCCCGAGCGAGCCTTTTTGCTGTTATGAGGAGTCTTATATGCTGGGGTAAGTATAAGGATAAGAAGTTAGGCTAGAACTTTGGAGTTTTAGAAGATTCCCAAGCGGATTTTTGGATAATTGTAGTAAAGTTTTGTTTGGCTGGAATCTATATCCGGAGGGGTTTTTAGGCGGATATTAAGGTTTAAGCGAGAATCTAAAAGGTTTTGGAATTTAATCCAGTCAGTTGGGCTAAGTGTAAGTGTTGGAGGTCGAGGGATTGGAATTGGATTAGTAGCAATAGTTAGGAGTACTGAGCTATGGTCGGATGTGAGGTCGTCAAGGACTGAGATGGTATTTTAGACTCCCCTGATACCAGAGGTAAGGAAGAAGTCTAGTAGGTCAGGAAGACGGGAGATATCCGAGGGCCAATATGTATGGAGAGATGGAGCTATAATTTTGGGATTGAAGGATGGAGGCCAATTATTAATTTCTATTTATCATTGTTTCACAACCAGTATTATCGACAGTATTATTAGATATGTACTAGAGAGAGTAACAGAGACAGCATCGTAGTGACAGGGGTGACAGAACCCCGATAGTTTACCATTTAATATCCCACCTTACACGTTAGCGTCTCTTAGAGAAATGGACACCGTTAGGAATATAGCATGTGCCAAACAGGGCCCAACGACGACACGCAATATTCAAATAAAACAAGCGTCTCTCAAATCAGACACGGGGTATAACGACGGTGGTAATTATTAATTGCATTTCTGCCCATAATGAAACCGTGCAACATCCGTGGGGAAACAGTAGACCTATAAAATTGTGCCGCCCAACGGCGGAAACCAATTAACTTCCCCTATCATTAAATCCGGGTGCAGATAGTTCTTCAAGCAAACGCGTATTAACCGAAGCTTCGATTGAACTGTCGGCTCTTGAAACTTAGGCTTTATTTAATGGGCCTTAAAAGTTGGACCGCGGTAGTAAATGTCCAGTTTACCTAGGGCCCAAGTTCTCGCTATCTTGGGGCTCGAAGGAAAAAACAATTAAAAGAAAATAAGCTGCGGTAATTCAAAATCCCCCAAAACCCCAAAAATCACTCTCTGTAATTATATTTTTGAATTTGCAATCTGAGTAAAAGAGAACACATCCGATCCCCAACTAACGAGATGTCGGACGTTTCTTAATGTAGAGGAATAAATATATACAGACGAATATCGTTTAAACATTTAAAGGACTAAAGTAATTTGTAAACGCATAGGACTGCTTCGTATCTTGGAAATAAAGTGATATACGGGTTTTTTTAATATTGCACCGCACGAACCATCGTGCTTATTATATACCCAGTCTAGATGAGCGAAATGTCTGCAGCGTGCATGCGAATTCGAGATAACTTCCGATCCTTAATATCCTGAATTTTCAGGATAACCGCCGTCCCCAATTCATTCGTTCATTTAGAAGGATTCATAGTTTTAATTGAAATTTTCCAATTATCGAAGTTCAAGCCCCCGCCGAAGCGCCAGGATTGGTCTGTCCGTCCCTCCGGCAGACACCTGGGAGCTTAACCGTTTGCGGATGGCGCCGGTCGTGGGGAGGGTATAAGCCCCTGTAAGTTGTAGAGTTAAGGAGCTTAGCGGGTGTTAACAGCTCTTCCTTCCCACTCCGCGCCTGACTTACCTTCATAACCCGCTTTAATTTGGGAACTCACACCGCCCCTTTAAACAGTTAGGGCCCTTCACTCTCCTTCCTTATAAGGCGGCCTCATCTTAAAAATCCGACAAGTTAATCGACTTTTGGCAGACCTAAATGCCTCGGCCATTACCCCCTCCCCACTCCTTGTTGGCGTGGTTTAATCTCTCAGTTTTTAACCCCTTTAAAGCCGGGGCCGGACGGTAGGCTCCGCCACCCCCCGCCCGCCACGTATACGGCTGATTAGGACCATTTCACTAAAACAGTCCCCATTACAGCCCTTTCTCGGACTGAGCGACTTAAGAATTTATCATAAAATTGAACAGTCTCGCGAGTAGTGAGTTATTTTGTCATAGGCGCTCCCTCACTACTGTCTCTCGCTGTAAATCGAGGCCCAACATTAACTCCGTTAAAATATCGAGATTTTTATGTACTTATTTGTTAAAATTCACCCGGCTTAATTCTTACTACTTTTTATTAAACAAACGCGCTAGAACGAAATCCTGAAAAATATTTGGATTTGTTGCAAGAATTTGAAACTATATCCGGAAATATCGTAGATTTCGTGTGTTTTGGTGTGTTTCTGTCTCTCGTTTGTTCTTTTGTTAGACCGGTTTCGGCTGCTCACCATCTTCAGTAGCGGTGTTAGTCACTTTGGCACATTGGATGTTTTTTGGGCATCCTCACTGCACTATCACTGCCACTTGTACTGTGGTGGTTGTCTGTTTGTCGTGTATATATATGTGTATATATATATATATATATATATATATATATATATATATATATATGTCTTGTTATTGTGTTTTTGGGGGATGTTGTTTGTCTTATTTGTGTTGGGAGGGAATTTGTAAATCGGATTGTCTGTCTGATTATTGGTCAAATTTATTTGGTCACACAACTGGTCACAACTGTTAGGTTTTGACTTCCAAATATATGACAGGAAACAAAGTCATTGTCAAAGTCAAGTGATTGTGTTGTAAAGGAGGTCTCTTAAATAGGGGAGTAGTAAAGCAGTATAGATAATTTTGTTGGGCAGATGGACCCCTGCCCGGAGACTAAATGGGGGGGGGGTGTCGTAGGCCGGATGAAATTGCCAGTCAGAAGAAAAAGAAAAAACTGTGGGATTCCCCATAGGGGAGCTCGCGTGCTTCCAAATTAAACAAAAAAAAAAATAAAAAAATAGGGCCAGATCCAAAACGGTTTCAAACCGACCCCCTTCTGACTTGCCCTTGGACAACGGGAGATAATCAACAACCTAATTTCATAATGAAGTGACGCAATAACACAAAATAAATATCCAGGACTTGGGGTCATATGCGTTTTGTTAGCTCGTTTTTTGGAAGTCCAATAAAGGTAAACAAGTGTAATCCAAAACACGGGCATAATTATTATTGTAACTCATTCAAACGTTTCTGCTCAATAACTGACAAATTCATAGAAGGAAAAAAAAGGAAAAGGAAATTCCTTTATGGCATGTAAACAGGAGAGTAAACTTGCCTTTCCCCTATTAATTCGCCAGGTACTGATAAATAACTACCTTCAATTGAATTATACATAGTTGAATACTCCGAAATGGTTTCCTCCTACAGGTTTACTTTGGTTCGCTTACATTCCTGTCTTCCGGATTGTCATTTATTTACCAAAATGTTTCGGGTGAATTCGGGTGAACATTGTTGTTCTTACACTGTTTTCTGTGGTATTTTCAAAACCGAAGGGAAAAAATATTTGGGGATTCGGCCCATACTCCGTCAACAGTAAAAGTCCATAAAGGAAAGTCGAAATATCGAAAATTTTTGTTATTTCAAAAATGTTCACGGCCTTTTTTTGAACGGGTTTGATCCTCTAGGCCCCTTTGTATCCTTTCGAACGCTCGACGTTTAATTTAGAGAAACCCTGCATGTATATAGACGGGCTTTAATGTCCGCCTCCGCGTATTTAAATGCTACAGCTGGGGCGCGCAATAGAAAGTCATCACAAAGGAGTGCAGACGGAAGATCGGTGCGGTATTGCGAACGACCGGTGGCCACTGAAGAGGCGGTCCGAAAAACATTTACGACCGGTGCGGAAGGAAAAGGATTGCCGAGGTCGGTATGTTAAAAAGAAGACGACTGTCTTTAAACAGAAAAGAACCTCGGCCAACAAAAGGCTCGGTGCCATATTCACTTATAATTGAGTCCGTGTCTTGGGATAGAGGGGACTAAATAAAGCGGTTTCGAGTCGGTGTGAGGTTAGGGACTAGCCGCTACGTGAGCCGAACCCCCGCTTTCAATTTGCCGCTCTTCGTCTCACGGCCCATTCGTTCCTGTTCCCCCGACTACACACAGCAAAGAATTATGCAGCTCGCTCTCGGACATAAAGGCTTCATTTACCCTGTCGGCCATTCGCACGTCTTTTGAAGAATAAACGTCTTTATTTTTTTTGTTGGGGGGGTGGGAGGAAAAAAAATTACGAAAATCTCCGATGCCACTCCCTCTTCGCTCCCCATACGCAATTCTAGGCCCGCGCAAAGTTAAATAAAATATTTTTGCACTACCGCGTAATAACGAATAGCGTAATATTAATCAATTTTTCCGGGCAAGACAAATTGGTTTATAGAGTAGAAATCCAGTTCTGGGAACCTTATTATTTCGTTTTATTGACCGAAGAAACTGCCGGGAGATAAGTTACAATGTTACTGCGTCCGGTCCGCACGGTCGCTCGGCAGGACGCGAAATATTCAGAAACGCTAAATCGCTGACAGATATTCCGAACTGTCCGCAACGGGGATTTCTTAAATCGATCGATGGCCTGGAAATTTTCCTTCCCAGTCGAGAGCGAAATATTTTTTTTTAATTTTCACTCACGATCACGAGGCACTACGATAAGAATCAAAACTGTTATGAACAGATGTCCCAAAATTTTTTTGTTCTCAGCTTATTCTCTCTTCCAGGTGGCTCTTGTCAACAATGTGGAAGTTTTGCTTTTAATAACCGCAGATGTTTTAACAATAACACCTTCACTAATTCCTCGTGTGCTCTCCTTTCCTCGATTCTCCCCTAGCACCTTTTATCTCCGCCAAGAGGAGGCGCGGGAGAAACCTTTAGTTTTTTATTTTAAGTCGTTACAATCTTTTTTTTTAAATTATACAGAGTGAAAGTGCGATTCGATAATACAAATGTACATTTCACGAAGAATCCACCCATCATTTATGGGACTCCCGCTCCGGCCCTTACTAGACAGTAGGCCAATAGGAAATCACGTTGCCAGTTCCTCTTAAGGCCGATTTTCAGGATGTTGACGCGAAACGTCGAATCGAAGGATCGAAGGATAGGTTTGCACGGTAGGATTTATTATAACGGGAAGTCGTCGGATAATGAACGGATGGGACTTTCAAATCGGAACGGATTGTGGATTCCGAGGATCTAATATTGTAGGAGTGGACGGCTTGATGGATCCCCAAGGGTCGATTCCTTACGCCCAATTAGTTTTTAAAATACAGTTGTAAATAATTTGATCGCCTTTTCTTTTCTGTAAGTGTAAGTTTCGTGTTTGGATTTCTTTCAGAGTGCAGTCGCAATTTCAATAGAAAGTTTGTTCAGAGTTAAAAATTCGTAGAACAATTAACTCTTCTCAGAGTAAATGTAAAGTTCTATTTTTGAATTTAATCCTCCATTTCCATTTCTGGCTTTCTATTTCTTAGAAGGCAATGTTTACTAATCTATGAGCAACATTTATGTACATATTAGTATAGGAACATTATATCGGATTATATCGGTTTAAGCTTTTACTTCAATTAGGGTCGGTATAGATGGGCGCAATGGGGAATAATCCGGGATGAGATAGGGTCGGGGTTTTGAGCGGGATCCGGTTCTGTCCGAAATCACTAGAGAATGGACTGATTGCGAATTCAAATCGGGGCATAAATAGGGGCGGGAGTCACAAGCGCCCGCCCCCGGTCACCCTTTGGAGTGGGGCCGATCCGATACGGGGGTGACCCGCATAAAATGCATTAATGCATGAACTCCTACCAATCCCGGACCGGATCGTGCGGGATCTCCCGCTCGGATTCAATTTAAACGAAATCGCGATTCTTCATATCCAGGAAACGGAATTTCTATAAGGCAAGTGTGTGTGCCGCCGCCCAGGGAAGAATCGACCGGGATATTATTTGTCTGTTTTATTCCACAGCCTCCCGAACAACCTGTATAGAAATCCGTTCCTGGGAGTAAATTTCTGGCGGCACTTTTTTTTCTGTTGTAGGATTATTTAATTAATTACCCCTCGTAAAAACCCTTTATTATATCCCGCTTTTTTATTTATTGTACAATCAAACGAAGAATCGAAGAAAACAAATCCAAGAAAGTTTATTTTTATATATCGCTTGTTTGTCTCGATAAAGACGGTAGTTTTGAAGTGTATCCGGACTACAGAAGTCTCTAGGCCGGTGGCGTTTAAGCCAGGGTGATAAGGTTTGGGTAACGGAGGAGAGGGCTTCGACGAGTGAATTAGGACGTGGAGTGAGACGGAAATTAAACTTCAGGAACCGGGATTGTTATAAATTCGGTATGTTGAGGTTTTGGTGATTGGTGTGATTTGAAACATACGATCGTAAATCTCCGGACGCGAGCGATGTCTGATGTCCCCATACTTCCATGCCCGAGTCGGTTTCGATACGATTTTGTATATTGTGAGTTTTTGGCTGGGGTCAATTTTGATGTCCGTTTTAATAATGACCTCAATAAATCCTAATTTACGGCTTAAGTTTTCGCTTAAGTATGCGGATTTTATATGAAAGTAAAATGATCTCGCGTTATTGTGTAATTGCAAAATCTTAAATTTAAAATACTTTCCACTGTCACAAAAGAAACGTTCATCCTTCCATTTTCAGGAAATGTTATACTACTATTTGAGCATTTCGAGTATTTCTCGGGAATCGGGGAATTCTTAATTATTCTGGAGGTGCGGCACTCTGGAATCGGCCCGGGAAAAGTTTAATCACTTGGGCAACGTCCGCTCGTTTATTCCCCACCGACAAATATGCGGCGATGTCGAAAAGTTGAATTTGACTATTACGGTGGCCGCGGCCGGACGGCAAATAAAAATACAGGAGCCGTAGGGTAAAGGTATACGGGATTACCGCGTTGCAGAAGGTCGTTCCCTCAGTGCGGGGAGCATCGAATGACGGTTTTTTTTAATTTCGTTTCCTAGACAATATTTTATTGCCGGTCGGTTTTTACGAGGCCGAACTTTCATCGAGCAGTCAGCCAGAATCGGAACGACCGGAATTCTATTTTCGGAAAAGTGGCCGCCCTCGGATGCGCCCATTCGGCGGGTACGACCCCAACGCTCAATTACACCGACGGACATTTACTTTTCGTTTGCCTACAGAGAGAGAGGACGAGTCGTGTCTCAATGAAACGCTCGGGGGAGAATGAAACGATTAATAAAGTGATGGCATATCGGAAACATTTATCGTGGAACAATTTTAGTTTATTATATGGGGGGCTGGGGGAGTTTGAGAATTGGAATATCATCACTCGAACGAAAATTAAGTTTTTAGTTTCCTCGTACAGTAAGGACCCTATCGATCCACATTTGGAATTTAATTTAGCAGTGAAATTATTTTAAAAATTAAGGCTCCGATCGATACCATTGAGTTATTAAGTATAGAAAAAAAATTAAATCGATTCGTTAGGTTCTGTTTGTAATTTAACACGTTCAACCCGGCGTGAACCACCGGTGGTTCACAGGCATTGCTTTCATCTGACGGCGTGAACCACTGGTGGTGCACACCTAGTATATTTTATTTGTTAATATACTTCACAATTCGTAAATAAAGTTTTATAAGTACTGTATAACAATTTCATGCAACTAGACTTCTGACTCAAGCCACTAACAACAGAAGAATAGTGAAACAAACAAACGCCGCCAGGCGAATAAACAACTGATAATCTCGAGCCCGCCGACCATACGGACTTCGAAAAAATGCCCCGGCTTGAACGTGTTATATTTGAAAGATGTTATTCGTTTTGTTTATGAACTGAACATTTAGAAATTGATTTCATTTTTGAAAATTGTCAGAAAACTCTATTTAAAATCTAGTGTCATTTTATTTTTACACATTTATTGAGGAATGTGTTATTTCATTGCGGTATTTAGAATCTACAGATAAGGAAAACATAGAGCTTCTCATTGTCTATAAGTAACCAAAAAGCGTGGTCTCAAATATATATATATATATATATATATATATATATATATATATATATTTATGCAGAAAGTATACAAAAAATGGGAAATTATAAATGATCCAAACTCTTGACTACTCTTGCTAAAACGGCATATATGCATTTTATATGCGATTGTTGTACCATGGTTATAAAATGCCTTTATATTCTATACTGACGAAAAGAATTGAGAAGCGAAAACTATTTTGTTCGCTCGAAATAGGTCTGAATTTCAGAACATTTTTGCCAGCTGTGTTTCACGCTTTCTTTACTTGAACTTTACGATGATCCTCGCGAGGTAACCGGTTCACCTGACGTCCTTGTACCCTCGGCCGAATGTACTTTAGGTAAGCCCTGCGGAAAATAATAGAAATGAAAATTTCGCCTCCTCGAATTTTTTCTTAAGCGGTACAAGGCTGTATTAATTATTTCTAGGCGGCGTTTCTCCCCCGCCAATTACTAATTGGTTTTAGGACCCCGTCTCGGTGCCGACAAAAGCCGAACAAACTTTTTGATGTTGTTCTGCGCCCACTCCATTATTGAGTGTTTTAATGGAAAGAGAAACCGATACGCTTTGAAAAGAAATAAGCGTTTATTTATGTTTTTTCATTTCTATTTCCCCTTTGGTCCTCTTCACTTCATTTCTATGAAGGGATTCCTCCTAGTGTCTCAAAAGGCGTCCTTTCATCCTTCCATTTTTTCCACGACGTAGATGCCTTCCTTGTATCGCCGTGTTTATTCCCAGAGCTTTTATTTCGAATCTTGAGCGTCCACCAACTCCTGTTTAGTTTGTTTCATCAAATTAAATATAAATAAATAAGTATGTATATAAATGTATGTATGTATGAATATCATATAACTTAATTTGGTCACGAGGCAGGAATAAACGAATTCGGATCTAATACCAAATAAACGAGGGTTTTCCTTTTTTTATATCTGGATTCATTCTAGTCTATTTGGCGCGTCGTAGTCTTTCACCTCTCATTAAACCTAATTTCTTAGTGTCTCGAGTTCACACATCGAATGAAGATTTTCAGTCCGCCTTTCGCGCGCATTAAAAAAAATTGGCTGTTTTTCGATATTGTCGATTGTGCCGAAACCATTCCTCCCAATCTCAATTAATAAATTAAATTATCGTCGTATAATTAGATTCTCTAAATACTCTCGTAGAGGATTTTTGCTAAGAATTGCTGTGGTCGTGGGAACTTTAGGGGACCTTTGCAGGAGGCAAATAACCCCCGCACTACCAACAGGGAGAGCATGATAAGAAGGCGGGTTGATAGTGTGTGTGTGGTGTGCGCGTGCGTGCGCGTGTGTGCTCTGAGCCCACATCCGGAATGGCTCGTTAGTCCTCCCCCGGGTATAATGCGATTTCCGAGTCGCGGACTTTTTTTCCCAACTTACATTGCCCTCCCTTCAACTTCATTTTTCTACTTATTTAACCCCGCCCCAATCGGGAGATCGCTCCCCCCCCCCCCCCCCCCCCCCCCCCCCCCCCCCCCCCCCCCCCCCCCCCCCCCCTGAAATGATTTCAAGCGGTAGTCATAACCTGGATACTCGATTTTAAGCCACGACTGACTAAAGAACAATTGGTCCCATTAAATTTCTGCTACTGCAAATAAAGGTATGCTACCAATAACGCCGAAGAAACCTTATTCCATTCAAATGCCCGTTAAAAAATAACCGCAGCGTTAATATTTAATGTTAAGCCATTAATATTGTAATTTGGATTGCTGTACATAATCCAAACATGTTTTGTTGAGATAATTTGATGTCAGGCACACCGAACGCGATTATAAACTTTTCAGGGGCAATTTCTAGTTAATTGCGTTTTATATTCTCTTCACGGATTTACAAAATAATTTATTTTGCTGAGTGTACAAAAGAAGACTAATAAGTATATATAGGCCCCTGAACCTTGCCACGATATACGAGAAATTGCGGACCACATTTTGCTCGAGCTATTTACCACAATCTGGAGTCGCAATATTAAAAAATCGAGAACAATCACCTTAGGGCCCGAACGCTCTTTGGGATTACGATCTTTGTTCGGATATTTATTTAATGCCTCTTTAGGTTGTCCTACATGATAGAAATACCGAGAGTACTGTCTGACGTCAAAAACTTGAATAACTCGAGCACTCTGTGGGGTTTCGGGAAACCCCCATAAGGTAAATTGGAATGAAAAACCAGTGTCGTATACACTCAAGCCCTGTCCCTCTCGATATTCTCCTCCCTAATTTTACGAAAATTTTTTCAGCAGTCCAAATTGGCTCGGATCAAAGTGAAGGGCTCTTACGAGCGATTTGCCGCAGGGCGGCTGTAAAAAAATAATTTATAATTGAACCAATAATAGTGAAAGAGGAAATAAGCTGGCTGTGACGAGAATGTTCCGAACCCTTGTGGGACTGGACCTCCTGGGGATGGACCTTAAATTGTCTAATACAAATGCCGAAGAAAAAATCCAAATTAGCGAACTCGATACCAAGTTTTTTATAGACTATCTGTGTTGTGATTAGGACAGGCCAGTTCCAGTTATCCAATCTAAACTTCGACAGGCTTCTCAACCTCCTTTTTAATTTAAAGGCCTCCTTTTTAATCTCGTTAGTCAACCTCAGTCCGATAAGTATTGCTCACCTTCTATTTCACTAGGTCCATGGGTCACCGAAATAAAGCGCTGTTGTATTTCAAAATATGTTGCTACTTTATCCGTACCAACAGGGCGATTAAACTGCGCAAGCGATAATATTGACTAATTTACTTTTTTCGAAATAAACGCTCGTTTTTGCAAAATCCAGTCGAACATGTAATGCCTTGACTGATGGGAATGAAATTGAAGACAAATATACGATTAATTTAATAACAGTAATAATGATAATGTTATGAATTATGAAAGAATCAGACGAAACTTGCATTAATTGACCCAGTATTCACTCTTTGTAGTGAGTGATAAAGGCCATCCCGTATGACCTTATATCTGTAGTTTTGTTTGCAAAGGATCCACGTTGCATCCTGTAAAATTTTTGCAAAATGAATGAATGTACAACTGTACTTTCTTAGCGGCCACCCTGGTTCAGACACAAGGAGGCTATTTCGAATATTAATAACGAATTCCATAGAAGGAACACTGCACACTGACTAAGCCCGATGACAGGGAAGTTCTAAGCGATTTAACGTCAATGTCTTAGTAGTTGGAACAGGTATTAGCCGGTTTCTAATTGTTGCCGGCGTAGGGTGCAATTAATGTGAACCGCGGGGTCGTTGGACCCACAGGCGGGTACGCCGGAGCGATCCCGGCTTCCTCAGTCGGCCATTTCACGTAAGGTTCGCCTCACCGCACCACGAAACCGGGCTCCGAATTTCAATCGATGCTAAGCGTTTGGAAGCGCCGGAGGAGGCTAACCAGGCCTCACCTCTGTCGGGCAGATATAAAGCGGATGGGATCGCCCTGAGAAATGCAAATTAGGGGTCGAGTATGGGGCCCGCGGGAACTTGTTACCAGATCTCGCTCCGCCGCCCGCGCCCCGATTAGCTATCGATTTTATTTTGTGCGAATAATAAAAATTCCCCCACCGAAACGAACAATAGTTCCGCCGGCTTTTAATGGTTATGTCCGCACGATTGCGTAAAATGCTTCCCAAATGCTCTTCGGTTGATTGTACAAAAATAATATGACAAAAAATAATAGTACCTAACGACTGGAAACCTGCGTCGCTTTCCGATTGCGAAACGAGAAGACGCGTGAAAAGTTTAAGAGGGAATGGGAAAAAATGAGCCCACGATGATGAAGAAATGAAGTAATTCCGACCTTCGCACCGGGACGAGAGCATTAAGTAAATAAAAAATTATCCACTTATCCCCTCAAAAAATGTCCAGAATCGAACAGACATATTGTTACAATTGTTTGAAACTATATTTTTTTAAAATACCTGTTTTGCGGTCTGCGAGGGGTTGGAATACCTAAGATTTCAAGATTTCGTGTGTTTCAGTTTCCCCCGTGGTTTGGTCTTTTGCTAAACCGGTTTCGGCTGCTCGCCATCTTCAGTAGCGGTGTTAGTCACTTTGGCACTTTGGATGTTTTTTGGGTATTCTCACTGCACTGTCACTGTCACTTGTACTAGTACAAATAAAACCTATATGGTATTGTATATGTACGATCGCGATTTACGAAGTTTTTTTATTGATCCATAATGTATTGCAAACATTTATTTTTAGTAATAAGTTAATCGGTGCAAGTGCACCCAACGAACTTTAATTAATTACATTTCCGCACCACCCTCAAGGGGCGCTAGTTTATCGGTACAAGTGCACCCAACGAACTTTAGGTAAGTATATTTCTGCAGTACACTCAGGGGGGCGCTAGTTTATCGGTACAAGTGCTCCCAACGAACTTTAGTTAAGTACATTTCACAGTTAAGCACATTTTTCTTATAACACCTTTTTATTTTTATCTTTATTATGTTTTTGTCGATATATATAAATTAGAGATAAAGATTAATATTATAGCTTTTATGATCGTAAATACACAATACCAGATAGGTTTCCTGTCATATATTTCGAAGTCAGATCCTAATAGTTGTGACCAGTTGTGCGATCAAATATATATTAGACCAATAATCCGACAGACTTAAATCGATTAACAAAATCCCTCTCAACTCAAATAAGACAAACAACATCCCCCAAAAACACAATAACAAGACACGTATATATACGACATCCAGAAAACCACCACAGTACAATTGGTAACAGGAATACGCCTCCCCAGGAAGAAGTGGGTAAATTCAAAAGGGAGGTGCCGCAACTATAACGAACATAACATCGATATAAAAGATTAAACATGGTTTTATTTAAAGAATTTGTACCCACCGGCGGTGTGAATAAGTCCATACTATTTAGGCCCAGTCAAAATGTTCTAAAGATAAGCCGACAGATTTAAGTCTGACAACCACCACAGTACAAGTGACAGTGCAGTGCGGATGTCCAAAAAACATCCGAAGTGCCAAAGTGACTAACACCGCTACTGAAGTTGGCGAGCGGCCGAAACCGGTCGAGCAAAGGGGACAGAAGCACATGAAATCTAATATAGTTTTTCTCCCATCCTTTATTTATGTATCATTATTATAATATATGTATAATAAGTAAGTAAATTTACGAAGTAGCGTATGATAGCTCCTTTCACAATTGATTTGTCTGACTGTTCGGCAGAGTAAGGGTGGTCGAAACAAAGGTAACTCCCTGCCGAGAGTCTTATGAGGTGGGCAAACTCCGTTTTCAACAGGTAGTCCCTTTGAGGGCTTTGTTTATACAGCTCCTCCCCTGAGCTTGTACTTCGCGATGATGTATACCTGATAAAACGAAACGCCTACGGCAAATATCGGTATCTGGTATTGCAACAAGGAAGTGGCAACTTCCCATTGTTAGCGGCGTTATTATCTATTGACTCGTTGGCTTTGCGCATATGAAGGCAGAACATCGGTACTGATGATAACTGAAATCGGCGTTCTCCGAATTTATTATTATTATTATTTAATTGATTATTAGAATAATCGTCCACCGAAACAAAAATGTAGCAAGTCTAGGGAGGTCAAAACATCTAAGGAAGAAAAAAGTAGATTCGCTACTGTTATTTCTTCAAAGGTACTTGGCAATCGATCGTTTTACTAGGAATCTAACTCATTGTTCTGTACTCAGAAGAACACTTTCACAGTTCATTCTGAGGAACCCAACGCCAATAAAATTTGTTTCCTTCAATTTACAATAGTTTGACTACAATCTTTCTTCAGCTTTGTCCAGTTCCTATAATTCCGGTACAGAGTTTAGTTAGTCTCTTAGTTTTTGCCCTATTTGTTTATAAACTGTATGGCGTTATAAAAATATAATTTACGCATTTCGAGTAAGTGAAACAAAGTTAAACGCCGGAGAGTAAAACTGGAGGAGATTGATAAAGCACAAAGCCATTGTCATGACGGCGTTGTCACTGCAATATAAATACTGTATTCCCGGCGTTGTGTTACTGACGGCGGCGAAATGTTAGAACGGACTATTGGCCGAATTGGAAATGAAAAAAATACAGGGTTAATCACGCACGTTAGCTGGCTAATGATACTCATTTAATAATAGTTTAGAATACCTGTTTGGTGGTCTGCGAGGGCTTGGAATACCGTAGATTTCGTGTGTTTCTGCCTTCTCTCGCTGGTTTGGTCTTTTGCTAGACCTGTTTCGGCCGCTCGCCATCTTCAGTAGCGGTGTTGGTCAATTTGGCATTTTGTTTCTTAGGCATCGTCACTGCACTGTACTAGTACAAGTCAAACCAGGGATTGCATATTTACGATCATAAAAGTGTTCCTGTTGATCCAAAATGTATTGCAAAACGTTTATTTTCAGTAATCTAGTTAATCGGTGCACCCAACTAACTTTAGTTAAGTACATTTCCGCACCACACTCAGGGGGCGCTAGTTTATCTGTAGAAGTGCTCCAAACGAACTTTAGTTAAGTACATTTCACAGTTAAGCACATTTTTCTTATAACTTACCTTTTTATTTTTATTTTTATTAAGTTTTTGTCGATATATATAAATTAGAGATAAAGATTAATATTATAACTTTTATGAACGTAAATACAGAATACCAGATAGGTTTCCTGTCATATATTTGGAAGTCAGAACCCAATAGTTATGACCAGGTGTGTGATCAAATATATAGTTGGGCAATAATCCGACAGACTTAAGCCGATTAACAAAGTCCCTCCCAACTCAAATAAGACAAACAGCAATCCCCCAAAACACAATAACAAGACACGTATATATACGACATCCAGAAAACCACCACAGTACAATTGGTAACGAGGCAACGAGACACATACATTCCCACGACAAACAGACGCAGAAAACATCCAAAGTGCCAAATTGACTAACACCGCTACTGAAGATGGCGAGCGGCCGAAACCGGTCTAGCAAAAGACCAAACCAGCGAGACCAAGTTCAGAAAAACACGAAATCTATCGTATAACAATTATAGTTTTTGCGTCGCCATTATAGTCCTAATATTTTTCCGATCTGAACTCCACGGTTTAGAAGTCTATCTTATTTTAGAATTAAAAGGACCATTCGTATAAACATAGCCTTCAAGTGACATTGTCCTTAAAGAAATGAGATCATTGTAAATTACTCGTGGCAGGATATTCAATTCCGGGGCGAGTAGGGTCCATTTATAATCGATCTGGAGATAGCTGTTACCTGTACTCGAGTGGCCCACTCCGGGGAATAGGTATCGGGTGACCGCCACGCCGATTTACAATTGGAAGGAAATTGGGGACTTAGAACTGACTTAAAGCCTCCGAAACCTAATTTGGACTGGCCAACGAATAATTTCGACACGAACCCAGGTCTGTACCGGATTTCAGTATGAATTTCATAGGTGAAAAACAAAAACAATTCTTCCATGTTATGAACCGATTTGGAAATCTTCGATAAGAATTAAAATTTCCTAGCGGAAGTGTTGTACGAATACGTCAGGCAGTAGAAAATTCGCTTAGCTTATTGATCATCTAAAATTAAATTATATAATTAATTTCAAATATATATTACCCGATTGTAAATTTTTGTCAGGAATTATTCTCCAAAGGAATATATCTCCCCACTACTTTTTTATCATATGACATATGTTAAATTTTCCCGAATCTGCTCATGACATCAAGAAGACTACTTGCTAAGAACTAGTCTGCAATTTTTCTATTTCTTTACAGTCCAGCTACTCGATTAGGAGCAAAGAGTACTAACGCACTTCTTCGACACCTTAACTTATAAATATACATACACACACACGCACAATGATGTTACATGTTCACTAGTTTGAAGATGTTGAAAGATTGGAAATTGAAAATGAAAAAATTGGAACTTCTATTTAATAAAAGTAATGAGTTTAGCGGGCCAGTTAGTAGCCACGATGAACGTGACTTATCGCCCCAGCTTCCCGGCAAACAGCGGATTTATAACCCCCCCCCACCCAAATCGTTATTAAAAAAATAAAAATTATCCGTTTTACATCTTCAGCTTTATATTATTTACTCTGTATAACTGTCCTTTTTTTCTGTTGACTATATTCACCGACAGCGGTTAAATTTCAGGGGACACTCGTAAATTTCACGGGAGACGAGCCGTCCGGTAAAAGGCGGAATTATAGTTGCAATACAACCTTGTTGCCCCTCGAATGTTGACAATTTTTAATTTTATTCAAGCGTTCGTCAATATTGAGAATCATTTTCCAATGAAAAAATTTGATTATCTACCGCACGGATTTAGCCAGCTCCAGTCGTTAAGTCGGTTGAAATTTGTAGTTGAATAACGTGGCCCCCGACCCTGGTCCATGTGAGAAATCGGGCTCTGAGTTTTCCACACTTGGGACGGGAAGAAGTCGTTCGGGAACAAACTATCGGAGGGAAATCTGGAGTACACCGGAGCTCCGTTAGGTTGTTCCTAACGGTGATTACCGGTGGCCGGTCGAGTTTTTCTCATTTCGAAATTTGAACCCGTTAGTTCTGCCGAATTTTACGGGATTTTTTAAAATTATATTTATGGCGAGTTTCTTCCGAGTATTTTGTGAACGACGTCCTGAAAGCTACTTTAAATTTGGAGTACTTCGGTACATGAGTAAATTTACCAAGGTCTTTTTCATCTCTAAGAGGTTTCTAATGAGAACTACCGAACTACTAAATACGAGTTTTTCAGATTTGCTAAGGATTTATTTATTTGACGCAAATAAGAAAAAAAATTTTACACCCAATTATTTAATTTTTGACTCTCGTTTCTCCTCGAAATAATGGTGTATCGGTACAGGAATAAATACATGTGTTTCTTTAGGGAGGTTCTGGAACTAAAAGGGATAGGAAGCTGATGGGTGGAGGCGAGCTCCTCCCTTCTTCTGTACTTGACAGACGTTCCTCGTTTGAAAAATGACCCCCCAGTGCTCAAGATTAAGTAATTACATGTGTACATTTCATTCTTCGGTGATTTATATCTTTTGAATTTTCAAATTGGATAGGGGGGCCAATAGTGACGAGGGAACATTAAAGGGGCCAACGCTATAATTGATATTAATTCGCTGTAGTGTATGTTAAGTTTGGAACAGCATAAATACGATTAATTGCAATTAAATTCCGACTTTTTAAGACTCCTAGAAGATACTTTAAATTCGCCCAAAGGTTCGGAGTATAATGGCTCTTTGTATAATAACTTAAATAATGTAAATTAGGTAAGTTTATTTAAATAACAATTGACTGCTACGAGCTGTGGATGGATTTTATGTTTTCTTGTGTTAATTAACTATTTATAGCTATTCCAAATGTATTTATCTCTAATCTTAAGCTATAAAATTAAAAAAAACCGTAAAATCATATATTTATTTATAATGACCACAAGAGAATCAACAACAAAATCCCTGAAGGTAATGGAATAATATATAACCTGTCATGAATACCTCTGGATTCTCCCAATCGTATAATACCAGTCAACCTTTCATATCTATTACCTGATGATTAAGGCAAATCGGTAATAGCCATCACGACTATGACTCGATCGTTAATACGTCTTTATATCGTTTAATTTAAAACTAAAAGTGCTCGAACCTTCCGTGAGAAGGAACAATATTTGTACGGTCAACAGGTTGAATTGTTTTCTCCACGAATCGTTCCGGCGGCCTATAAGAAAAGACGGGTGAATCGTTCGATACGCTCGATTTACTACGCGTTTAACGAGACTACCAATTTTCATCTTTGGCCTATTGTCATTGTGAGAGCGGTACCCCTCGAGTGGTGGTGGGAGGGGGTGAAAAGGAAATTTCATCGACCCAATCGTATTAGGGGAAGAGGCCGGCAGTACGGCAGGCAGAGGAGGAGACGCATTCAAACTTTGTTCGGGCTAAACCCCCATCAATACTCCACCGCCTATTTATTCTCAGAAGGTAAAACGGGGCCACTTGCAAATTTAAATGCCCGATCCCATCCAGGTCCCCGCTCGACTACCGCTTAACGAACTTGATTCTTTCGGCGACCCGTCCCGCCGGCGGCGAGGGTTAGCCGCATCGGCAATAGGGGAACAATCGAGAAAAGTACCTAGTTTAGAATAGCCGTTTTGCGGCGAGCGATGGTTCGGCATACCGTAATATTCCGGTTGGCTCAACGTTCAATCTGCACAGGCGGGGGCTGTCGGAACGCTTTTTGAGCCCTAGACGTTATTAAGGAAGCCGTTTGAAGCCCTCGGACAATTCGCGGGAAGGTCCAGCTATCCACTGTCACCGTCAGGGACCGCGAGGTTTCCTCCGCAGTCGGTGGAAGACGCGGACGCCTCCGCGTGGCCAGACGAGGGTTATTATACCTATAACGGTAAAGGTTCATTGTACAGTAATTAAAAAATTAAACGCGTGTACGTTTAAGGACTGCGGTGCTATTTTCTTTTGCTTTCCGGAATTAATTCGAGGTGAGATATTAAGCGGTGGATTTATATTAATTATGCGGGAATTTATGGTAATAATGGCAGTATCGGGTACAGATCAACTCATTTGACGCAGTTTTACAGTGTACATTACTCTCGGTTATTTTGGGTTGAGGGCGATAAATTTAGCTCGATTCATTTTATCCTCAGCGGAATCGAATCCAAATAGGCCGATAGATTCCGTGTACTGTTTCCGACTCGTAAAATACTCGCTCGATTGCTAAAAGCGAAAGGTTCAAAGTTGGGAGGGGGGTTTAAAATGTAAAAATGAAATTGTCTCCCGATCCGGCTTCACCGTACGCGAATACAGTCGACCCCGCCTACTATTTGTCTGAGGAACTTGGCCGACTCGAACTTGTCGGATCGACCGCGTTTCCAAGCCCGAAAACTATCCTCCGGACCTCGGCTTTGCGGACAAATTTAAATTCCGACCTAACGAACTTGATTCTTCGCAGACAGCCACTTCCTCGAGCAAGCTACCGGGATTGATAACGAGCGGACCATTAGTCTACGCCAGGGCTCACGGGCTATCTTTGTTGTTTTCACGAAACAACCTTTCTTAAATGAAGCGCGTTGTATTTTTCCCCTCGCCAGTTCTAGAGATGGGAATGACGTATTTTCGGATCGGGGCACATCCGAGTCGTACATTTCAACCTTCCGTGGAAACGTATTGGGCGATGACGAGGCCGCCATTACTAGGCGAAAGCCCCCCGGGGGTCCGGGCCCCCCGGGTAAGCGAGCAAAAGGCCGTTTAGCATATCGTAAACGCCTTAATAACAGATAGGGATCTCTGGATGGGAGCCGGGGCGGGCTCTCACAGAGCCCCACTATTCGGCGGACGTGATTCAAACTCGAGGCGCTTACTAAGCAGGACACGTAATCAGTATAAATGTTTTCTTAAAGTCAACAGAGGATCAATTGAACACGCGATAATCATTTCGACTAGAATGAAGAAAAATACGAATAGGGGGCCTGATGTTTTTTTCACTGATGTTACTTAAGTATACCGTAGATTTCCGATCTCGCTGAAATTCTTTTGGCTTGTCGTGATTTTGATCTTGAAATTAGCACTGTTTTGATAAATCGACCGTAGTGGATTTGAAATTCAACCGAGGTTTCGGAAAAGCGGCGCAATTTATCTTTGTTTTTCTAATCGGTCGGGGCTCCTTCCGGGGGGGTAGGGTGACTCGCGGACTGTTAATATCCCAGAAATAAAATCCGAATAGTCGCATTAATTATTTGTTTAAATCGGAACTAGCGCCTTCCTGTTTAGATTAAAAGGGAGATCCCCGCGACGTTGTAATCCATCATTTGAATTGGCCCGTTAAACCGTAAGACCGGAATCCTACTCCCGAAAATTAATTATTCATGAGGGGGTTGGGGGGAGGGGGGGGGACAATGCTCTTCGGAAGAGTTCAGCGTATCCCCCCCTCGAGATTATCGATCAGCCTACTTAACCCTTACTTATCTCTTACAAAACCGACTGTATTACCTGGTTTGTAGACAATTTGTATCTGTCCGGTTTTGTTTTTCTTCTTTCGGAAGAGCCCCCATTGCAAAAAAAATTTCACTAGTGAAATAATTTTCCAAATTAGTCCGAAGCGTATATATAAACTCCTCCATTATGGCCAAAATGTAATTTAAGAAAATTTATTACAGATATATTTTAATAACTATCTAATTATAAAATTAATAACTAAACTAAAATATAATTACTATATATAATAACTATAAAAAAAAGAAACTGGCCTACGCTTTTTTCTGCGGCCGCTCCTAACCCATTTAATACTGCAAGAATTACGCATCGCATTATTTCAAGGTACATTTTGAGTAAAGTTGTCTTTTAAACATGTTACATTTTAAACGCTTATTAAGTTCGATCGGTGCGGTTTTGAATTACGCACTATATCTCAAGGATCCATTAACCGCTCTAATCAACGGATTACTGTATGTAGGTTGGGGTTAATACGGGACGGGGTGGAAACGCCAGCTCACCCAACGCGCGGGTTTAAACCGGCTCCGTATTATCTAGCCACGGTTATCAACGAACTCGTGATTTTTTTGGGGGGCGGACCTTCCCCCCATCAGCACGATTATGGCTTTACGAAAACACGGGTTCGAACAAAGGGCGTCCGCAGGTCCCAATCCAAACCCCCACACCACGGCCGCCCGCCCCAAATTCAATTTTACCTCTTGTTAAAGCTAATGGCGTAATCCGGTTTCGAGTCATAGCGCAATTACGCCGCCCGCCATGTTATTTACTCGCCCCTTTGAGGGGGTCAATTTGCTTCCGTAAAGTCGTTAGGGTCGTCGACGACGCTCGGAAACCATAAATAGTCGTTTCAGCGTTTTAATATATATAAGTATATACATATATATATATATATATATATATATATATATATATATATATATATATAAAATATTCCAGATGTGCCCGTATTTTCTTAAGTTCACGTCGATTGTTCACCTAAGAAACCATAGACCACAAGCCTAGTACCGGACTAACGTCGTAGTATCGCTACTATTCTCGTCGGGTGCTCAACGGGTACTATTTTATAGTATTCATAAACGACTAGAAAACGAATTTCCGATAAAAGCGGATTAATAATAATTATTTTTCGAGATTTATAATAAAACAATAGTGTGAGAAATACTATGCGAAACTAGCGTCGAGCCGCTAATACATTATTATTACCGATATTAATATTATCATATGTTACTAGGACATTTTTCCCCTCGAAGTTAGTTGCAAAACGTGCTCCAATCCCTATATAATCGGCTGCAACACGCGTACATGTCTGTATAGAATTTCTATCGGAGTCGTACTAATTGAATCGACGACGTGTGTAGTCAAAACAAGGTTTAATCGAGTAACCAGACCCAGCCGAAACCGCAACGGTGACCGAATACGGGAGTACCGAAATTTCAATTTGGCCCGAGATATTCGGCCCGTCCGCAAGTTAAGTAAGTGCCCTAGTCGGCAACCCGGCCGGGGGATGCGGTCGCTCGATTACATTTGTAGGGCCGGCCCGGGAGAGAGAAGTTAAGGTGGGAGAGTACCGCGGCAGCCAATTAACCAAAGAGAGAGAGAAGAGAGAGGGAGAGGGAGAGAGCAGGTGGGTGAGCAGGAACTGTTGTAGGCGGCGTCTGGCATCGCGGCGTCAACGCCCAGGTAAACCCGACATTGTCCGCCGGTAATTGGCTTCGGCGACCCACTGTAATAAGCCCCCACCCCCACCCCACCCCCACACCACGTCGGGGGTGTCGTGAGATATTCAGTTTTAACGCCCGATTCGGAGTCGCGGGGCGCTTGTTCCGTGTGGAGGACTTTTGAAAAGCGTCTAAACCTCTCGAGTGGCTCGCGTATAGGGTAGAGCAATTGGTAACAGGAATACGCCTCCCCAGGAAGAAGTGGGTAAATGCAAAAGGGAGGTGCCGCAACTATAACGAACATAACGTCGATATAAAAGATTAAACATGGTTTTATTTAAAGAATTTGTACCCACCGGCGGTGTGAATAAGTCCATACTATTTAGGCCGAGTCAAAATGTTCTAAAGATAAGCTGACAGATTTAAGTCTGACAACCACCACAGTACAAGTGACAGTGCAGTGCGGATGTCCAAAAAACATCCGAAGTGCCAAAGTGACTAACACCGCTACTGAAGATGGCGAGCGGCCGAAACCGGTCTAGCAAAAGACCAAACCAGCGAGAGGGGACAGAAACACACGAAATCGACGATAATTTCTTCTAAAAATGTCCAAAATTGTTCTTCTCTTTTATATTATATTAAACCCACTAAATTATTTGTTTTTTTTAAAGGGAGGTGCGGTAAAGAAATGTTTGGAATACACTAATCTAGGCGCAGAGCTCAAACTAAAGCGGGACTCGAATTAGCGAATATAAAGATGAGAAAGGTTAAGATTTCTCGCGAATTCCCCCTCGCTCGCCCGCAAGGATTAATTTTAGAATTTGAATTTGCTCTTTCGGTTTCGTGGACCGCACGGATAGTTGGCGCAAAACGGTTTTTTTGCCCGGCGATCTGCTATCTCGAGCGACGTTTGTCCCACCGTTAGTAGAACGATAAGCTTCGTTCGGAAACGACGAAGCACGGTCTCCGGGCAGTATTGAGAACGGCAACTTTCACCCATGCCAACAGAGATTCCGTTAGGTCGAAGAATACATAAAGACATTGTCGAATACCTTCGGCATAAAATAACAATAATAAATGCGGCACCACAAAAAAAATTAATGCGACGACCGATTCGGTGTCTTTCAAGCGGTATTTTCCACCCTAAGAAAAAGGTAGTATACAAATTAAACCGGGTAGAAACTGCGGTAGCCCAATGTTAGGCATCCATCTCTGGGACAGTAGCTGTTGATATTTGTAAGAGCTTTTGTTTATCGTTAACATTCTGGGGTGTAATTGTTCTGTACCAGGTACAGTTAATGCTTTAAGCTTCTGCTCCGCACAAGCCAATAAATTGGCCGTTATTAAATATTTCTCTGCGGGATTTTACGGTGTCTAAAATTCAACTGGTATAAAATTGATCTCTGTTTTCGGGTCTAATTAACCGCATTCGAGGCTGGTCGTTTTCTGCAAATTTCGGCCGGTATTTGTGGAATGGGGTTTCCGTCCGGGAATATTTTAATAATCCACGCTTTGAGAAGGGGGACAATCGGATTATCGGATCCCTATGAAATAATTATCCGATATAATCCCCCTAAAGGGTGGACAGGGCTCCGCCGCGATGAGGGCCCTAATCTGTTTAACCTGCTGATGAGGTACACGGTTTCCAATGAAAATCCCACGATCCCGCTTGTCGGATACTGGAGTCCATTCGTTAAGTACCCTGCCGAATTCTTCTTCTCCCACCCGAGACACGGACAATGTAGCTATATAAACGTCTAGTTGTCAGAGTTATTCCAGTCTCACGAAACATACGAAGGTCGCGACGTTTCTAAAGTAAAGTCGAAAGTAAAATTAGTCAAATGAGCCCCTCTCCCCCCTGCAGTGGCAACTGAACAATTTAAATGGGGGTTGTCACTAGATTTTGTTTCATTCGTACACCTCCGTCTCGTTCCCCGTGTTGTCCGTTTGCTACACTGTTACTGCACCAACTGTCCGGAATGCCTCGCCGTATTAATATTATACGCTATTGTCGTAATATTAAGAGAGCGGTAATAAAAACTGTAATTGGTTAGAACCAGTCGATCGGATCGGAATGCCGGACGGGCGCCGAACCGAGGCGTCTTAATGAATATACCGAGTTTAACCGGCGATAAATACCCTATTTTCCTGGCGGGCCTCAAATATCAAGTGGAAAGTTGGAAAAACGTTCTCAATAAATCCATCCCTCGGCGACAGCCCCTTTTTCCATCCTTCGATGTCGTCCCGGAAAAAAATGTCCACCCACCGCCAACCGATCGTACTCGGTGCGGACAGAAATAAATCGGAGCTCCAGTCGAACGGTCCGGTCCTATTAAAAGGAACGGTCTTAAAAGTAAGACCGAACCGCTCTGACCAGTCCCACCTAATTCGGACTTATCCGGAGTGCCCCTGTTTGCGAGCCTAAAACGAGGGCCCGGTGCTAGAGAGAACACCGCCGCTTACAAACTTCTGTACCCAGACGAGTCACTTAAAATAAAAATTGAAGTTGCAATTTACAAAATTGCGATTCGCCTCTTTATACATACACGATGTGGCGCTTATATTAATTAATGATTCGCGATTATAGAATTCCGTTCGTGGAGGATTCGTTAAAACATTTAACGAGTTAAAGACCCCGTCATAGCGGTAATTAAAAACGGGGATACGGAATAACATTGATGGCCGTCCGAGGGGCCGCATTCATGGGGTCCGAACGCCCGATGTTCTAAAGCATTAATTTGGCCCTACCGGAGGGAACCCAATAGAAATGCCAGCTTTCGTCTTGTCAGCATAGACCGGTGAATACCGGTATCTAATCGGAGCTTGAATGTCCCGGGTGAGTAAACCCGGCTAATCCCCGCCGAACATTACCTTACCAATACCGACGCTGCCCCTTGAAGTTCGGATACAAAGCCGGTAATTATGATCGGAACCTGATATCAGGTCAAAAGTCGTTTGAAAGCCCTCTGAAATAATTGGCGCTACACATTTTTACCGCATCCCGTATTTTGACTATCGGCAGGCTAAAAGTTAATCGGGGGTGCCGAGTTTCGTTAATTTTTCGGTAATCGGTTATCAGCCGAAACCGGCCTAGCAAAAGACCAAACCAGCGAGACAAGTCAGAAATACACGAAATCTACGGTGTTAGAATCTAGGCTTTCCTAACTAGCTGGCCGGGCCTTTTATGGGGTGTGTTATAGTTAAAAAACTACGTTGTTATATTTTTCGCCCCCTGTTTGTTCCCCCACGTCACCTAGTATCTGGAATCTTCAATCGGAGATGATTGCGGCTTCTTGTTACTTTCGGTGCCACTACATCTTCTGAAACTTTAAGATGTCCTTCTGCGATTATTTATTAATTTTTCTAAAAAATAAATAAACTTCGTGTAGATAGTCATATATATGACTGAAAATGGCTCACGAATAAATAATATCGGTTATTGGATGCAGTAAGAGTTACCAGGGAGAAGCGTATTTGATTTTCAATGGACTATTTCTAGTGACTATTCTGGTAAAACCGTCTTTTTCAGTTTATTTTGTAATTTTATGGGTACAACTGCATCGGGCAATCGATGTTGGCGGAAGGCAAAATCGTCACACGTGTCTTAGGTCTCCTTAGCAAATGCAGAAGGGCGTGAAGATTTATGGCAAAAATCTATAATCGATAATATAGTATGTAAAGATTATGTAAACGAAGATTGGAAATAAAAAATTACAAAAAGCCAAAAATTACAGAACTGGTTTAATATTGGACTGGTACCTGAGATATGCCTGGGGTCCAGTGACGACATTTTCAACATACAAAAAAGTCCAGTCTCATTTTCAACCTACAAGAAACTATTAACCTCTATTTTAATCGAAATTGTTTTTTATTATAAAAAATAATATAAAAATATCTTCAGTTTGATTTAACGACTGCTCCATCTGAAAGATTAAAGTTTTTAAGCACCACTGAAAGTACTATTGCTCTATAGTTGCCGAGCCGACACCAATCCCCGAAACTCTTATTAATGGGGGTTGACCCCCATTATGAACACCCCGCTAATGTTCTAAGTCCCAAGCGCACTGGCGGTTTCGAATGACACTGGATAAAATGGAGGTACCCCGACATCTCTCCTATCCTATTTGTACAAAAGCCATTATTCAAATATAAGGACGACTTAACCGAAAATAAAAATTCAACGTTTTTTCCGAGTGGGATTAAAACGTAATTTCTACAGAAAGATATAAATCTGTACAGAAAGGTTGTTTCGGAACAAAAACTCTAAAACTTCAATCCCAACCCATGCGCACATTCATCTGTGTACAAGCGACTCAATGAACTAAGTTTAACTTTTAATTTTAGAACAGTGTCCGGATTGTCGTGTCAGATACTTCGGTTACAGGTACGAAATCCGGGTAATATATTTTAGCAATTAAAAGATCAAAACAATCAAAAACCAGTTCAAACTGTAGTTTTTAACTAATCGGTATCGTTAAACTATTTTAATTTTCTCCATTAGCATCTAGTTTTGGACGTTACGCGTAATTAATCGCGAACGCCGACCGTGCGAATGTAAGTATTGCCGGTCGCGTTTGCCCATGTTAGAGGAAATTACCTTTAGACTTAAAAAAATCTATATTTTACTTGGCCAAGCGTGCCGGTTTGTCGGCGGTGTCGAATCCTAATAGTATTCTTCGTAAGTGGTGTAAATGAGGTGGGTTCGGCCGAGGACTAGTCTACCGTTTGATATCCGGCGGGTAGGAGAGAGTGGGATGAATTTCAGACGGTTATGAGGTCCAAATTGTGGAGATGGGCCGCGGCTCGTCCGAGTGGGGGCAGGTGGGCCGAGAGATTTAGAGCTGACCCTGAGTAATGGCCCGGGGCGGGAGCTTAGCCAATAACATTAGTTACTAATTGATAGCTTAGCGACCGACCGCTACGGAGCTTCACGGCGCTAATGTCCTGCGGTAATGCCGCCAGGGGGCATCTGCCTTGTCGGTGGGCGGGGTGGGGGCGTAGGCCGATAAAAATTTCTTGGCCAAACCCGAAATGTTATACGCCTGTAAATTATATATTGGTCTCGTTATAACGAATATTGGTGGAATGAAATTTTTAGTATTACGAATTTTTTTTACATCCACGTCACCTTCCGGCCCACAGTAATCCTGAGGTCTGTACTGTTAATTCGAGCGAGCCATGTTTTTTAGTGTCATATGCCGACCCGTAAATTATTCCGTATACTAAAATATCGTCATAACGAAAATCTGCGTAACTGAAATAATAAGAATGTAAGATTTGATACCGTAGAGAATTAAAACAAACGAACCTATACATTTTTGCTGCTGAAAGCAACTTGTTTTTATTAAGTGTTTCATATAATTGATTTATAGTATTTTTGAGGGAAGTAGCCAGGAAAAGTCCTTAGGAAAGGCTAAGAAGCGTGGTCCTCGCAGGTAAATTACACGAGGCGACCCATTGGGTTCCTCCCGGAGCGACGAACGGTATAATCGACAACGCGAACCGCCCATAAGGTTGTAAATCTTCTATCATGATGGGCAATGAGCGGGGCTAATGGGGCAGGCAGTTTGGGTACGTCTAATTGGCCGGCTTATGGACGGACCACATTTGTCTTGTGGGGGCTCCCTCGAACGACTGTAGATCTTCCGCAAGGGGGAGAGGTCGTCGATGTTTCCTTCCTATAATCGCGTACAAGTTGATATCGAAACGCAGATTTCTTTCGGGCAGCGTGCGGCTGAAGATTTCAATTTTTAATTTCGTCTCTTCAATTACGCCGAATAATTGTCTCGGATTGGGGAAGAAAATCGACGAATTAACCAGTATTGATTGGAAAAATGAGCTTTAAATATACATGTTTGCACGAAGGCAGTGAATCTGAAGTGCCAAATGTGACTAACACCGCTACTGAAGATGGCGAGCGGCCGAAACAGGTCTAGCAAAAGACCAAACCAGCGAGAGGAGACAGAATCACACGAAATCTAATGAGAGAGCTGTTTAAGATAGGGGCATATATGCGTCGGAGAGCGAACTAGTGCAAGGTCTTAGGACTGATTGGTCAGCAGAATTCGACCGCGCCAACAACCTAAGTAACATGTCCGACATCTTCCCACTATAGGATACAGCGCACTATGTGTAGCACTAACTGCATCTATTTTCCTTATTTTATAGTGACATGTAGGTTTCATTTTATTTGATTTTATATTCGTTCAATATTTATTAATACTAGATATTTTGCCACACGGTCCTGCCCGGTACAAGTGTTTCAATGGCTAAGGAAATGAGGCTACAAAAAAAGAAATATAGAATATCTTCTTCCTTATTATTCTCTTCAAATATTAGTAGTTATCAGAAAATACATAATAAAAACACATTTAAAGTTACTGTGTTGGAACTGCAGAGTTTCGAGGCTAGCCGTTTCCATTATTTGCATGTATTTGAATGAAATAATAAATCGCAACCTGTAAAATACAACATCCATTATATATTATTTTACTGTCACTATTACTTATCATTAATTATTTGCTTATAAATTAAAAGTAAATACCCTTCTGTGTATCATCTCGCCATCGTCCCGATTATCGTTATTACAAGAGGGCATACCCTCGAATATTTTAGAATGGAACTGTGGTAAAAAATCCCGATTGCTAATATTTATCTCAATAAATTCATCCATCTGTCCTATCATATAAAAATGTCTACGTAACAATTGAACTGTACTGGTTTATTTGATTTTTAAACGCCGAGGGAGCTGGTTACCGCCAAGGAAGTTCCGTGTGCAGGAGCATGCGCCAAGTTGACCTGCTAGCGCCAAGTGGCGGCCACGCGCATATATGGCCCACACCCTTCAACTATCCTCATATTTCCTTTGTAAATTAGACGTATTATACAATTATTTTACAAATTTTATATCCACATAAAAAGAGGATTAACACAAACGAGATATTAATACAAAAAGAATTCAATCTATCGACTAGTTATTGCGACACGTAATCATGTTAAACCTTCGCCTCTTCTTCCGATCCAGTCATTGCGATCAGATTTAGTTTTATGAATGGCTTTGTTAACCTCCATCTCGTAGATGTTGCAATCCACGCTGTTTGCAATGTGATTTTCGCCACAATTGCTGCAATTTACTTTCGTTCCCTTCGGCTTACAATTGGCGGAGCGGCGCCCACCGGCACAGTAACTGGAAACCCCGCAGACTTGTGCCACGTTTTCAAAGGCGTCCCGCTTCTCGCTTTTATGTAAATGTCCAAGATTAGTTTAGGTATCGCATCCTCCAAAAATGGTACTAAATTAGACACGTTACAGTAAATACTAACTGGTGGGAAAGTCAAACTTTTGGTCGGATCACGCAAACCACCCATCGTACCTATTACGATAACCTAATTCTCTGTCGTTGATACTTGTGGCTACATATAGGTCCTTAATACACATTTCTTCGATTAACAAATCACTCATTGTTGGTTTGTAAGATGATGATCCTAACCTAAACTGAGTGTTTATCGAACAAATTATGAGATAGGACTGAGAGGGCGCTAATGGGAAGTGAGGCAGTTGTTTTATTTGGCACACAGGATGGTACATCGGGGCGCAGACATATGTTGAGGTGCATACAGTGCTGACTGAACCGAACGATAGTTTTTCCTTTCCTAAAGGTAGGGATTTGTTTGGGGAGCCTCGAGAGGTTGAAATATAATCACTTCGCCCGAAACAGAAAATCGCACCAGTGATGGCATTCCAGTCTCTCAAAGATACCCAAAGAAATTGTTCTTACGTGGCGTTTAATCCGTGTATCGTAAATTAAGTGTTCCGTAAAAATGATTTATTTGCAATAATTCTATAATTTCAGTTTCTTTATTTACTTCTGTATAGTTTGGTTGAGCCAACCATTATCAACTAAGCTTTCCACCGCTTCTTAGTTTTAAATATCGCAATTTTCCCGAATTTAGGAAAAGAAATAAGGGTAAATATGGGTTTGCAAATTTGGCGGGTGGGGGGGGGACCGTTAACCATTGCGCTCGGCGTTTCTCATTACAGACGCTACGGGCGCTATGTACTCCGCTCGTTTCCCCTACCACGAACATGGCGTCGGGTTTATCCTCGTATGAATTCTACGCCCACAGTTTTCGGCTATGTCAACTAAACAGTTGCGACAGAGAGCCTCTACAAACGGCCGGGTCGTCCCCGTGGAGCTGGTCCTACCGCAATTTAAACCGGCCATCCGACGGTGACGACGGACATCGCCCAAACCGCCTCTTACGTCACGAAGAGCGTCTCCGCCGTCCGAGCAGCGTCGAGGCACCGACGTGTCGACTTACGACACGATTGGCACCGTTCATCTAAAATTCACTAATATTCGCTATCGGGCGCCGGCTCTGCCAAGACGTGCACCGTTGCTTCCGGTCCGTTCGGTGAGGCCCGAAATTGTCGGAACGAAAGCGCTCGATAAAGTGGGGATATTTTCCCGAAGTTATTTCGGCTCTAACGTAGCAATATCTCGTTATCCTCCTGGAAGGATATTCATTACACCTATCTTTTGGAGGGGGGGGGGTGCACCGGATTTAATATGTGGTCCTCCTAAGCGGAAAGTATCCTCCTCGAAGGATATAAGAGAACACCTGTAGCTTATAGTCGGGCCTTTGGACATGTTACAATTCGCGATCTATATGTCGCGGAAGTACAATCCTCCGGCATCTTTTGACTTACCTTAGATCCGGGAGTTCACAGTACTAGTTTTAAAATCGTCGAGAACACGGAAACATAAGGGTAAGGTTATCAGTTTACAGGAGGACAACAGAATTCCTGATACTTCAGGCCTTTTATTCTAAAAGAATACCTAATGTGGGTAAAATTATATAAAGTTATTTTATTATATTATTTTATATAATTTATTATAAGAGATTGCACTTTAAAAAACAATAAATATAATAGAGTAATAGAAATAATACTGTCACATCATCGGACCTTGGAGAAAAGACTAACCTGAACACGGGCTGGAGGGCCTATCCCCCTACCGACAAGTGATAGGCGGTATGGACCCTATGGCGGTAACAACAAACGTTATGGTCCTCTTCTAATATATATATATATATATATATATATATATTTTATTTATTTTCACAACACAATTCTCACCAGATTGTAGTTGTCTTTAAGAAATATGAAAAATTTTTGATCAAAGTAAATTTTATTTTATTATTCATTTATATTCATTTCAGCCACCCTCCGGGGGGCGCTAGCATCGCGGTGCTCGTGAACCCAACGAACTTCAGTTGAGCGCATCCCTGCGCCACCCTCCGGGCGTCCCCGAAAAGGATATCAGTTTACAGGAAGATATTGAACAACATAATCCCTGATAAATTCAATCCTTTTATTCTTAAAGAGGAATTCTCAAAGTGCTAAGAAAATAGTGCAACATTATAAAAACAACAAACACACTGGGTAACTCAGTAATTATAACATTATCTGATATAATAAAATAATTTTAACTTATCAGTTTAAAAACACATGGATTAATAGAACTTATATAAACATAACATATATGTATATATATATATATATATATATATATATATATATATATATTCATAATAATAATATGATAATGATATGTTACATAAATGTAACATTATAAAAACAACAAACACACTGGGTAACTCAGTAATTATAACATTATCTGATATAATAAAATAATTTTAACTTATCAGTTTAAAAACACATGGATTAATAGAACTTATATAGACATAACATATGTATATGTATATATATATATATATATATATATTCATAATAATAATATGATAATGATGATATGTTACATAAATGTAACATCCAGTCATAGAAATTTAAGGCACGATTTACAAATGGCACATCATATAATGTTTTTGTATAGTGCAAGATATGTTACTTATCTATATCTAATTAATATCAATAATCAAAATACTCTGGCTTGAAAAATCTCCTTCTAGTTATACAAATTTATGAATGTTACAAAAATATAATGTTAAAATTTGTCAAATAATTATTATGCTTACTAACTCAATTGTTCAAAAGATTAGTTGTTCATAAAAAATACTCTGATCTCATAGTGAGGTCTTATGAACTAATGAATTTTGAATGCTCAGATAGACAATTGGACGCTAGAATGGAATGTTGTGTGCAACAAATTTTAAAAATCATGTAGTTTGTTCATTTGTGTTTAAACTCAATAAATGATTATACTTTCTCCAATAAATCAATATTGGATACAATTTCTTGTGTTGACTGCATTTTGAAAACTATATTTTCTTTCTATTTATAAACTAAGAGGAATGAAAATAAATATATGTTTCAAAGTCAAAACCTTAAACCTAAAAGAACTAGAGGAATTGAGATACATAAACAAATTGAAGAAATAGTAATACTGGTGACATCTCACTTCTCTGATTAGACTAGGAATAAAGCAACAATTTAATTTCAAATTGTCAGTTATGTTTAATTTTTTTCCTTCGAAATCATTCGGGTATAACCGCGTAGCAATTTTTCATAACGGTGTTTACTCGAAAAGGTATTTAAACAATCCGTTAAAGGATTTCGTAGCAAGTCAATTCTGGCAGCCACTCTCCATTTATTAATACGATAGATCAAGTATTACCGTACCCACTGTCCTTACGCTTTAGGAAAGCCTACGTACAAACGTTTCCAATCCTTCTGAGACGGATGAGTGTGGCTATGTTGCGGTGTGTCTGTGGAGTAAATCGGACCTGGCGGGTTACGGTCCTAATATGCTGGAAAATGTCCTCCACCAGCAGGGGAACATCCTCTTCGAGCGCCTGCCCACATTTTCTGAGCATATACACCACTGCCACCATGTTCGTCTCCATGCCCGTGTCGATGAATACACGGCAAATAAAATGAATCATCCTTGGCAAGAATGCGTATCTGAAATATACGGCGATACAGTCGAGCGGCATATAATACAATTTAAATAATAATATTATATATTCGTATTTCAATATAAATACGGATACATACACTTCGCGTTAGTACTGACGAAACGTTACCGATAATAAAAGGACTAACCTGGTTCCATCGTAGCAGATAAAGGACAGATACAGGCGGCCCAAGAATGCCGCGAAATTTTGCATCTTCATCACTACCCCATTGGTATACGTAAGTAATAAATGGTGGCACCAGTCTGAAGATACGTATTGTATTACTTCGAAATATCTATGCCCTATGGCGGTATCGAGGATGTGTTTCAGTAAATGAACGGCGAATTTTAAGTAATTTCTGTTGTAAACGCAAAGGTTTATAACGGCGTCCGCCAGGTAAGTGGGATGGGCGGCCGTTTCGACGGCACGCAGGTCCAGTTTGTTGAGCGACCACCCGGCATTACGGTGTCGATCATTTTCGGCCATCGTCTGAACGGAGGATAACAGCCAAAAGTAGATCGAATTCAACTGGGAGAACCATATCTCGCGTTCGCTCTCGGCCAATATGCGCCGTTGGCGGCTGCTCTCTGTCACACACCGATGTAGAGTGGCCCGGTCGAAGGGGAGTCGACCGGGCCCCCTCACAGACAACAGCTCCCCGCCCTCCAAATCCCTATCCGCCCAGCTCCGTAGACCTCCCGATGACCACCTTCGGTTGGCGGGCGGCTCCACTAAACGCGATCCTCCCGCCCAATCCGAACGCCCCATCGTCCGTACCGTACCTTCCTCTTCGAGTTGAATATTGTGGATCGCGTTCCGGGCGTCCGTCGAGCCGATGTACGGTCGAACTCCCGCTAACCGCCTAAGGATGGTGGGCGGAATACAGTAGTCCGACACGGCGAAAGGCGATCCTCCCCCCGGACCGGAAGCCTGGCCTTGTTCCGAGTCCATCCCTCTCCTCGCTTAGTATCCGTCGGGTTTCACTCTCGGCGTGTTGTTAACGTCGCTAGCACTGGCAAGAGACTGTGGCGGGAGAGAACTAGAGTGGTGGGGATAGGCGAAAGGGTCGTCACGGATGTACATCTCGCCCTACTATACGCGCTCTGCACCGAGACGATTAACCAATCTGCGAGCCATTTCTCCATTCGAAAGAATCATAACAACACGATTATCAATAATATACAAACGATTCCGACGAAACATACATAGGAATTTAGGGAAAAGGTTCTTAATTAATCGTAATAAAATACGATACAGGCATAAAACATAAATAATAGTAGGCCTGTCTCCTAGGTACATAGATGTACCAGTCCTAGGTTTGTTTGGTTGGAAATTGGTACACTATTTGTCAATTCTTTTGACAATGTTTTTGCAATTTTCCCATTGCTAAATTTGAAAAGGTGGCATCTCTTAAACATGAATTAACAAATATCAGAGGAAACTGAAAAAAAAACATCAGAACAACAACAGCCAATGCATTTGTTTACCATTCGCAAGAAAACAAATATACATAAATTCGCATAATTGATTAAATTAACTTTAATAATTTACATCATAATTTCAGTTGGATTCTATTTATATAAATAGAGTAATTCTGTTTCATAAAATCATGTTTTTTATGATATATGCGCTAATAAATGACATTTGAAACATTGGGTATCCTGCATTGGGTGCGGTTGCTCTGCGGTTCCAACTTGTGGCGCACTCTGTGACTGGGCGAACGCGGCCGTTAGCCCCTATCCAGCAATCAACAATCACGAATTGCCTTTTCCCCATATACCTTTTTTCCATTCCTATGTAAAATAATTCAACTGTATATTTTTTGTTTTTAAAAAATAATATACGTTCAAGAAGCAATATTAACATTCGTTTTAGGAAATGTCGAAGGAAAAAAGTTGTTTTATACAGAAATATATTTCTTCCTAACGTTTCCTGGATACAATCAGGTCTGTCCAAAACGAGTTAACTTTGTTCAAATTTGATACACATACGATTCTGGGAAAACAGATGTTCTGAACCATGAAAGTATCAGTTTCTAGGCTTGTTACACCTAATTAATTATCGGTACATTAATGTTTAACAATGTAATCGTGAGAAATAATAATTCAAAATTGTATGTAATGATAAACTTTATAAACATAATTCTGTGCAACTTATATGCTTTAACATATATCAAATATTTAATATCAGAAAATGAATTCGTTTGTCACACTGTTCCAATAGCAATTACTGGTGCATTCTATTTTATTGATGGTTATTTTACAGAAAAATTCTCAGTGCTACATGACAATATTTCTGAGCTTATAATTAAATTAGTTCAGAAGGTATGAGTAACGTTTAATTCTATATATAGAAATTCTATATATAGAAAACTTTTTTTTAATGTAGTTTAAAAATTAAAAACAGTAATAAATATAGTTTAAGTAATAATATTATACTTTTATATATAATAATATCTAGAATTAAATATCTGATTATAGCTAAACTATTTTAAATCAATTTTTTCCAGAGTATAAAAGTACTGCAAAGGACGTTCATTAGTGAATCAAAGTTACCGCGAGACAGAAACAGATAGCGCTCCAAGTAGCCAGTTCATGTACTTTGTACCCTTAATATTTATCCTTAAATCTAAATAAGTAACAACAAACAATACCTATACCTTTGTTTTCCAGTGACAGATTAAAACATCAATAATTTTATTTTTGCCGGTGTTCCATATACCTGTAGTTTTTACGAAATAAAATAACTAAAGCTACTGATTGCGAAGGAAATTAATGAGCAGAAATATACTATACACTAGATTTCGTGTGTTTCTGTCTCCTCTCGCTGGTTTGGTCTTTTGATAGACCGGTTTAGGCTTCCCGCCATCTTGAGTAGCGGTGTTGGTTACTTTTGGCATTGGTTTTTTGGGCATCCTCACTGCACTGTCACTGCCATTTGTACTGTGGTGGTTGTCTGTGTATATATATAAAACTTAGGTTTTTTGTTAAAGACAAAAAAGAAACCACTTTATTCACTAGATTGATACATGAAAGAAGCGCACAAAGGTTCCTCTGGTCACAACCAAAACTCGACTGCCGAGTGTTTCGGTTTGAACAAAGGGGGGAAAAGGGGCTATTCGATCTTAGGGTTTATGGCTCTAAGAAAGGGGGGGGGCTGAACCCTAGCTGGGAAAGGGGGCTGGCCTGGCCCTGCCGCAACTTATATATATATATATATATATATATATATATATATATATATATATATATAATAGTATATACTATTGATAGTATATTATATATATAATATATATATATATATATATATATATATATATATATATATATATACCCACACAGTATATATATATGTGTGTGTGTGTGTGTGTGTGTGTGTGTGTGTATATATAATATTGTGAGATAAGAATGTGTTCTTGTGCTTGTTGTTTGTCTTCTTTGTGTTGAGGGGGGAGGGTATCGGAATTTTGATAATATCTGCCCCGCTAATCCTACTAAAGTACTTTGATCCTTTGACCGACAATCCGACATAGCGGAAATGTACTTAACGAAAGTTTGTTGGGTGCACCAATTAACTAGATTACTGAAAATAAACTTTATGCAATACATTTTGGATCAACAGGAAACCTTTCATGAGTGTAAGTATACAATACCAGATATGTTTGACTTGTACTAATACAAGTGACAGTGATAGTGCAGTGAGGATGCCCAAAGGTCCAAAGTGCTAAGTGACTAACACCGCTAGTGGAGATGGCGAGCAGCCGAATCCGGCCTAGCAAAAGACCAAACCAGCGAGAGCAGGCAGAAACACACGAAATCTACGTACGTGGTATTCCAACCCCTCGCCGACGACAAAACAGGTATTCTAGGCTATACACTGTTATAATATTACATACTGTTGTCGATTTACAAACAATGTGGTTTCCGTTTCTTCTATTTAAGGACTTGCCTTACAATTGTAAACTTATCCAGGGGTGGATGTAGTTGCTTCATCTTGACCACCGCGTTATAAACATCAGGAACACGCCTGATTGAACAATAGCAATTGTGTTCAATTCTTGTTGAAATATACCCGTATTTCAGTATTTATAGGACACACGCTCCAAATATAAAGCGCATTTATTTGGACATAATCGGAATAATGCCGGGAAAATGCTTTAAATTGAATTGTAAAGAGGAATTTACTCTTTGGAGGTGGGGGGAGGGGGTGACTTTATTGGAAATCGTCACCTCCGGGTCGAGCCGGGGGTCAGGTGGCGGCTTTTGTGCCTTCTCGAAGCCGGCGACGCCAAATTAATATCTTAGACCGTTGTTTCATTCACCCAGAGAGAGGGAGGGAAAGGAGGGAGGGAGGGAGGGAGGGAGGGAGGGAGGGAGGGAGGGAGGGAGGGAGGGAGGAGGGAGGGAGAAGGGAGGGAGGGAGGGAGGAGGGAGGGAGGGAGGGAGGGAGGGAGGGAGTTTCTAGGGGGGAGGGAGGGGGGAGGGAGGAGGGAGGGAGGGAGTTGGAGGAGGGAGGGAGGGGAGAGGGAGGGAGGGAGGGAGGGAGGGAGGAGGGAGGGAGGGAGGGAGGGAGGGAGGGAGGGAGGGGAGGATTAGGGAAAGAGGAAGAGAGAGAGAGAACACAAAAGATAGCGATAGGATAGGAAGGAGGACTCAAGTTGCTCTGGCATGAAGAGGGGGTGGGTGTTGCTATCGATCGGGCCCGTTGAGAGTGGAACAATGGTTACGGTCGATCGGAGCTATTAAAACCCGGTCGCGGTCTTCCCGACGACAGATTAGATTCGGAATTTCCTGCGGGGGTACTCAGGATTATAGAGGCGCGGGCTATTATCGTTCCGAGGTGGAAACCCGGTATATATCGAACAGACCTACGCACACTATCACCCACCCACTAGCGAGGTTGATCCCCCTAGAGCGAAGGTCCATTACTGCTGTACAAGGCGTGGGAGGACTCGGAATTGGCATTCGTCGAAATTAAGTTATATAATGATGAACGGGGAGGGGCAGTTCGGGCGGCGATCGACGCAATCCCATTCTCCTCATAATCTCGGCTTTTAGTAACATCCTGGAAGTATTGAAAATGACGGCCTACCGATTCCGGCGTAGTTGTATAGGATAGGATTGGAAACCGATTCGAATTCTTGCGGCCGGTTGAAATTTACGCTCATCCTGAATCATTGATGGCAGGGAGGCTTCGGATGAAGTGGTATTTCTTCTAAGTGGTTAGTGGTTGGAAGAATTCGGGGTGACTGTCAGAATAGATTTATCAATATCGGCACCTGAGTTTCATCGGAACTGCCTGGCGACCAAAAACGGTTCACAAGAACGATAGACTGATGTGGTTTTGTTGACTCACTCTCACCGTCGGGTAAACCGCGGATCGTTAGGGACGCTTTTCCTCGTTTCCGATCAAAGCGCCCTATTGCGGGGGAGTTTGCGTCCTCTGCCGGCGGTGGGTAAAGAGGACCGCGCAGAGAGAAAACCTTAAATCGCTCGTCCGGAGATGGTCCGTATCGAGGGTCCCGTACGTAGTCCCGAATTGTTTTTTCTCTCGGAGAAACCCTAAGTGATTCGCGCCCAGGTTTTACCGAACCAATCGAGAAGAAGCGGAAGCGGCCCAGAAAGCGGGGATCAATACGAACAGGAATGTTAGGAAATTCGATTTATTACGGGTTACAAATTGACAGAGGAGCCTCGCGGGCTGAATTCTGATCAACCGGTCAACGCCAATCGCTCCGGCCCGTTCGGAGTGATTGAGCTCTCCTTATACGGAACTCCGCCCGATAATTGCCCTATTTTATAAGTATTATCGAGTGGTTGCACTCCATGAAAATAACTATTTTCTTCTTCTTAATTGTTTCCTTTTTTTTTATAAAAAGGTGACAAACAAATACGGTCCGCTAAATTTCTCAAACCCAAATTACGAATCTCTGGTAATTTGAGTAATTAATTTTTCGGAACGTGCCTCGCGAGGGATGCGGTATTCATAGTTTAGGGATTCATGAGGAGGTTTCGGGAAAATTAGAAGATCCGCCGATGTACGGGCCCGACTCAAATTGGCTCTATTCTACGTACAAAATAATTACGAACCGACACCACACTAAAACGGGGCTAACAAGTGCTCGGCCACTGCCGGTATATACCTCGGGGCTGCCTTCCCCGAGAAGGGCAAACAACTGTCGATATAACGGAATTAATAGAAAAAAATCGTATAATACGAACATTTCAATAGGGCAAAGTGAGATTAATAAAGTAAAACCGCGCTACAGGAAAATGTGTGGTAGTTTACTTTAGTTTTATTTAGAATTAATATTTACTCTCCTTAAGGATATTTTAAGAAAACAATCGTTCTTGCTGTAAGATTTAATAGATCTTATTACAATCGATAACGACATAAATTCTAGGAACGATATCAAATAGAATAGAATACAAAATCTTACTACGAATTATTTAGCCCTGTGCGTTGTTGTGGTCCGCTAGTTAGGCGGAACAACGGTGTTACACCGTCCTGATGCATTTTGTCCGTTTAAGTCATGGTGCGCCGACTCGGTGTAGGGTTGGACTGTATACAGCGATAAAGCCGCCGGCCGACAGCGCCATTTTCGAACGCGAAAAGGGAATCATAGACCATTTTATGACCGGCGGTTCTCCTTGCGAAGTTTCAATAACGAGACAGCCGTTCGCCTTTCGCACCCGCACGGTGCGACCAGCAGTAAAGCCGCGATAGGTTTCAAGCGGGCACTTATTTTTTTTTATTTCGGCCCCCATTTTTCAAGCGCCGTCCCGGAGGTCTGTCCTCATCACTATAAACTGACTGAGCGAGGAAAAGTAGGAAGGAGAAAGTCGACGGTTGGAAAACCGCGGGATAGTTTTTTTCGCGATTCGGGCCTCGAAAAAAAAATTTCTCGCACACCGTCTGAGTTCAAGAGGTACTTCCCGAATACATTTTTTACTTATACCTGAAGTCGACTTTGAGTGACAAACAGAGTCCTTATAACAACGAGAGGGCGGCTTCGGTATTTAGACAGTTTTCTTACAGTAATAAGGAGTTCGTTAGGGGGGGTAAATAATGAGCCGCTTCGGAAAGTCATTTTTAAAGATCACCGCATATTCTATCGTATAAATTGGTTTCTTAACTTCTGTCGTCTGTTCAATCGTAATTTTTAAACTCAATACAAAAAACGTAACAAAAAAACAATTATGTCCCCTACCGACCATTCGAGTATATTTCGAAATTAGTATCAGATAGGAATTCCTCCCCGCACCGTGAGGAGGACGACTGACGCGGCGCTTTATCTGGAGCTTTTTCAGTTGATGGAGGGCGGTGGCGGGGGTTCGGTCGCGTTGGCGTATAACATATGGGCCATCGGTGGGGTGTCGGCGGGGGCGGGCGTGGGCCGTTATCAGGTCTAAACGACGCGGTCAATTGGAAACGTACTTTCGCACAACGCGGCGGTCCCGCGGGTTGGAGGGGGCCTGCGTATTGATTTCGGTCGCCTCTCCGCGACGCTAACGTTGAAACGAGCGACGCGTTAATCGCACCGAGACGAATCCCGCTCCCTCAGGAAATAAAAAGTGTGCCCCCCTCGTGACTTGCGAACAAATTAAACCCTATATATCAGTTCCTCTCTGGAATATAGATGCGTTTTTCTGGCTGAGTGCAAAAATAAAAGGCCGCAGTGCTGGTCAATTTAAAGAATATTGAAACGGGTAAGTTAACTAACGATCTATAATAATAAAGTAGTTTCCTCTTCGAAATTAAATAAATAATGCGATCCTCCTTCTCCTTATGGCGTGAATACGATCGTTTAATTTATTGTACTTTACGTACTCATTAAACCTTAACTGGGGGCAAAGGAGTAACTACGACCTGATATTAAACGTTAGGGACAACGCACGCTGTATCTCGACAAACAAAAATAACAGGATGCTTCATCGGCATGCAGCAAGTGCCTCGCTATTTTACTGGCGAAATCCTACTGAAGATGGGGACACTGTACGAACGTATTATATAACAAATTGTTATATAAATGTGTAAATATTTATACGTACGCTAGAATATTTTCTCAGAAATTTCCCTGCCGAAAAAGATGCCAGGGATAGGGAAAACTCTTTAACCTAGGCGTAAATCCAGGCTGAAAAAACCCATATGCTTGAGCGCTCAATCTTCTTCATCATCTTCTCTCATCCTTTGAAGGTTTCTTAATAAGAACTCCATTTTTCTTCCTTCCCTTCTTCTTCTTTGTAATTTCCTCCCCAGTAGAAAATACATACGTTGGATACGTTTTCTAAAACGTTCTTCCACTTGAGCAATCACGAGCTCGACAATTTATTGCTTTGCTCGCTCTGAAAATCCAGTGCCCGTCGAATGTTTTAAAAGCGCCAAAATGAGGAATTGCCACAGTTAATAACGCGATAATGACGACTAAACACTGGGATTAGTCAAGATATGATATATGAGATTAGGTTTATCTGCAAGCTGCATTCAGGTAGTAATCTATACTACACGGTATTTGATATATTTATAAACTAAATATACTACTTATGTTACTATCATATTTTGCTTCAATCAGATTCTCGGCGGAGCGGAGTGCCAGTGGTAAAATATCTCAGATTATATGGGCGCATCCGTGGGCCACACGAGGGAGCAAATCGTCAGTGTTAAGGAACTTTACTACTAGTTAAAGTTGCATCGTTCCTCAAGCTAAGGACAACCTTCTAAGTTCAAGAGAATACAGAATGTTCATTTTACATACTGTAACATCAAATAAGTGATAACATAACTCTCATAACTGTGATTCAAACAAGTGGACTCAGTTCCCTGTTAGACCGCATTGTGGGCCCTTAAAAACTGCCTTCTTAAATTTGATTCACTCCATTCTGTTTCGAGGAATGGACCATCCCATCGTGCGGACAACCCGAGGGAAAAATCCTTGACAGTGAAATTGAACGGTGATGATAAATTCCGAATAGTTTACAAACAAATAAGGCGAAAACTAAGGGACTATCTAAACCTCTGTAGCTGAATGATAGCAACCGGACCAAACTGCACCAAGACTGTGCTCTTCTGAGTACAGAACAATGAGTTAGATTCCTAGTAAAACGATCAAAGTACCTTTGAAGAAATAACACTAGCGAATCTATTATTTTCTTCCTTAGATGTTTAGACTTGTTACATTTTGTTTTCTAGGGCAATTATTCTAATACTTTCTGAAAGGTGCGGACGGGAATTTGGTAAGCGTCGATTTAATTTATTAGTTATTTTCTTAGTACCTAATAATACATAATGGCCGCCGACCATTGTTTGGGAAAATGTATTCATCAAAACGATTCCTTACTGTAATACTGTTATTTCGCGCCTATAATCACAAGCGCTTTCCCGAATAAACGCCAGTAACACACCGACATGGTGACAACATCGTCTGGTGATATGCCCGTCTTCCGAAGCTGATTTTCGGATAGGCCAGAAAAAAAGCGCGTCCGAAATGGACAATTTAAAAAACCATTAAACCGTTCGTTTTAATGAGTCGGTCGGAAGTGGGCTACGCTCGCAGGATGATTTTCCCAAACTCTTAGTGATCGTGATCTCATAAATGTCCTAAACAAGCGCTACGGCGACGTGAAACTACTTGATACCCTACAAAAGAATCGAAGACATCCATATTTTCTTATTTCAACCGTTTTTTTTTATTATTTATTATTTACGTTATTTATTATTTACGTTGTAGAAGACCCAAAATCCTTGCGTAGGGTGCGGTTAATGGGTGGCGGGACACGTGCGCCAGTGCCTCCGAGAGACATATCAAAGTGGATAAAGGCTTTAAAATAGTAAAGCGGCCTGTCAGTTTCTTCATACGTTCGCGGTTATGTAGCCGAGGTTGGCCCGTCCGGGTGACGCTCGCCGGTTCTTTACGGCGTACACTCGGGCCATAAATTAGCGTCGCCTCTGGCTCAGAGTCAAACAAACGCATTCGTGTTTATACACGGCTCTTCTCAAGTACCGTCCCGCACTGAAGTACTGCGCCGAAAGCTGAAACCCGTTCGTATTCCAGTTTCATATTCATGCTCCTTCCAGTGTCAATTTTTGACGCATTCTATACTATACATTTTTTGATGTATTATATTGTATTTCGTATCAGTATATTATATTTCAATGAAAACAAGTAGTTTTCAGTTAACTTTGCAGATGCTACTTCGTTAACATTAATAATTCACATAGTAAAGCATATATATATATATATATATATATATATATATATATATATATATATATATAAGTAAATACGAGCTATTAAATAAATCTAATAGAGTGCGTGTAATTTAAAGCGAACGCGATCTAAATACACTTAGCCCGGTATTCGGCTTTCAGACATTTTCCGGTTAAGAGTGATGTACCTTGGTAGCGACCGAAACGGGGAATCGCCCGCAGTTAAAGTGATTCGTGGAGTCCGGGATAAAAGGGCCGGGAAAAAAGCCGAGGTCATTAGTCGCCGGTTGTCCGACCGACTGGGCTCTTTTGTCTTGAGGATGCCGAAAATCAATCGCCTCTCAATGGATACAGTTTCGGAAATGGCCGAAATCCCTGTCGGATTGATTACTGTATTCGCTCCTTTGGCACTACCCCCATAATCATCGGCCCACGAAGAGCCGAAAATTATCGGTTAATTTATTCGCCTCACATTTGGACTCGGCTATTTGGGCTTTTATACGTACGGTGAGTGTACATTCTGTCCTGATATCTTGGCGTAGAAATACATTCTTGACACGAACCATCCCTCTATCCCTCTAGTTATCCCTAATCAATCTCGTTGTCTCAAGAACGGTGGCGTTTTAGCTGCACTTCAGGTGGTAATCACTAGTTTAGGTACGCGCAGTACAATAAAACAAGAACGCAAAGTATTCCTGGCACAAGTGTTGTCCTCTCGCGCTTAAAAAGATTGTTATATTTTATCCTAAAACAGCTGTCGTCTTATCCCCGCGTCTGGAATTGTAAGAGGACCTATCTATAAATTGCGGCTTAGGATTTAAAGAGGGCGGACCAATAAGAGGTGAAGGGTCTCCCCTCGAGTCGAAAATGGAAAGGGGCACCGACCAGACAAGGTCACAACGCGCAGCAACATATTGCTATTTGCTTATACCTCCCGATAAAATAGCGAGGTACAAAACGGGGCCGGTTTAAACATTTAGGTCGCGTGGCCACTTCCTTTTCAGGCGTCTGTAGGGAACGTTTGGGATGTCGGGAGATAGTAGGGTTTGGACTAGTGGATTATGGTGATGGTTGAGCATTTAACATTTAAAACGCATTTTCACCACATTGTGGGCACGGGGGTTTCTTGAACCTATTGGGGAATCGAAAAACCAAAACGGAAACTCCTATAGAGATTAGCTCGTTTTTACCTCGTTTTTGGAGAACATCGCAAAAATAGGTATTAATCCAATACGCGAAATATTAATCTACTTGGAAGCTTCTTAATTGATATATCGCAGGTCAACAATGTAAACATAAACCCTTGTAGGCCCCACAAGTTTTCATATTTAGGGCCATCCTGATTAAATTGTACCCGATATTTCCTGCCGGACGGCATCCTACCGACGTTGGCAAGAAGACAACGAGCGCATTTGAGCGCGTCTCGGAGATCCTATTTGCAAAACCCATTTTCCTCCTTGGCGTAGCTCAGGTGGTTAGTAACAGAAAGCCTACACTCTCATAAATCACACTGTGGGCATTGACCTCTGCCCGACTGCTCACCACCTCCGTTCCCTGAGTAATTTTCTGTTGTACCCAGGAATGGTAGCTGCCGCTGAACAATCCCGCCCGCACATTCACTTTTACTATGGCCGAATAACCGCAAAAGATAAGAAATGCAGAAAGATCCATAAATTGTAAGTCAATCGCCAATGCGAACAAAGTAAAAATCATATTGAAGAGTACAATGCCACGATTGGGCATAGGTATTACTAGAGATATATGTAAATACAAATGTACTTTTCCCAATAAATAAATGAGAAACGCTTCGGGTCGTAAAAGAGGGGATGTTTTAAAACACTCTGCAAGCCTTGTAAGTTCAAATTCATATTCTACCCTCGAAACTTTTCATTTAAAAAAAAAATTATTTTTAACGGAAAAGCGAGATTTTAAAAGTCAAGTCGGGCCGCGATTAGACCCCGACCGAATTCGGGAATAAAGCGAATGGGGCAGAAATTCGCCCCATCGATCAACAGATATATTCAGGAAGGAGGACCAAGTTCGGAGTCCGAAAATTCCCCCACCCTCACCACCACGACAACCTCCCCACACTTAATCCATCCATCTCCATCATTAACAGTCGACCGGGCACTGCCAAGGAAACCGAATTATGCCCGTCGATAATACCGAGTTCGGCCTATTTTTAGTCTATAGTGGCAAAAAGCTTAGCCGAATTAATTCTACGGACTTCGGTGAAAAGACACGGAGCGGGTCGAACTTAAGGTTTTTTGTTTTATTCCTTTTGGCTCCAACAAAACTCAAAACAAGGAATGCGCAAATAAATGTTGCGTAAGAGTTCTATTATTCAACGTTATTTCAGCGAATAATTCGTTTATCCCGAAGAGATTAATTTCACTTTATATCCTGTTGCGCAACACCAGTCATGTGATCAGCACTAGCAATAATTAATGGCTGTGTGGATTACCCCCCTTCTGGGACGAGAAGTCCGCGTCACAAGAGATTTGTCAGTGCTAAGTAAATTACTCGGCAGTGCTCCCGGCGAATAATTAACTTCTTTTTTGTACTACAAATACCACAATCACTTCCAATTAGCACTTACCCCATCAATGGGGAAACAATTAGAACCGCTGTTTCCAAGCGATTTTAAATCGGGAAGACCCCATAGCCGCTGACTGCATTTCTATTCTCGCGTTATTTCAATTAATTATAAAGTAGGAGTTTGCCGCTGAAACAGGAATCTATCAAATCAATCGCACATTGTTTGGAATACAGTGTAATGAAAAAATCGATCGATATACTTGTATGAGACTGTTATACCGGAGAAGAATTTTAGAACGTGTTTGAACGCTTACCTTAATTAAAGGCATTTTCGGCGGACCTCGGGGGTTCGGAACCTAATCGCCATCATCATCATCGTTGCTATCAGTACTCGCATATTTGGCGTTAAGTTAGAATTTAAAAGAAAAAAAAGAAAGGTCGGAAAACAAAAAGATACTACTAATACCGGGGCCGGAAACAATTTTCGGGACTTTCCAAGACACCTGGAAAAGACACTAAGCTCGCTCGCCTTCCAACGGTTTGGGGACGGGGTAGCTGAGTTCATTTAATCTATAAATAAATTTTCTCTGGGTGCCGGGAGGGGATGATAGCGGTTGGGGGGTAAATTAAACCAATAAAACTGGGTTCCTCTCCCCACGGAGTTGTCCCCATGGACAACGGCATTTGAGTTTAACAAACCGTGAAATTCCGCCTGAGCATTATCGTCGTTCTAAGCCTTATATATAATATTAAGAATAAGAGTAAAATTAAATTTGCTAGCGAAACGTAACTATTGTCATATGGATTGCAATCAATTTCGGCCATCGATTTTGTTCCACAGATATATGTATCCGAACGTAATTGTCAGTATTATAGTTCAATGCAGTCCGGATGCGCATTTACGACCGTAATCTGTAAGGAATATCTTTGGGCCGTATACATCCTTTATAAATTTCGTCCTGGGGCTCGAAAGGATGCCGACAAAAAAAATATCCCAAATATATATGTCGAGAGCTGCGGACTTATATCCGGAAATATGTATCGCGTCGCCGTTGTCCGGAGGTTGGAGATATCTCGCGGGAAGAAACCTCGGTGGAGGCGCTCTGCCAGTGTTTCCTCCCTAATCCCGGACCTACACGCTTCCCGTTTCAGTAGGACCCCTCCCCCGACCATTTTCCAAAAAATGTTTTTATTCACGAAGCCCGCACCCCTTTAAGTCGTCGCCACGAAAGTTCTTCTTTTTATTTTTTCGGGCTTTTAAATTCGCCCCGATCCCACCCCCGGGACGGGGTTACGCCTCAACGTCTCCTCGGATGGTACGGCATTGATACGGGCGAACAACCGTGTGCATGACGGACTATCGCGATTAAATATAACTTTTATTTTGTTCCTTTGTTTCGTCGAAATTTGATAGTTATTTCGCTCGGCACTGTTCGGTGCCTAAGTTTGAAAATGTTTTCTTTGATTTTTAGTGTTTGACTAGACGCGGAGGCGATCTCGGTACGAGCCCAACTTACAAAATGGATATCTGTCGAGTCCCGACAGTATGTTTAACATAGTGACGATAGTCGCAGGCTGCTGATACGGATACAAGCCGTAGCTGGCCGGACAACCAGTAATTGTTTCTCGCAGTAATCGTTTCTTAATTTATACGAGCGGAGGCCGTTGAATTCTCGATCGAAGTTCAAATATTTGCAGTAAATTTAATCGAAGATGGGTCTTAATCATCCTCACTATTCAATTTAATCGTCGGGGGGACCTCGGAGATAAGTGGGAGAACAACCGAATTATACATGTAATGGGAAGAGAGAATAAACTCGACGCGGTTAAATTGGTAAGAAGAAATGAAACTCCTCTTACAGGCATGCGAGACCTAATCTTTCCCACCTGCAAAAGTTTCGAGTCGACAATTAAAAGGAAAGGCTCAAATGATACCTTCCAAGACGGACTGAAATTCTTCCGACGCTTTAGTTACGTGAAATTATACTAAGTTTTCTCAATTACAAGGGCCATTCCCGATCGATTGTTGACCCGCGTTCTATTTAAAACGTTAAAAATTCGGAGCCGCACATGAATATTTAGAGAGCGTCCGGTGTTTATTAAAAGTAAACCCGGTTCGACGTGGAAACACGGTCGAATAGGAGAAATGGATGCGCGGTAAAAACATCTGTCATCTACTGGATGCGGTGAAACCCTCCGAAACCAGTGTTCGGTGGAAAACGGGGCCAATCCACAATCCCGGGCCTGGGCAGCGCCGAGTCATGCATTAGTCACGCGCAATTTTCTACCGGCGTTTGAAGTTCAAATTCCGCTTTTTCGCTGGCGCCCCAGCGTTTGTGCACCCGCCAACCCCCACTCCCAGTGAAAAGGAAGGGATTCTTTGTGGGGGCTTCAAAACACAACCTTTGAAGGAATTTTCTGTACCGACTCCTTCTTGCTTCTTTGCTTTTTTCCTTTACGCTCTCCCTTTATTTTCTTTTTTCATTTTTTCCCTGTCCGACCCAATATGGGAGGCGCCATATTCAAAAAAAACATCTAGCCGACCGATTAGGTCCCGGTATTGTTTGAGGAAATGGGAAGTTCCGAGATCGGTTTACCTTCCCCTCGGTGTAGATAGTGGCGAGAAGTCGCTAAACGATGAAAGAAATTTAGGTACAAGGACATTGCTGGAAATCATTGTTGGGTTACAAATTTCAACTTTATTATACTCCCGCATACCATTAATATTTAATACTATAATTTTTTGATAATGTAGCTGGAACCGATAACTATCCTCTCCACTAACTCAGTTCACTACAGTAGTCGGTAGGCTCTTGAGTTTACTTTCCTGATTAAATTGATACGCTAAAAAGCAGTAATATTAAATTCGATTTTGTATTATTTTAATGTAAATTTAATGTAGTATACGAGCGTTGAGAGGGATTTAAAATCCTATACCATAGGTTTTCCATAGCCAACTCGGCCCAGATTACACATTGAGCCCGTATTAAAATATTCCAATTAAACGCTTTCATCACCGGAGAAACTAATTAACTCGGAGGTAACTTAATTAATAACAATTCCATTTATTTTGATAACAAGTAAAGGAGGAGCGAAGTTTCAGTTTAAGTACTGGGAGCGACGGCACTTTATAATTGATTGGCAGTCGGGGGGTGGTGGGGGAGCTTTTCTCGGGGGATGAAAGATGAGCTTAGGCTTGATACGAATAAAATCTCTTATAAATGGAGATCCATTTTTTCTCCTAATGTCCTCGGCTCGATCGTTTAAGTGATATTCCTGATTTATAATAAAATTATATATATATATATATATATATATATATATATATATATATATAAATTTAATTACTATACGAAATTACGTTCGCAGTTTTAGTCGTGTAAGTGATCTAAGGTGATCGTGCGAAAATCATGAATTCGGTAAAGAAAACGACAAACCAATTTTAAAAATTAAGGTAAAAAGAGCACGAAGACAGATATAATTAGTAAAAAATAAATAAATTACAGTAATTTAATATTGTCTTTAAACAAAAACCTAAACGGTTAAGGATCTCATTATCATAGATATGCATATAATTTTTTTTAATCAGGAAGTTAACTCCTCGATAACTAGTCTTTATATGCGGCTTTTCTTTTGGAGGGTTACACTAGCGCGTTAGTTTTCAGAACCGACTTTTCATGTCACTGGTATCGGATTCAATTGTCTATAGTTGTCCTTCCGTTCGGACAATAAAATTGACACGTCAAAATCGAGTTTTCCCGGATGTTTACAAATCGCCGGCACTCTATCAACAGGGGATTTTTCTTCAATTCCGTGGGGGTGTCTTCGGGGCGTCCGAATATATTAGGTGGGGTGGGGGCGGGGGGTAGTAAAGGATTATTCATTATTCATGGCGTCCGCGGCCTTCGCGATTTGTCTGAAGCTTTTCCGGTCGAATTCCTTGCCCATCGCTCAACACCTCGGCTTCTTTTTCATCCTTTTCATACGGGCATTATGCCTATAAATAAATTTCCTCGCGGACGGGTTCGATTTTTTTCCCCGGCCCCGCGTTAAAGGGGTTAACCCGAAAGTGTTAACCGGTCATCGTGCTCGGATAACGTGTCGGTTAAAAATCGGAATTTATAACCGCGACCGTAACCGTTCGTTGGGGGCACTCGATCGTCCGGCGTCAAGCCTTTTCGAATTTTATGTAACTAACTAAATCGGTAATGAAAAGGGTATTTAATCGCGCCGTCGCGGTAATAGTGTCGCGACAATATTTTTTGGTCGAAACAATCGAGCAAAAAATATTACCTATAAATACAGTCTATTGTCGGATACAAACGAATCAAATTTGCCAAATTAGACATCCGAATATTGTAAGTTTCCCACTTCGATTATATGTCGGTTCGATCCCCGAGTAGGTCAGAAATGTCCCAACGGATGTTCTTCCCACGGTATTACTCGGTCCTACCGGAAGTTAGTGATAAGTTACGGTGGCGGAAACCTTCGATCATTAATATAAACAAAATGTATTAAAGCGTTAAACCCACGGGTTCAACAACGCCGAGTCGGCCCTCAACTTCGGCCATCGACCGGTACATTAAATCCAATTAAAAATGTGCCGACGGTGTAAAACGGGACAACCCGTCTATTGTATAAGGGAGTGAGTGGTGGTGGGGAGGAGGTAAAAAAAAGCAGGGTCCCGAATAAACAAAGCAGCTTTGATAAAAGTTAAATCCTAAGCGGATTGAACGGGTGTTTCGTTTGACTTCCGCTGGACAAATTAATCCACGTGTTTTAATCGCGGGCACCGACGATGCTCCCGCCGCCATTTATTTGTAGAATTGCCCATTAGCGACGCGCTCTTCGATTTTCCGGCCTAGTCGGAGGTCGTACTGGCGGAGAGGCGGCTGGTGGTCTTGAAATGAAATCATCCCCGCTCGCCTGTGCCGGATTTGCGGTCCGACCGGCCGCCAATTTAGAAGGCCATCGCGCTACAGGAATCAGCTTAGGCCGGTACCGAATTGAGACGGTGGACCGCGATAATTCAGAATTAATCTGGCGGCCCGCCGACCGGTCCTAAGTGGACCCATCAATCCACCCGCTACTCACTGATGGCGAAGAGCCAAAACCAATCGATTATTAGACCGAATCGGAAGATAGGAAGAATGAAAGAGGATCAATTAATAAGAAACAATAATATAAAATTTAACTGTATTGTTAAATCGGGAAATAAGGAGGCCGGTTTGTAAATGAATGAAGTTAGTTATATTAAGAAATTCAAATTTCTAATATAATCTCTCCCTCTCTCTCTCTATCTCCAGATGCCAAAGGACAAAAGGAACCCTTTCCGGATATAGCACAGGATACGTAAGCGGAAATTCACCTTCTCTGTAATCGCGGCGGACCGTCAAAGAGGTTATTAACGCCCCCAACATCTCCATTTAGCCATCTCCCTCTCCGTATTTTATTATAACGTGTAAAAGGATAAGGTAATAAATCACACACTCTGGCTAGATTAGTAGACGCTTGTGCTCGGAAGCATATTTCTGTGTTATTATTCAGTGAATAAACCCATCTTCCAGACCTCACATAACTTACATATAAATTGAATGGGGAGCACAACTTGTACCACTTCGTTATAATAATTTTCTTGCTGTAATCTGCGGGCCAACTGATTTTTGTCATATCCCGGAATTGTGCCGTTGCTCGGCGGGGCCGATATTTTCCTTAAACATTTCTGTGGCGGAGCGGCGGTAAAATATAACGCCAGATACGGTTTATATTAATTGGCCGGGCGGGAAATGACCCCGCCGATATCTGACAAAGGGACCAAATGACTTATAACGGCGGGGGCTAATATCGGAGGCCCTATCTCGGCCGGCCGATCCGACCGACTCCGTTTAAAACTTTATTTCACACTCCGATTCTTGTCTCATTCTATCTCGGCCCGTTTTCCGCTTTCGCAAGCTCTAACCGGGCTAGGCCAAACTGTATTAACATATATGCGATATAGAACGAATCAATTCGTGTTAAGTACTGATCGTCCGTAGCTACAGATGAATATCTAATTTTGAGTTGTACCAATTATTGTAATAAATGTTATAAAAATTTAGCACATGTGTGATTGCTACGAGTCCATTGCTATAAGATTTAATACGGACCTCAAGTGGCAATGGTGTTTTTTCGTTTATATTTACAATCAGTTTATCGTTATAATTGCGATTGTGAAATTTTACTGTAGTTGCCTGACATTAGTAGGTTTAAATAACATTCTAGGCCTGAATAACAAGTCTATGGTAAGGAAAAAGCAGGCTTATCATAGCGCGGATTTCGGAGTTGAAGGCTTTTCTTTTATATTATTCTACGATCAACCTTTATCTTTATAAGTACAATCGTTGAATGTTATTTTGTCGCTTGCATCTCATGATAAAGAAGCCACCCAGTGAGGGGACTTTTGAAGTACATCCGGGCTATAGAAGAACTCAATGTCAGCGTCTGTGACCGTTTCGTCTAGATATTCCGGCTAATTTCATATGTAACGCCCCGACATAAACTTGACAAGAAGAATTGATTAATACGAATTGATTAAATTAAGGCGGGTTAAGGTGGATTAAGGAGGGTTAAAGTAGGCGATGTGAGTGGTGTTTTAGCCGTGTTTGGGGGGATATCGTGAATTTGTTATCTAAGGCCAATTTTTTAGTAATGTCCTTAAGAGTCCTATTGTCAATCTATTTAAACTTACGGTTGAAGTCGATTCTTTTGAGTCGGGTATGGGGATAAAGCAGAGAGTGGTTTCTAATTATTTTCCATATATTCCATAAGACGTAAATCGAAAACGGGTCCCACGTGTGATTGTGTTGTATGCTGGATATATACAAGGGACGTCGACTTGTCTAAGCTGAAAAGGGTAAAATTAAATTTTTGAGAGTTATAATGCATTCAATGTTGGGAAAAGGGAGGGGAAAGCGGCCTCCAGGTCGGATGTAAACTGCTGGAGTTTCGGAGGGATATTGTTTTTCGTGCCGGTTGTTGAGAACGCGCTTGGGACACGGGTGAAATGGCGCGTGACACCTTTCTCACAATTTTCCTTCCGCCAGCGGAAACGCTGAAATTCTCACCCCGGGTATTCCATTTTGAAACTTAGCTAATACGGTTTTTATTGGCCGCTTTGAAATCAAGCAGAATTTTGCCTTGTACCAAAGGTGTCCTTTTACGCGACAATCCTTGGCCTCCGTAGCATGACTCTTCGTCTTCGTCATCTCCATACCCGACTCAAAAGAATCGACTTAAACAGAAAATTTGGACTCTTGAGGCCATTACTAAAACGGACATCAAAACTGACCTTAAGTAACAAACTGACAATGTACAAAGCGATTCTTAAACCGATATGAACATACGGTATAGAGCCATGGGGTTCCACCGACAACATCACTCGCATCCAGAGATTTCAGTCAAAAGTCCTTCGCACCATCCTTAATGCTCCCCGGTATGTTTCTAACCACACAATCCACCATGACCTCAACATACCGACAGTCGACGAAGTCGCAAAATCCCGGTTCCTGAAGTTCCACTCCCGCTTTTCTCCTCATCCTAACCCACTAGTTCAGTCCCTTTCCTCTCTTACCCATCCATTATCCCCCCCGAGTCGGCTTAAACGCCGCTGGCCAAGAGATCTTCTTAGCCCTTAGACTAAAATTGTTCTTGTGTGAAAAGTGCCATCTTTGGGTGGTTCCTTTTATCACGAAATACATGTGGAAAAAAACTTGTACTTGTACTTATAAACATTCATGTTGATCGTACAAAATAAAAAAGGTTAAAAAAAAATCGTCTTCGTCAGTATGTTTATTTCAATTAATACATTCGTTGTTTCAATATAAGGCTTAATAATTGTACCTATTCCGAAGATGTAACCCGGGTTCGTAGTATATATTTGAATTTTCGAACGAAACGGTAGCGAGTAGATTGGAGGTTGAGCAGCACTCGTCCGCGTATCCGAGACCTGTGGCAAAGGAAAAACAATCGCACGATTCCGATTGTCTGTAATCTTGGTGGTATAAAATAAACTATATTATTATTGAAATATGCTTCACTGACTGTAGTCTGTTAAGTAATTAGTTATGGATATTTAATAAAAAATTGTAATTGAGGAAAATTCGTATTGGGATGGCTTCAAAAAGAACTATTCTTGGGACCAATTAATAGACCTAAACATTAGCTAATAATTTTGTCTAATGTTCAGGAGTCTTTAATGGAATACCGCCTTTTCTTTCTTTTCAGAAGAGAAATGCCATTCTAAATCTTAAACCATTCTGAAAAACTCTTTTCTGTGAAGTGTGCAGTACATAATAACCATGTTCTGCAGCCCTACTGCACTCCTAGGCTGGATCCAACTTTAAAAGCGCGAGATTAATTTTCCCAAGCTTTCTAAAGCTCTATTTTCTATTTGGAACAGCGACACTAATCTTTCTCAGACTCTTAGTCGATAATTGAGCTAAAATTGAGAAGGATGGAGTTCGAATAGAAGGATTTTCCTGTAGTGAAGGCTCAACAAATAGTATTAATAAAAAGTTTATAGAAGTGTTAAAATGAACAAAATCACTGTAGACTTACTCCCTATTGCGATTTTAATGATACATTATTGAATGTTCGGTGTATTAAAAACCTCTTTACTAAATTAACGGATTACAAACAAAATATTTGAGAGACTCCTGAAGTAGATAAGTTTTATATATTACCAAATATTCAACTTATTCAAGAAAATACGGCAATAATTTACCATTTAAGTTAACTGTTCAGGTTGTAAGGGTATTTTTCAAACCAGAAGGGAAATTTTAAATTAATTACAAATTTAAATTTTTCTAACCGCCAG